>OX336891.1:27946973-28515118 GCA_946959425.1 Argyrosomus regius | reverse complement strand
AGGAGTTTGGCTGGAAGGGGTGTCATAAGATCCAGGACAGGTGGAATCCTGTGGTGCATCGGGTGATTAAAGCTCCCACGGCAATGGTGCGGTGTATACAGTTGCACCAGAGGATGACCTTGCCAAGGTCAAACAGGTACATCAAACGCTGCCAAGCCATTGTCGCGGCGAGTCAGAGGTAACGCCAAGCGCCCCTCAGGTGGAGACTGATTGTCCCACTGTGTACTGAGCAGGGAACGCACACGCACACTCACCCACGCCGAACCTTTCCGCTGTGTGTGAGGCCCTGCAGGTGAGGCGGAGGTGTAATCAGCTGAGCGGGGGAGCGGGGCAGGAAGGCTTTGTGTGTGCACGCTGAGAGTCGGCGGACGCTTCATGAAGAAACGGGCAAGGAAAAGACTCTTTCTTTGTTTTGTTGTCAAATGTTTATTTATTTGCATAAAGTTTGCTCCGCTGTTCTGTGATCTGTGACCCAGGTATGAGCGTGAGCGTGCGGGGATGTTATTCATAGAAATGCACTGTTAAAATATTTCAGTTAAAAGGGTGTGTTAAATAGATTATTAGTTAATTATTTGGTAAAATATCAGTAAAACTGTGACACTGTGTGCTGTAAAACCTGTTAAAACATGTAGTTTAAAAAATTTAATTTAGTTAAAAATCTAAAATGGGAATAATTAATGAGCCTGAATTTAACAGAATTTCATTTGAAGCTACTGCTAAAATCCTTTTTTCTAACATATGTGAAAGTTAAAGTGACAAGTGTGTCTGTGGGTTTTTGTTCTTTCAAGTGATATTTAGCAGTATGTGCTGTTATAATCTGTCTAATTTTGGATGTGTTTTGATTTATGAAAGGTTTTTCACCTGTGCCAAGTACGAATTAAAAGAAGCTTAAGTGCACTGAGTGAAGTCCTGCGTCTGGTTTTTAAAGAAAAGAGAGTGAGGCCCTTCCCTTTCAAGTGTGGGAAAGCTTGCACCGGCAAAACACTTGACAGCCATAGTCGGGATGGCTGCTTCAGGCGACAACCCTTCTCCTCTTCCCATCTTACTTGACCGGCCTGCAGCGTCTGAGAGCTCATCTGATGACGAAGACTTGATGGCTGTGGTAAGGGACACCATTCTCCCGCCAGCTGGTCATCCTGCTGGAGAAGTCCAACCGGCCCCTGCATTGGCGATATCTGTTGTCTCGACAGTTCCGTTGCCCTCTGCTCTTTCGGCCCCTTTGGCCGCTTCCTCTTCTGGGAGTAGCGACACTACTGTGCTACGTACGACACCATTACTCTCTGCACTTCCTGCCCACTTGATGAAGCTGTCAGGCGACGGACGGCCCGATGTACAGCTGGCCAACCTCCATCATTTACCCAGGCCTGCCAATGAGGTGGCTCAGGCCGGGCCCTCAGCCGTTCAGTCAAATTCTGTGTCTACTTTCTACTTTCTTTAGACCATGGTCTTAGAGTCGAGATCCTTCAAGAGCATCGTCGGATCGACGATGAAAATGGGGGGATGGATTGTAGTGGTATGAGGCACGACTGCCATATTAAACACAAGCTTCTGCTTCACCACGCCCTCTCTGGCTTATTAGCCAATCATTGTTCAAGCTGAGGGGATAAAAGTACGCTGTGTCCCTCCTCCTAACCTCTCGCTTCCTGCCTCTTCGGCCCGCCCTTTTCCGGGTTGTTGCGTTCACCGCTCGCCTCAGAGCACAGGTAGGCGCACCTTAGCGTGCTGTTTGTGTACATTTGTCAGCGTTTCATTTAACTCAAACCGTAACTCCTGAATAGATCCAGTGTCTCCATCGCGGTCGAGGCGATATATTGGGGTCGTTTACCGCTGCCAACCGGAGCATAGGTGAGTCATGGTGAGCTTCCGTTGTTAATTGCTGTTAGCCAGGTGCTAAGCTCCCTTTCCGCTCCTCTCCCTCTAACAGTCTGCTGGTCGCAGTATGTGGTGGCTGTCTCCCCTGCTACGCTGACCTTCTTCACCCCTCTCCCTCTTTGGAAGGGACGCCAATCGTGTTGGTTGTTGAGTGTTTTAAAGGTAATCTGCCAAGGCGTGGTGTAGTTTTGTTTATTTATTTTCTGATTAGTGGTAGGCTTATTATTTTGTTTGGGCAATTTGTTTATTTTGGGAGTTTATTGTAATTATTTAATTTTCATTTGGGAGGGGAACTTCTCAATTACAAGTCCGTTCCTTACTGGAAGTCACATAAATTATAGACCTACACGTTCAGGAAAGCCTTGTGCTACTGGTGGTCAAGTCGTTTCAGTGATAGTTAAAACAGTTTGGCCAGAACACGCTTTTTTCTGTCGGGTGGTTTCTGCCGTTTCCAGCAGCTTTCTCTCCCTCTGCGCAGCATTAACTGTTAGACTGATACACACGCACACACGCTGTGCTCTAATTAGGGCCCGGCAGATGGCGCTGCTGGCTTGGTAACCTCATGCCTGCATTTATACAAGCCTGAGGCAGGAGAGGGGGGGGGGCTATTTTCACGTAAATACGTGTCAAACAGGTACACGTTCGATGTACCTGTTTGACCTTGTAATACTGCTAATCTCACACTTTGTTAGAATATTCTACAAATTTATACAAGATTTCAAAATATTCTACAATTCTATCTTTTCATACAAATTTCCACAGATGCATCGGGCATTTCAGCAGAGGGCATCCACAGTGCACTTTCCGCAGGAAATGCAATTATTCTAGTGTTAAATTTGCTTGATGGCTTTAGTAGCTTGACTGACGATGCATTCACACTTTGGGGATTAAATGAAAAGGTCATTAACAGGGAAAAATTGAAAAGTGGAAGTATTTATAATTTGACACTGTTTGGATGCTTTTTAATTGTTCGTCAGTTTGTGCCTTTGTGTCTCTCTGTTCCAGTTTCAAGAAGTTAAGACAGAAGCAGAAGGCACTGGGGGTAGTTATAGCACAAATGTGTACTCTTCATTCAATTCCCATAAAAGCAGAGCACACCAAGCAAGTCTTGCATCAGACTTTCAAACTGACATTGTCAGTGAGGATCCCCATAATCTCCAAGCCAGTATTTCTTAAGTAACTAGTGATTTGCATGAAGGATGCCCAGACCAGAGCACAGAGGTGGGGAATGATGATCAGTGTGACACTGACAGTCTAAGAAATCAACTTAAAAAAAACGTATCTTCCTTATTCCTAAAGATGCAGGCTATCCTCCATGTCTCAAACACAGCTACTCAAGAAATAGTAGTCCACTTGAATCAGATCTTGTCCTTATCTGAGCCGTTGATCAAAGAGGCAGTTAGTGACATATTGCAGAGAAACGGTCACAGCATTGCAGAAACTACACTGAGTGAAGTTGCTGCCGCTGTCATGGACTGCAATGTTCTGTCTACATCAACCTCTAAAGGTGCTGAGTTGAGTTCATCTAAGCGCAGAAAAACCTTTATTGAGTGCAACTATCCTTGTGCAATGCCAGTGGAATATCAGTTGGAGCAATCTGGACATACCAGCATGTATGTTCCTATCCTTTCAATGATTCAAGAGTTGTTTAAAAACACAGACATTCTTAACAAGATTACTGAACCAAATGCTGCATCTGGTCAATATGCATCATGCTCTGATGGCTCTCATTTCCTTGAAAATGACTTACTGTCAACAGGGGATCTCATCCTACCATTCCAGCTATATATTGATGATCTTGAAATTGCCAATCCGCTTGGCACATCACGCAAAATTCACAAACTTTGTGCTGTATATTGGGTCCTCGCTAATGTGCCGCCAAAATACCGATCAGCATTACATGCTATACAGCTAGCACTACTGGTAAAAGTGACAGACCTCCATAAGTATGGATATGCAGCTGTACTTGCTCCGTTTCTGTGTGATGTTCGTACTCTGGAACAAGACGGTGTCTTCATTGAAAGAGTTGGTCAGAATGTCAGAGGCACCATCTTTTGTGTTTCTGCTGACAATTTGGCTGCTCATGGATTAGGTGGCTGGAGTCATTTAGAGCAGGCCATGTTTGCAGATTCTGTATGGGCTCAGTTGAACAGTTTCAAGTAACTGAAGTCAGAGAGAGAAAGTTTCCTCAGAGAACCAAAGCCAGCCATGACCTACATGTACAAACTATTCAAGAAAGTGACACTTTGAGCAGCCACTTTGGTGTTAAAGGTGGCTGTGTCTTGTGCGAGTCCCTGAATTACTTCCACACAATCACAGGGTTTCCTCCAGATATACTCCATGATCTTCTGGAAGGTATCGTTCCCATGGAAATTTCTCTTTGTGTCAAAGAGATGATCCGGCTGAAGTACTTCACTTTGGAGTATTTGAACCACAAGATTACATCATTCCCATATCAGCACTCTGATAAAGTGGATAGACCTCAGCCACTTCCCAAAATGTTTCTTTCTCGAGGAACGATTGGAGGTAATGGACATGAAAATGCCACTCTGGTCCGACTTCTTCCATTGCTTGTTGGCAGTGTAGGACCAGAGGGTGATAAGGTATGGGCAGTTTTGATGGAGCTGAAAGAGGTGGTAGAGTTAGCATTGTGCCCATCATTTACTGATGAAACCTTGGACTATTTTGTGTGCAAAATCAGTGATCATAGGCAGGCACTGCTACAGTAGAGGTTTTCCCTGAGGTTAGGCTCCGTCCTAAACATCATTATGTGGAGCATTATCCTGCTCTAGTTAAGTGCTTTGAGCCCCTGCTGCACGTTTGGTCCATGCGGTTTGAGGCCAAGCACTGCTTTTTCAAAAGAGTGGTGCATGACGTTGAAAACTTCAAAAATATTTTGAAGACGATGGCAGCCAGACACCAACACATGATGGCATATCATCTTGCTGCACCATCGTTTTTCAAGCCAAAAACTCAGGCATCAAGGGTTGACTCTGTTCTGGTTTATGCTCTACCAGAGGTTGCACAAGTACACATTAGAGAACAAACAACTAGTGACACAATCTACAAGACATCAAAGGTGACCATTGATGGCACAGACTATGTCTGTGGAATGTTTCTGTCTGTAGGAGTCAGTGGTGGACTGTCTAAATTTAGCAAAATAGAACAGATCTACCTTGTGAATCACAATGTATCTTTTCTGTGTTGTGATTATGACTCTTGGTATGTAGAACATCTACGGTCCTATGAGCTGTCAACCGCAGACACAAGCCTGTCAATCCACATGCAGTCGGATCTCAACGATACAGTCCCTTTCACGGCATTCAAGAGAGACAGCTCGCTGCTGCTGACCCCCAAGCGGTTCATTCAAGTAGGACAGAACTGAGTTCAGGTAATAATGAATGGTTCTTTTATTTATCAGTTATTGTGTCTTTATTCACTCTCTGTATAATTGAACAATTAATATGCTCTATATGGTACCCTTTAACATCCTGATTTTGTCCTTTTATTAGCACAATGACAGCTGCATCCCCACAACAACCAATAGTTCTTCGCGTTGTTGAGACAGACCGGGCTAGAAAATTAAAACTCAGCTCACGACCAGCCTCTGTTGATGCACTGATCAACATTATAAAAGAACAGCTGGAAATCGACCTGGACTTCAATTTGCTTTATGAAGATCCAGACTTTGACGGGAAACTTACCTCCCTTGCAGACATTGAGGAATTGCCACAAAAAGCTGTTGTGCACATCTCACTTTCACAAGACTCCAGCTCTATTGCATCTACTGATCCACTTTCAGATGTGTCATCTCCAGAACGTCTCAGCAGGTGGCCTCCAGGTCCTTTTCCAGTTCCCACATTTGCATTTGATGTTGAATTGAAACTTAAAGATGGAAATGCCAAATATGAGAGGAACAGCAGACACCTTAAGTTGACAAGAGACCTAAAGCACGACATCTTAGAAAAGCTTGCATCTACTTTATATAGTTTTAAGGCTTACCCAAGTGATAAAGAGATTGCAGTGGCTGCTGAGGCTCTTGTAGCCAAACATCCCTGCTTGAAGGAAGCAGGATCTGAGACAGGCTGGAATGGTTGGAAAAATAGCATCAAGTTTAAGATGGGCAACTACAGGAACAAGATGAGACAGGCTGGATGTCAGAAGGTCACTGTTAATGCTGCAAAAAGAAGTAGAAGTAATCCTGACAATGAACCTTCACATTCCAACATTAAAAGACCCAAGCGAGCAGAAGTCAACTTCCTACCCAACGTACCCCAAGGAAAGGATCCTTCAAGCCTTGAGCAGTTGAGGCAGACAATTGTGAGGAAGTCAAGAAGACTGAGAAGAACCTGCCCTTCATTAGAAAGATGATGGAGACCACATTTCCCCTGCGCCGACAGACCATAGTGATGTCCTGCCCACTAGTTAACGAGATCATGGACCTCTGGCCTGCTCTCAAAATAGAGTCGGAGGTAATATGGATCAGCTCTCTCTTTAAAGTGAAAATTGTAATTCTTACTAATTTGGCAGCTATTTGCAGCTTTATAAATGTGTGCGAGATTCTTCAAATTGAACTGATTAAGTGTTGTCCTCCTGCTGTTATTTCAATGTAGTTGTGTGCAGAGTTCCAGCGGATTACAAATCAGAACCTGCCCAACACATTCTATGCTGAGTTTGACTGCCATCTTCCTCGACTGATGACTTTATTCAGACAGAAGGCATCAAAAACTGGGAAGACAGCAGATGCCCTGGCTGAAATTTTAAAAATCCACGATGAACAGGTAAATAGATTATTACACATTTCACAGGTTGAACAAGTGGAACATTGGACAGGTTCAATGATTCAAATGAGCTTTTTGAATTTTGCAATTAGTCCACTTTGTGTTTGCTATTTGTCTGATTGCATTAAAGATGTGAACAGATTATTTGTGGACATATGTTCTGATTTGACTGTTTAAAATCATACAATTCTGTTTTTATCTGGAAATAGGAACTCCATGACATCCACACCAAGCGCACTACTGTTCACCACGCCCTTCCTGTGTATCTGCGCGAGGACGTCTCTGGATTTTTCAGAATTTTTCAGAACCTTCACAGTGAGTCTCCTTAAGTAACTAACATATACTACTGTGTATTATGTAAACAATTTTATGACTTACCTTTGTTTAGTCTACCCATACAGTTTCCATGTATGGTCTGTTTTCTTTCTCCTCACTACAAAGGAACTGAATTGGCGTTTTGTTCAAAGTGATAAGATGTTCAGTAAAACATT
Organism: Argyrosomus regius; assembly: GCA_946959425.1. Classification (NCBI taxonomy): domain Eukaryota; kingdom Metazoa; phylum Chordata; class Actinopteri; family Sciaenidae; genus Argyrosomus; species Argyrosomus regius. The sequence goes on along the minus strand of OX336891.1, from coordinate 28,507,974 downwards.
TTCCTGTATATGTCCTTTAGCTTAGTTTCAGTCTATCTCGCACCACTTAGATTCTCTGGTAAATTGGCTGATTTATGTGTGCAGAACATGGATCTTCTGTGTTTCACCTCTTACAGTGAGACTCAGGTCTCCCTTGTAAAAGAGGTGTTGGATCTCAAACGGGACTTTGTAAAATAAAGATAAATTATGTCGTCTGTTCTATTCCATGGGTTAGACTGTGATTAGTATCTCTTTTTCATTCATTCAGGACGAGTCTGATGAGCCAGAGCTTGATGGTGTTGCAGTGGCCCTCCTTAGTGTCATCAGTGACCATGACACAAGTCCAGTTCACTACCAGCCTGTGAAAATCTCTGTCGTCATTGAAAGTGATGCTGTGGTCAGTCTCCCCAAATTTGGCGATGCCTTCCTGGTAATGTTTGGACTGATCTATGTACTACACCTCAGCTATCCCAAATCACTGACCAACACTTTTGAATTCACTCAAAAGATTTTACTTGGTCTAGAAAGTGGTAAACTGTCACCCAGGTTGCAGTCCCTCAAGAATGACTTGATGATGTATATGTAGAAACTCATCTGAAAGAAGGATGCAGGGTTCAAAGTTCTCTCCTTTTGTCTAAATAATGCTTCAAAAAGTTATTGCACTACTCTGCAGGTGTTCAGCCAAAAGGCCCAAACTACACAATGTGCCTTTGTTCTCATTATAATGCAAAAGTAATGCTAATGTTTTGTATGTTTTAATGTTTTTCTTAATGCTATTTCTCAGCCATTGTGGGCTGTGCAAGATGACCCAAATTTCACTCTGCATTTGATACTGGTTAATGATTCAGAGTTTTAAGTGAAAATGTTCTTAAACAGTCTATAGCATTATTGTAATTGCATCCATTGTTGCCCTGTTGCCTTACTAGCTAGGTACTAGGTATTAGCCAGAAAGCCAAAAGCACACTTTAAGGCTTTTTTTTTTTTTTTTTTGTATAGCTGTAACAAAAGATAATTTCGTCTTTGTATTATTTATCATTATTTTTGATTACTCTATTACTATTTTCCTGACTAAATATTTTTTGTTCTATTTATTTTAATTTATCAATGTTTATGATCAATTATTATTATTATATTATTATTATAATCAATTTAGTCAGATGGTTTTAAGTATACCAACTAAACATATTTGACTAATCTGGACTAAAAAAATGACACAACACAAACAAATAAACAATGAGTTTTGTTAACATAAAAATGATGTGGTTGTGTACTTACTTTTTTTAAGTTCTATGAAGTTATTCCTGTGGTTTGAAAACTTGAAACTTTACGTCATAGTAACTGATAATAATTGAGTTGCCTTAATAGAAAACTGTAAGTTATATTAAGTGCAAATATTTGAGTTGACTTAATGAGCACTAATTTAACTGTTATCAAAAGATACAAGTAGCATGTGGGCTCCTTCTCCTTTTATTTTTGTGCCAAACTTTGTGCTTATTTAAAAAATAAAATTTTGTATGTAATCATTGAACTCTGTCTCCTGCCCTCCCTGAGTGAACGAACCTGAGTGTCCTTTTGTAAGAGGTGATAATTGACCTTTAGTACGTTGTTGGTAAAAAGAGAAAGATCTACTGATACATAACTTAGTAATAACCCTCGTGTCGCCACAATATCAAGAATTAAAGGGACTTGTATCAGCAGGAGGTTAAACAGTCAATAAGACAGCTGCAGCTGATTCAGAACACTTCTGCCAGAGTCCTCACCAAGACCAGTAGAGTGGATCACATCAATCCAGTTCTCAGATCTTTACACTGGCTTCCTGTGTGTCAAAGATTTGTTTTTAATTTAATTTATTGTGAATAAAGCGCTGAATGGTTTGGGGCCAGAATACATTTCTGATCTGCTGCTCCATTATGAGCCATCCAGACCTCTCAGATAGTCTGTGACAGGTCTATCCCAAGAGTCTAAACTAAACACGGAGAAGCAGCATTCAGTTTTAATGCACCACATATCTGGAAAAGACTCCCAAAAGTCTGTGAAGTCTGCTCCAACTCTCAGTTCTTTGAAATCAGAACTTAACGGTCCAGTGTGTCAGAATTAGGGGGCTCTATTTTACAATGGCAGAAATAAAATATAATATTCATAACTAAGTTTTTATTAGTGTGTAATCACCTGAAAATAAGAAAAAGAAACGTTTTTGTTACGTTATAATCAGTCAGACACTGCCAGTCATCCAAGCACCAAACTCCGTGGCTGTGAAGTGAAGCCAACACATGAAGTGCCAAAATCTGCAGTTCCTTAAACGTCCACTTGAGGCTGGCTCCAGAACTGAGTCAGTCTCCATAAGTCCCCATGTTAAAATGTCCAACTTCACAGCAGAAATAAACATGTTTACAGCCTGGTACAAAAAACAGTTTTGGTCTCTATAGCTAATTTCCCCGTTCATGACAACTGTACTGAGGGTGAATTTATATACAACTCACCTGTTCAAATGATATTAAAGTTTTAGGAGTGTGTACGCTTTGATTGACAGGTGGGTGCTGTCACAGGTTGCTTGTTTGAGTTACCAAGCTTTATTCAGTCTCCACCTACGCTCCACCTCTGAACTTCACGACAGCTCTTCAGAAATCTTCTGTCACAGAGATTCCAGATAAGTCCACATTTTCCACAGTCTATGGGGTACTCTAACATGGAGTCACATTGCACCACCATGTTTCTACAGCAGCCCAGAATAGGCAAAACCTGGTGACTGGCTCTAGATAGTGATTTTTGCATCTTCAGTTGGTTGCAGTGTGCAACTTCACCACTAAATGCCACTAAATCCTACACACTGGACTTTTGACATTTTTCTCTTTTATTAAGTTAAACTTGGCACTGTAGCTGTGCTGTAATATATATTCTGCTACTTAATCAGCCTCATTTTATTTGAACTTATTATAATCTTCTATTTTACTTGTTTGTATCCTTTTAAATCCTAATGCCTTCATGCATTCATGTTTATATGCAAAGCGCTTTGAATTGCCTTCTTGCTGAAAGGTGCTATACATATAAATTTGCCTTGCCTTACATCAGTGGTTTACAACCTTTTTCTGACATGCCCCCCTTCTTGACCCAAAAAAACATTCACACCCAACAGCAAACAACCTTTATCGATGATTAAAAATGATAGAAGCAAATCATAAAAAGGATTCCAGTTGAATTTCTGTGAAATAAAAATGAGCAGGGCAGCTTGCATAAGTCATATCCATTTCAATCTATATTTTCCCATCCCACATGTAACATATTATCCTCAACACTTGATACTATATAATTGTTTTGCTGTGTAGGAATCTATCTGTATTGAATGTTCTTTTTTTCTTTGCTTAATAAATGTAAGTTGTTGTTATAGCATCTAATCAGAAATGTCCTTTTTGTAATGAAACTGTGGTGAGAGCAACAATACACTTTGTCATACTGTGTGATATAGACAGTATCATGGTTAAAATTGCATAGACTAAACATTGGCGCATTGTTTCGTAAATGCCTGAAGCAAGCCAGATGTATTACATACGGGTATGAAGGAGTGTTGCAAAAGAAGCACACATGCCACACAACTGCAATGTCAACGACTGAGCTGTGGCCGAGGACCTGTGCATGTTACAGCCCTCTCTCTTCCTGCCTGCCTCTTTATTGTCAGCTGTCAAATGAAGGCACGGAAGCTTTAGTTTTCATTATGTACAGTGAAGCATGTTTCCGGAGCTCTTATGCGCATAGCCATGTCTGTCATTGCTTTGTTACATGTTTTTTCTCCATTTCTTTTGAGCATATCAAATCACTACAAGTAGCTGAAATAAACCATTTAGAATCATTCATAAGCCTGTTTCTGTCCTCTTGTGCTCTTCCCCTGCTCTATGATTTAGTGGCGGCAGGATTTGGCCAATCTCTGTGGCGCAGGCTGAGTTATGGGCCGCAGACAGTCCCAGTGTAGTGTGTCAGCTGCAAATCGATGTACACATCTAAATATAAACTTGTCTCATGTAACGCTGACAAAATCATCCCCATTTTATTTTTCAATAAAAATCCAGCCATCGGATGGTCGTGTCTGTGGGTGTGTGTGTGTGTGTGTCTGTGGGTGTGAGAGACTGTTGAGGAGACAATGAGTGTTCATGATGTTACTGCACTGCTGAGCTTTGACTGAGCCATCACTCAAAGGTAGAGATAAAGGGAATCTCCCTCCCTCCACACACACATTCACACACTCAAACATGCACACACTCACACACACTAGAAACATGGTTTGACCAGTTGAGGGCGGAGTAAGGTGAGGGGTAAATTCTGATAGAAGACAGAGAAACTAAGGAAGGAGGTCCATGGCTTTGGGCCAGACTGCGTCTACATGGACTTCTTGCTTAGGCTGAGAATAGCATTGACTTGCCCTTTGTTTCACACAGATATATAACTGTCTCAATGGCAAGGTCATATGACAATTTCACATTCTCTTGGCCTCTTCTTTGTTTCAGCCTGACCCATCCTCACTTGATCTCTGATATGGCATTGTACAGCAAGACAACAACCAATAAAAACAATGTTAAATCAAGGCAAGTTTCAATTATCCAAAGCATGCGTTGTCCTATTCTCAGCCATGCTAATGCACCGCCGGTTGGTGGGCCGGAGGAGGGCCATACGAAGGGGGGGGGGGTTGGGGACTTGGGGAACAAGCTGGTGACACATTGATGGATCTCAGTCCTGCTTCGCATAATCATTCTCCTGGCCACTCGAGGACAGATAGAGAGGGAGGAAGTGAGACAGAGGAGAGGAGGCAGAGGCAGACAGAGAATAGAGAAAGACAGAGTGGGAAAATAGAGAAGGAGGAAAGGAGCAATTGTAGAATGAAAATTGTAAGAGGAGAAAACCGGAATGCCAAGCGGTGCATTATTCAATGTAAGGGAAAGAGTAGAGAGCTGAACGATGTACAGCACTCAGATGGAGAAACTGGGATGAGTGGAAGGGAGGGAGGGAGGGAGGGGGAGGTTGTGGAGAAGCCGAGAGAGTCAGAGGGTGAGAGAGGGAGAAAAAGGGCGTTTTAAAGGAGGGCGGAGGGAGCTGAGCATGTTGAAGGCTGGGAGAGATCAGAGCTGCAGCTGTAGCTCACGATAGTGGTGTGCGTGTTAACACACTACCGTGCTCCCCTCGTACATCTGTTCATTCATTCACCTTCGCTCGGAGTCGGGCACAGCCAGGTGATCATTTTCTCTGTGAATTAGGACTCCCGGCAGAGTACAGTCCATTAGGGCGGATCGTTGTGTATCAGTGTCTCTTGCAACCAATTGAGCATGAGAAAGCAAGCACACACAAGCAGCGGTCGCTGACAAGAGCCGGCGCAGCATTGTACAAATCTGACACTTGTTTTATCATGTCCTGCTGCTCTGGGGCGATTGCCATAGTTGCAGTTTTACACTGATTTAAAATGGCATCCAACACAATATTTGTACATTTAGTTCATTGTGTATTTTTTTTGCCTCAGTTTGTGTTATTGTTCTTATCTGCATGCTCCCTAAAATGTTGTATATGAACTATTAACACAAAAGTCTTATTTTCCCCTAATGCCCCTCATCCTTTGTCAGCTATTACTGTCTAAACTGTTCTTATCTTCAACTGGTACAAAACAGACTGAAACAAGACAGATGTAAACCACAGTTTAACAGGGGGATCATTACTGTGTGGCCTACCTTTTGCTCTTTTAAAACTGAGAGTTTTGACAGAGTGGGACACAAACCCACTGCTGGTTTAACTCCCGGTCATATTTTTATTTTTTTTTTTAGATTAATTTTTTGGGCCTTTTCAAGCTTTATTTTTGATAGAGACAGCTGAAGAGTGACAGGAATGTGGGGAGAGAGAGATGGGGAATGACATGTGGGAAAGAGCCACAGGTCAGATTTGAACCCTGGGCTTCCGCAGCAAGGACTGAGCCTTTGTATATGGGGCGGCTGCTCTACCAACTGAGCTAAACGCCGCCCCTCCCTGTCACACTTTGATTGATCAGGGAAAATCTCTGCTCTTATTTAATAGGGTTATCCTAGAAAAGGGTTCTTGCATAGGGGCGACTGTGGTTCGGGAGGTAGAGTGGGTCGTCCACTTAAAAGATGATTGGCGGTTAGATCCCCGGCTACTCCAGTCTACATGTCGAAGGGTGCAAGATACTGAACCCCAAATTGCTCCCGATGCCATCGGTGTGTGAATGTGCATGAGCTACTAAAGTCTGGCACTTGGCACCTTGCATGGCAGCCAATGCCATCAGTGTGTGTGAATGGGTGATTCAGATATGTAGTGTAAAAGCACTTTGAGTGGTCAGTGCTATATAAGTACAGTCCATTTACCATCAATATAGGCTATACATCTCCTACATACTCAGAAAATATTTTAAGGACCAAGACCCTGTTTTGTAGTCCATAACAGAATTTGATTGACATTTTACACACTAGTAAACGAACCAACGCACCAGTTTGTTTGGACCAAACCAATACGTGAACGTGCTAAAAAAGTGAGGCCCTCTGAGTTTCTGTCTGATTCTAAAAACAAGTCCTGGTTCAAGTTTCTCTCGTGCACCATTGGACCGATGATCTCAGTCTAATGACTTTAGGCACACACACTTACTCATTGGCTTTGAACTATGTGTGCTTTCTGGGTTTAGCTCTGTGCATGTTGTTCTTTTCATATTTATCAGGATTTAGCATAGCACACTGGATCGAGACTGTTTCAAGCTGCTGTTGTTGTCAAGTGCTGTATTTACAAGGCTGCGTTGATTTGACAAAATTAATTGAGGAAACTTTTGAAACGACAGATACTATAACTTAGAGGATAACTGAATTATTTTCAACCTGCGCTTTAATTTACTAGTTTTTGCCGTCATGATGATTGATTGTGCTCACTTACTTCTCTGTAGAGCTTGACGTACCTCCACTTTGTCTGCAGTGCTGCTCTTTAACACACAGCCAGAGGGCAAACACATTCTCCAATAGCTGAACCCAGAAAGCAATTAAAAGACTTTAGACTCCATGACAGCCACACAGCAACAGGTCCTGCTTTAACATCCAGCGTTTGATTATCCCGCACGTCGTTACACATAGATTTATGTAAGATTGTTCATCTCTCAAGTGGCATCATGATATGTGAATATTGTGTTCAGTGAGTTCCCTGGGGTCCACTGTTGTAGGCAGTCGTGATCAGTTATATTATATTCACACTAATACAGTGTACAAAATGCTGTCATATTGAACTTTAATAAGTGGAACGTCTTTCCTTTGACTTCAAGCATTTATGAAGTAAATGTTGATTGCACAGTGTACTGGCTATAGAACAATGACATTGTATGGATTAGTTCTCTATAAGCCTCAACTCTCTGCCCAATGAAGGATTGATTGACTTCAAGACTTACAGACTTCTCCTGTTTTCTTCTAATGTTAACATTACTTGCCCCTTCACCCCTACACCAACCGTTGCCATTACTTGTTTGTGCGAAACAATAACGTTAATCCGTTGGCTATTTGTCATCTGAGGATGATTTAGCCTCTGGGAGTCAACGGTCAATGTGTCTGGTGTTCTGGTGCAGCCAGCAGATATCCAGAAAATGGAAAAATCTTCCTCTGCAGTACCATTAGCAAATTGATAAAGAATGATGCTCTGTTTTTCTCTTCATGTATGCCTCCATATTTCCTAAAAGGTGTGAATGAAAAGTTTCACTTGATCCTATGTGGACACAGTACATATAGTATTTAGATAGTTAATAATTACAGTTAATACATTAATTGATTAATTAATTAATATGACTTGTTGAGCAGGACAGAGTGGTTCAGGTCCACACCATGCAAGTCAAATTGCAGTTGAGCCAAAGCATGTCCTTTAATTCAAACGTGGTTAATAAAACAGAGGCAGAGAGGCAGTAAAGACTAATTACATACATGTGCCTATGTGTGTGTGTGTGTGTGTGTGTGTGTGTGTGTGTGTGTGTGTGTGTGAGAGAGAGAGAGAGAGAGAGAGAGAGAGAGTGAGAGAGAAGAACAAAGACAGAGAAAGAGAGATGAATAAAAGTAGAGCGCTAATCCAGTGATGAATCTGTGTGTATTTTGGTGCTGGCAGCTCTGATTTATCACCAACACTTTATTCAAGGTCCTGAAATTAGTAAGTCGCTCCACAAGATGGAAACCCCCGACTTCAGAGATGGTGACAAACTGGGGGTCGGCAGCTGTGTGTGTGTGTCTGTGTGTCTGTGTGCGTGTGTGTGTGTGTGTGTTAAGGTAAATATTCCTCTCTTTACGTGCCTGCGTTTAATGTGCTCACCTGCGTGGGTTGTTCATGACTGCACATTGTGATATATACATCTGCATTTGTGTGTGTGTGTGTGTGTGTGTGTGTGTGTGTGATGTGCTGCTGCTGGTAAATCAGCTCCGAGAATATAAGTACAGCGGCAATACTAGCGCCAGTCATGAACGGACCTAATAGAAACACTTTTACCTCTGGGACAAAAGTTTCTTCAAGGTGCACATCCACTTCCCGGAAGATGAAGAAAATATTAGCTGAATGATAGAACGAAACAGACTGAGGCTATTATAAAGGAAAAAAAAGGTAGGGGAGCGGGGGGGGTGCTCCTGAGGACATTATGAGAAGCGGTACGCTGGCTGATGATGAAAAGGCTGCAGGGTCTGGCTGGGAGAATTTGTTGAGATATAGGAGCGATACAGCAGGCCCTGGGCTCAGGGCGGACGTTGCCGGGGCTGAAGCAGTGAGATAATACCAAGTACCTTTCTACAACCTTAGCTCCTCTCTCTCCTGCATCCTCACTCACTTGCAATGTCTCTCACTCATTCACGTGTTGGATAATAAAGCTTACATTTCAGTGCCCCTCCTCTCAGATCTCCTTCCCATTTCCTCAAAACTTTTGTCCAGTTCTAATTGAGGGTTTGTTTACATGAAATACTTACTTAACCACTTTTAAAAAAGAATTTTAAAAATTGCATTTGAAAAACTCAATAGCAGCATGGCTTTCTGAAAACAATGTTTGGAGCTTATTAGCTGCTGTAAGACCTGTGTCACCTGCAGGTTTCCATCCCATCCCATTGCTCTGCTTCTTCAGAACTGCATGTTTAATGGTTGAAAAACATTAAAAATCCCCTTTTACATCTTTCTGACATTGACACTGGATTAGGTGGTCTGTGCAAAATTATTTCTGAAACATTAACACCCGCGAGAAAGCAGCCAAGGACTTGGACTTCTCTTTAGCTCTCTTTTTATGGCTCACTTTTCCTGTAAACAACACAGAATGACTGAGACTGGAAATGTCTGCCCTCTCTATGACAGCTAGCCTTCCACTCGAGAGTTGTTCAGAACAACTTAAGATAAGACATTATAGCATTGGTCTAACGTTGGTCCACCAACTTGTTGCATGAGCAAATTCTGAACTAACGTAACTTGGGTTGTTTATTAGCCTGAGTTAATTGTAGTAGAATTACAGCAGTAATGTGGAAAGTTCCACATTATTCATGCAAACTTAGACTGAGCCTTTGTACATGGGGCGGATGCTCTACCAACTGAGCTAATCGACACCCCGCTCAAACATTTTCACCTCATGTTGGCATCAGTTTGCACTGCTCATAATGTTTAGTTAGGTATCAGTTAGGGCTGTAACGATTAGTCGAAGTAATCGATTATGTCGACAATAAAAATCTGTCAACTCAGAATTTTAGTGTCCATGCGTCGTTTTATAAAACCCCACTGTATGATCACATACTGTTAAATAAAATATTTTTCAAAGATTTCAGCCGGAGCAAATCTCATTAGCACCACTACAAGCATACACACTACAGGAAATGGACTACGGGAAGATTGGCATGGTACCACAGAAGAAGAAGAAGACAGGTTAAATGTAAACTCTGTCAAGCTGAGCTGTCATATCATGGCAGCACTACAGCAATGCGTGAGCACCTCAAACGTAAACATACATACATAGGCCCGAAATACATACACACACATACAAAGGACTCATGGACATACAAATGTAGAGAGATGGTGGAGTGATGGGCAGCCACACAGAGTGGCACCTTGGAGCAGTTAGGGGTTCAGTGCCTTGCTCAAGGGCTACTAGTCTACGATCCATACTTTGGTCCATACTGGACTTGAACTGGCCACCCTCCAGTTCCCAAGCCAAGTCCCTACAGACTGAGCTACTGTCGCCCAAAACCAGGCGAGAGCGAGAAGGAAGTCCCCCACTACCAGGAATGATGCAGTCAAGATATTCCCAGCGGTCAGCACAACCAGAGTGCAATGGCTCAGCCTTTCGCTGGATGAACCACCTCCCTGATCATGGTATCTCCCCTGCCAGGTAAGTAATAAAGTCTGTGTGAACATGAAGCAGAACTGAACAGCAATAATTCATCATTTTACTTCATGATCTGGAACAAATGAACAGAAAACCAACAGATGTGAAAGTGTCCTAAAATGCTTAGTAAATAGTAAATAAAAGGAGTCATTTGCGTGCTGCAGCATAATTATGAAATTGTGCATGTTCTGACAATAACTCCTTAGTTTTATCTATATTGGGGGCAGTGCTATGAAAATCTGCATTGATAAGTCAAAAGTATGGAAATAGATGGAAAAAGTAAAGGCAACTCTCTGAACAGGAGCCCAGTGTGCTGCACCGGTGGCACTGCATGTATGCACTCCGGTTTGTATGCATACGTGTGTTCATCTGCAAAACTTTGTGAACGGGAAGGTGCTGGGATTTGGTCATTCAGGTGATTTCACACCTTCTCTTAAGGTGAATTCTGGGCTTCAGTGTTTTCTGCTTCCAAAGCAGATTGGCGCTCAGGCTGGAGATGGATGTGTGCTAGACAGACAAGGAATGTCTACTATCTCTGCTTGACTGTGAAGGAATGGAAAAAACAGAGGGCGGTGGGAAAAGAGTAATGGATAACGGAAGAGGGAAGTGTCAAGTAGCAGTAGAAGGATGGAGGCAGAGCCAAGGTATAGTGAGGGAGGCCAGGACGCCTGGTGCAGGTAAGTGAAGGAATGGATGTGGAGGAAGGTGGGGTGGTGTTGCTGGTGGGGCGGGGGGGGTTAAGTCCAGACATCAGAGATTGCAGGTCTGTGTTGAGATGGATTGGTCCTGGCTGGGCCAGGGTGTACCTGCTATCAGTTGTGCGAGGGACAGACTGAAAAAAAGGCGAAACAGGGTGGACGATTGGAGAGACAATGAGAGCGGAGGGAAGAAGAGTAGAGGAGGATTAGAGGACAAGGAGGGGAATAGAACCCTGGGTGATAAAAGGGAAGGGTAGAAAAACAAAAAGGAAGAGGGGAAAATGGTCACGGGGGAAGGTGAAAGAAAAAAAGGAGGCTTGGATTGGAGAAAGAAAAGTGGAAGATGGGGGAGGTTTGAAATAGTAAAAACCAGCTAGCCAAGTGAGTTTCCGCATTTCCACCATTGCTCACTCTCTCTCTCTCTGTCTCTCTTGTTCAGTATGATTTATGAGCACAAAGCTCCAAAACACTCTCAGACACTGTCTTCCACAGCACTGTTGATGATGTGGGTATTTATACACACACTCTGCCATTTCCTGCTTTCCTGCATGCAGCAGAAAAGTGTGTGTCTGTGTGTTTGTTTGTTTGTGTACTCACAGAGCTCTACCGACTTAACCCAATTTCTTCGTCCTAAAAATGCTGCCCAATGACTTTGACAGCATCAACCCTCTCAGAAGGTACTGCACGTGCAGCAACACACACACACACACACACACGCGCTTGCACGCGGAATTACAGTGAATGTTCTGTATTTATCCCGAGACGGTAATGGTTTTGGCTTACCTCTTGACACCTTTAAACACAAGGGCTTAGCAGTGGGACAGTATCAGCGGAGGAGGAAAACAACATTCATTAACAACCTTTGACCCATTCATAGACTCTCTGTATCTGCTGAGAGGTACACAGAGTCCTCTTTTACCTACACTCTGTCTTGTGAGCAATATACCCTGGAGGCACAGAGAATGGAAGAATAAATGGACAGAGAGGAGAACAAAATCTCCAGTTTGCTGAGATCTCTGAACAGGTTTGCTGTGTAATCTTCTTTCAGTGGTATCAAATCATGTAATTCCTTTCTAAGAGTTTAGTGTCTCCATGAATAAAAAGCAGGTAAACAGCAATCACAGACGACACTGCTCATACATGTGTCATGAAATTCTTGAAGATTCTTACTTTATTGATTTTTCTTTTATTTATTTATGACTTAAAAGACATTGTGGACAAGACATAGTCTCTTTGCCTGCAGTCTCTTTTCTTCATCCTTCATGTATAGAAGCTAAGGCTTTATTAATATGTCTGCTGCCTCTTCCACACATCTCATTTATTATAGATAACCTTACACAGGACTGGTTGAGTGAGAGGATATGGTTCTCAGGAAAGGGAGGAGACGATGACTTCGGTGTTAACTGAGCAGATCTGAGTGCAGCTTTTAAAAAGGAGCAGTCAGTTTCCAGCAGTACTGTTGGTGAGGGTCCATTTTGTGAAGACTAGAAAAAAAATAAATAAAATCAAGGGACAGCATTGTAGGTGGGGGATAAGAGGTGTCTGAGGCCTCCTCCTCTGTTGAGTGAAGGTTTCTCTACTTTTACATAGATAGCCTCCTTCACTCCTCTTTAAACCACCTGTCTTCCCTGTCCAAGATGCGAACATCATTGTCATTAAAGGAGTGTCCCTTGTCTTTAAGATGTAAGAAAACTGCAGAGTCTAGTCCCGATGAGTTGACCCTTCTGTGTTGAGCCATGCGCTTGTTGAGTGGTTGTTTGGTTTCCCCGATGTATAGGTCTGTGCACTCCTCACTGCACTGGACAGCGTACACCAGGTTGCTTTTCTTGGTGTGAGGAATATGGTCTTTAGGGTGTAGCAGTTTCTGTCTAAGGGTGTTGCTGGGTCTGAAGAACACTGGGATTGTTTGTTGAAGATCCTTCTAAGTTTTTCTGATACACCAGATACGTAGGGGATGACGATGTTGTTCCGTCTATCCTTCTTCTCTTCATCACTGACTGTCTTATCCTTCCTGGATCTTGTAGTCACTTTTCCAAAGGTCCATTTAGTATATCCTAAAACAAGCGCATGGCTTAACACAGGAGGGCCAACTCATCGGGCCTAGACTCTGCAGTTTTCTTACATCTTAAAGACAAGGGACACTCCTTTACAGTTTTTCTCAATTGCTAAAACACAATTTCTGAAACCTTGCTCCATTTTCTGAAAACATTAAACACAAAACCTCATCTTCAAGCACTATTTACAAAACCTCTGACTCCTCTTGCAAAATGTAACTTTCGCCTCAAAACAGTTTTACCTGTGCTCAAAATGAAACTTTCGCCTCAAAACAGTTTTACACTGCTCTCAAATCATAAACAAAGCGATCAAAATGATATACACTATCAAGCAGTCAGTAAACAATACACCAACAAATAGAAAACACATTGTTCGAAACATATAGTTCTCAGGGAGAAGTACATTTTTGTCTTTTGATGAATGAAAACATGTTCTATCATAGTAGCTCAAAATTGATCAGAAATTACTACTCTGCTTTGCTCTTTGCAATTTTTGTTGTTCTTCCTCCTCCTTGTATTTTTACAGTACTGTACCCTGCATGTCACAAACTTGTCCTTTGTCTCTGTGATACTGTAATTCTTGCTCTTTGTTGATATGAACCTGCAACCAGTCAAAATCTATTGAGCAGTCAGTACTGTAAACAAATGGAAAGCACAATGTTCAGGGCCAGACAATTTGTTTATTGCAATTCTACAAAAAGTAGATGTGCAGTTACAAAAAATATTCATGCAGTACAATACATACAGTGATGAACTTTACAAATGTCTATTGAAACAGCTGCATGTAGTGTAGTACAGTAAATTTGCAACTACAAAAATACAGTAGTATACTGTACCTGTTCTCTTCTCTGAATGTCCTTACTATGGTGGACACAGAAAATCAGCTCAAATTGGGTTGCACTCTAAGTCCTGCTTCCCTCATTGTCAGTCCATGGACAAGAACATGGAACTGTGATTGTTGCTTACAGTTTTTTTCAATTGTTTACACGCAATTTTGAATACCGGGTTCTTTTTTTCAAAATATTATCACAATTATCCAAACACCACACTCAATTTGCATAATTCCTAGAATGTTTGCAAAATGACACACTTAAGTCAAAACATACACACTTCAGTCAAAACATATACACATATTTGTGAAAATGTTATTAGTTTTCATTTAACCAACACAGTCCTCAATGATCAAACACTATTGCAGCCAGTTTCACACTGCTGTGATAAATAAAAAACACATTTGTAAAAAAAAATAATTTTAGGAAATCATGCTAGATTTTTGGCCAGACATTGTTATGTAAGAGATAATTTAGATGACAAAAAAATAGTGACAAACCCACAACATTCTACATGATTAGTTTGAGATATAGGGAGAATGTACACAAATAGGCCTACTATAAACTTACCAAGCACTGCACAACACTGATGCTGCAGACTGAATATTTCAAGTATGTATTTCAATACTTACAGTATTTCTTACCATAATCAGTTACAGTAATCAACCAAGAATGAAATCAATGAAACAAATAAAATCTGTAGACAAATAAAAATTACTGCATGAAGCACATACACTTTGACTCTGAAGGAAAACTACTGTGAAAGCAACAAGAATACTGTAACTATTCATCATCTCTCCGTCTGGCTGGATCAGGCAATAAGATTTCATCCACATCACAGGCTGTCTTCATTGGCAAGGCACCGTTGGAAGAATCGCCTCGTGTGACGAATCCACCCCTGCACAGAAGCTGCTTCGATATGATCACAGGCCTTCTCCATGGCCTGAATGAGGGGCAAACGGTCATAGGGCCGCAGGTCGTATACCTTCCACTGCCATGCTGAAAAAAACTCTTCTATTGGATTCAGGAAGGGGGAGCATGGGGGAAGGTATAAGACTTCAAATTCAGGGTGCTCATGGAACCAGTTCTGGACCAGTGCAGCCCGATGGAATGAGACATTGTCCCAAACGACAATGTACCACATCTGGTCCACTTGGTTTAATGCTGTTACAATCTCGTGCAATCTGTCAAGAAATGCAAGTATTAGATTGGCATTATAGGGTCCCAGATTTGCATGGTGGTGGAGGACCCCATTTTGTGTAATAGCAGTGCAAAGGGTGATGTTACCCCCTCGCTGCCCTGGCACATTGGTGATTGCCCTGTGTCCAATTACATTTCTCCCTCTTCTTCTTGTTTTCGCAAGGTTAAATCCAGCCTCATCCACATATATAAATTCATGTTGAATTTCTTCAGCATCCATTTGCAAGACTCTCTGAAACACAGTAAAAGACAGTATGATGCTATTCAATATCTATTGCACAGTATTTTTTGTGCCAGAACATTACGAGCAGTGCACAATACCACACCATAGTAAAATGAACAATACATACCTCCACATATTCATGCAGATGTTTCACTCTCTCTGAATTTCTGTCAAATGGTACCCGATACAGTTGCTTCATGTATATTTGATTTTTCTTGAGGATTCGACCTAATGTTGACAGAGAGACTCGTTGGATGTTATCGAAAATATGGTCATCACTGATGATATTGGCTTGGATTTCTCGCAGCCTGATACAATTATTGGTCAAAACCATGTTCACAATGGCAGCCTCTTGTGCACGAGTGAACATAGGGCCCCTTCCACCTTGCTGTCCTCGACCCTCAATCCTATTTAAAATATATATATAAAAAAATACACATGCAGCCTACTGTCAAATGTCACAGTAAACAATATTGATGATAAGTATAGCAAGCTTCAGTTTCAGTGTACTGTGTGGTTAGCTTACCTGTTTTCTCGAGGAAATGTCTGAATTACTGACGCAACAGTATTTCTGCTGAGATTTGGTTGAACTCTTTGTCCAGCTTCCATCAGTGTCAGTCCATGGTTGATAACATGGTCAATAAGTGTTGCACGGATTTCTTGAGTCAAATTTGGTCCTCGTCTTCTTTGTTCAGGTTCTATCAACTCTTCAAGTCCTTCTCTACCTCTTCCTCTACCTAGGCCTCTTCCTCTACCTCCTTCTTCTCCTCTTCCTCTACCTAGGCCTCTTCCTCTACCTCCTTCTTCTCCTCTTCCTCTACCTAGGCCTCTTCCTCTACCTCCTTCCTCTCCTCTTTGAGCTCCCCCTCTCATTCTCACTCTTCTTCTTCTTCTAGCTCCTTCCATTTTTGTTGAAGACAGGTGAACTCACCTGCTGCCTTTTATAGCACACCTGAGTGCTGCGTTTTCAAATTAGCACATGTGTGCTTCCACACCTGGTGGATGTGATTATCCAATTTGTTCATTAGTGTGGTCATTGGCAATCCGGGGCTTTGTAATGACAAGGAAGTAACCTCACAATCCTTATCTGTGTCTAAGGTGTGAAAATGTGTGTAGAGTTTTACAAATCATTGTGTGTAATGTTTTGCAAAAAGGGTGAAGCAGACATTGTGTGTAATGTTGTGTAAATCTGTGGAGGTGTTTTGCTCCTTAGAGTAGAATTTCGCAAATTGTGTGGACATTTTTATTTTAGTGTGTAAACAATTGTAAAAAACTGTAAATTTCATTGGATATTTCCACTCTTTGTCTTCCTCTTCCTCTTCATCCTCCTTTTCTTCTTTCTTGTCCTCCTCGTCTTCCTCCTCAGTTTACAAATTTGGATGACGTGCATTAGAGCGCAGAATGTGTTTTGAGAATGAGAATGTGTTTAGAGTTTTGCTGAAAAGTGTAAGTGAGATCTGCAAATTGTGTCTTACCATGTGAAATGGTTTAAGGTATTGACAACAGACTGCACAATTAGCTAAATGAGTTCAGGCAACTGAGAACTTTGTTCAGCCAATGGGTTTTAGTGTTTTAGCAATTGAGAAAAACTGTAATGACAATGATGTTCGCATTTTGGACAGGGAAGACAGGTGGTTTAAAGAGGAGTGAAGGAGGCTATCTGTGTAAAAGTACAGAAACCTTCACTCAACAGAGGAGGAGGCCTCAGACACCACTTATCCCCCACCTACAGTGCTGTCCTTTCATCACTCCCCAGGAGACTGAACAGCACTTCACACTTAGCCTCATGTGACTCTAACGACCATCGGCCACACCCGTGCTCAGGTGACCTGAACGACTGTCGTTCACACCAGACCTCAGGTGACCATCAACAACTCTGACGACAGTCGTCACAACAACGAGCACTAATGAACTAAGTGAAACTATGGGTGGATCTACAAGCTTTCCTAGTATAAATACACAGACTCCCCACCAGTCAGTCAGTCCAAAGTTTCT
Organism: Argyrosomus regius; assembly: GCA_946959425.1. Classification (NCBI taxonomy): domain Eukaryota; kingdom Metazoa; phylum Chordata; class Actinopteri; family Sciaenidae; genus Argyrosomus; species Argyrosomus regius. The sequence goes on along the minus strand of OX336891.1, from coordinate 28,490,647 downwards.
TGGATGAGAGGCGAACCGTCTTCATAGATCTACAAACAGCCCAGTTGCCCCAGACTTAACCTTTTTTGAAGAAAGAGGACCTGGATGACTGAGAACCTTCACAGAATCTCTCTGGTCCTAATAAAATCCCAGTACCTCAGTGCATTGACAGGGACATTGTGCTGCGGGAGATGCCGTCCTTTGGATGAGCCGTTAAACCGAGGTCCTGACTTACTGTGGTCATTAAAGATCTCATGGCACTTTGCAAAGACCAGTGGGGTTCCCTGGTGTCCTGGTAAAAGTCCTAAGCTGGCTCTCTCCATCTGGCCACAAATCAGTAGAATTGACTGTTTCCCTCCCTCTCCACCTCAAACTGATGTGTGGTGAGTGTTCTGGTGCAAAATGGCTGATGTGCACACAGTGGCTGTTGAGCACAGCCTGAGTGCTACAGGTGAGTTGAGGTGAGTTCTCCCCTTCACTGTGAAGTGCTTTAATTATCTAAGATAAAAGTGACGTATACGAATAATAACAATGATACTAGATTACATTTATCTAGTATCATTGTTATTATTCGACATGTTCACGAGTCACAAGTACAAGTTTTGTCTGGAATCTGCGAAATTTAAAAGAGGAAAAGAACTTCACAGAACTACAACTTATTTCACACATTTGCAGCGTCAGCGGTTTTTATTTTCTACAGCAAACATTCAGTAATAGTGGTAGACGGATCACCCCTCCACTTCTGAGCTGAAAACCAACATCAGCAAAGAAACAAGAACGGATCATTTTAGGTCATACCATAGATGGACTATAAGTGAAGGTATGGAAAATTGTAAAAATCCATGGATTTGATAAAGCCTGGTATGATTGAGATTTGTGTTTTAGTTTAAACAAAGTCCAAACACAGTGTGCTATAATTGCACAAACTTACATATTGTTTTGCATCTGTTGAGGTAAAACAAAGTCACAGCAAACATAAGGCCATCTGGCTTCATTCAGCTGTCACTTGTCACGGTAAAATCAAATTATATGAACATCACAGCTAACAATGCAAAGCATATCTGCGGCATCATGGATATATTTTTATTTTGTGGTTTACTCTACCAAAAGTAACAGCAAGCGAAGTGAAGTCAACCTACTAGAATAAAAGGAAGTGACTGCTGCGGTGGATAAAAGACTTCCATGGGAGCATAACTCAGTGTCAGGTACACAGGTCTGCAGAGGAGACACTGCTGAGCTTTTTAAAGGAAAGCTATGGAACATTTGAGATGGTAAAGTTAGAATCAGCAGCATTTGGCGGCTTGAAGAATCTGGATATATGGGAGTAATAAAGGCTGTACGAGTTACAGAGTGCACCTGCACTGTAGAAAATTCCCTAGCGATGCAGGGTAGCTTTAAGGGCTCCGGTTTGGGAGAGGGTTCTGAGGAGGCTTTAGAGTTCAGGGGTCAGATGTTGCAGATACAGTATGGCTGAAAAGGTGAACAACCTGCTTTTCATCTTGTTGTCTTCTCTGCAGTTAAGCCACTTTAGTCCTGTTTGATCTCTCTCTCTCTCTCTCTCTCTCTCTCTCTTTTTTTTTTTTTGAAGATCTGTTCAAAGCAGCTGTACATTTACTGCATGATAATTTAGTGCTGAAAACCTTGTATTGCATTTATTATTATTAATGTGATGGTTTTCAGCACTCAAGCCAAAAGATGGAGTGGCACATGAACAGTATTACTGTATATTTCACTATTACACTATTCCTAGCTATAAACTAACACATATTAAATGATATGGTGAACAAAAAAGTGAAAACAAAGAAAAATATGTTTTATATTTTAGATTCTTCAAGTAGCCACCTTTTGATGACAGCTCTGCCCCACTCTTGACATTCTCTGAATCAGTTCCATGAGGTTGTCACCTGGAATGGTTTTGAATTCCAATATATGCAGAGCTGCTTTTTCTCCACTCCGTGGTCCAAATCACCCTAAACCATCTCATTTAGATTTAGGTCGGGTGATTGTGAAGACCAGGTCATGTGATGCAGCACTCCATCACTCTTCTTCTAGGTCAACTACCTTACAGAGCCACTGAGCCAAAACCAGATGGGAGGACATGTTGCTGCAGAATGCTATGGCAGCCATGTTGATTAAGTGTGCCTTGAATTTTGAATAAATCACCAGCGTCACCAATCATCCCCACGCCATCACTCCTCCTCTTCCATATTTCATGGTGGGAACCACACATGTAGAAACCATACGCTCACTTCGTCTGTGTCTCACACAGACATGGTGGGTGGAACCAAAAATCTCAAATTTGGACTTATCAGACCAAAGTCTAGATTTCCACTGGTCTAATGTCTATTCTTCATGTTTCTTATTCCAAGCAGTTCTCTTCTTCTTGTTGCTCTCCCTCAGTTGTGGTTTCTTTGCAGCAATTTGACCATGAAGGTCTGATTCATACAGTCTCCTCTAAACAGTTGATGTTGAGATGTGTCTGCTACTTGAACTCACTTGAAAGCATTTATGTGGGCTCTATTGTGAGGTGCTGTTAATTGGTGTTTTCTGAGGCTGGTAACTGTAATCATAGTGTTTGATGGTCCAGAACCCTGTGTGGTTTCCTGCCAAACAGCAGTTCAAAGGGAGAAAATCCCGTGGAGGCCTGGGGTACCTCACACACTGAATACAACAGAGGATCACCTATCACAATTGCGGCCATCATCGTGCACAAACCTACAGATCATGGACTTCAAAGTCTTATTAGGGCGCTCTACGAAGCCGTCAGTTTGAGGGTGGTACACACTGGTCCGAATAGACTTGATGCCCAATAATCTGTACAGTTCCCTAAGTGAACGTGACATGAAAAACAATGGAAAACAATGTCCCGGCAGCTTTTCGGTACCAACAGCTGGGTTATTATTTCCTCTGTCTTAGTGTCATGACTCACTCTGTATAATCTGTCCCTGTGCAATGAAAAGCGTGGATATGTCAGCGCAGGGCGCACCATGTGAACATAAATTTTCATCACTTGGTCAAAGGCAAAGCGTAGAGTATCATCACTAGACTGCTTGAGTGGAAAATCTTCCATGGAGTCAAACACGGGAATCTGTGGAGCCTCCTGTGAAGGCACCGCTGGTTCCCCCTCCCGGTCTGCAGTGTTGGACAACCTCGTGTCACCAATGAGCATAGCGCACAAATCCCATGCCCCTATCGGCCGTGAGCGCAGCCCCCCACATTGCCCCACTAGTCTGTCGAACCCAGGCCAATCAGTACCCAAAATCAAGGGATGTGCCAGGCGGGAGCTAACCACAACCTTAACACTATGCTTTTTTCATTATAACGAATATCACCTGGTACCACAGGGTATCTGTGAATACCCCCATGTAGACACCTAATATACACCCAACCTGCCTCTATCAAAGCCCTGGCTTTAATCAGATTCTGTTGAACTATGGACTGCGTGCAGCAGAGTCCACCATCGCCTGTTGTCTAACTTCCTTAATTCCTTACCGGAACACTGTCATCGCTCCTGGACCAGGGGAGGTTGCTGGAGGACCAACAACTCAAATCACCTAGAATATAGGTGTACAGAGTGTTAGAGCATACCCACGCCAATGTGCCAGTCGGGAGCCCCTCCGCCCCCTTTTCTATCATCTGCTGCTTGCCAGCAGAATCCCCGGGCTGCAACCATCGGGTCGCTAGACAAATGGCTGGTCGGTGGGACCCAGTTTGGTTCCTCGGAAACAGCAGCGATGGTCCTCAGCGGAGTAAATGAGGCAATCGGCCTCGAGGGGGGGCAGGCAGGGTGCTGCCATTTGCACATCCCCTGATAAGAGGGGAAGCAGGCACATGGCCCACTCTGCCCCCAGCCACCCGCACGCCATTGGTCATCCATTGGTGCCATTTTATGGAGGGTGACTCCTGCGAGCGAGGGGGCCGGTGGTGCTGCCCCTGCTCGAACCACCATCACCTCCAGCAGCTGGGTCTGTCTCTCCGTCTGAGTCTGGAGTGCCGCCAGGTGCTGCCTGTTGACCACGATCTCTGCCAATATTTGGGCTAGGGCAGTCACCGGCTGCACCTGCTGCAGGTCCGTCATCTTCGTGTCTCGCCTGTGCTGAGGTACGTTGGGTGCCAGTGTCGCATTTGCTGTTGCCACCGTGGGTTCTTCAGCAAAGATCACGTTAGACAGATGACTGTTGATCACTTGTTTATTTGCAATAGTACACATACAGTGCATAGAAACGTTTGCAGCTTCTGGTCCTCTGCCACTCTCTTGCTGCCATCTCTTTCTCTGTATTTTTCTGCTCTGACTCCTCTCTGTTGGTCCAGCACGCTACTGTGTTAAGAAAAGAGAGTGATTAGGTAACTGTTCCCCTGAGCCCTCCCCACACCTCTCCCCTGCAGGTGATGCACCACGCCCCCTCCACAGATGGATTTTGTGACTGATGGACCGTTGTTTTTCTTTGTGTAGTTAAGGGATTCTTGCCATAATATGGATTAACACAGTAGTCAAATAGGACAATTTTCATATAGTGCAGGTCTATATCGTTCTCTTTATATGTAATTTACAGAGACCCAACAATTCCCACCATGAGGGAGCATTTATGAACAACACAAGTGATAGCCTGATAGTGATAGTGACAGCCTTAAATGTATTGAGAAGGCAAAATGCCTCTAATTAACTTTTGAAAAGCATCCAAAGGGGTCCTTTTCAAAAGTTAATTAGAGTTCAAAAGTTAATTAAATCGATCCAGGTGACAACCTCATGAATCTGATTGAGAAAATGCTGAGAAAAGCTGTCATCAAAGCAAAAGATGGAATCTAAAATATAAAACATATTCTGGTTTGTTCACACTTTTTTTGTTTGCCACATAATTCCATATGTGTTAGTTCATAGTTTCGATGTCTTCAGTGTTCATCTACAATGTAGACAAATGAGAATGAGAAGGTTCTGATTGGTATTGTAAATGTAGCTAATGGCATCATCGGCCGGAACCCACAAACAACAGATTTGGGGTTGCCAGGTTGTGAAAAATCCATTTAACTGATTGGTCTGTATAACTCTGGAGAAGGGCCGCAGAGGATCTAAACAAAATAAATTTATCAATAAATTAAGTTAAGCATTTATTAGCTGAATATCAACATTTATAACTGCATTATGCCCAAATAGAAAATATGAAATGCTTTTTTTGCAGCCACAATAGGTTATCACTGATATATAAAGCATTAATAAATGATTTAGTAATCAATATTAAAGCCATTACTTCCAACCTTGTAGAAAACCTTGTATCTTATTAGACAGTGGTGTCTATTGCTATGCTGTCCTTTGCATGAATTTGTATTTTTCTTGGCATTCAGTTCACAGCAGGTCTTCTCCAGTGCATTATGATTGAAGCAGCCAATATACTTAGCATATTGTATTTCTGCTGTAAAAAAAATCTAGTGTGTTTGTGCTTACAGCAGTAATTCTGTGGAAGGAGTGACATGAATGTGTGTTTTAGACCACTGTGTTAAAAGTTTTACGAACAACCAAAAATCTTCCACAATAATCTTTGCGGGAGGTTTTTTAAGTTACATCCATGGCAATTATTTTCTGTTGACAACAAGAGCATGTGACTGTAGCTCTGAAATATATCCTGGCTTCTTGGCCAGCATTTTATGTTCAGTAGAAGAAAACCTACACTCTGTTCTCTGAACAGCATCAAGCAAATGTTCAATAAAATCAAATTATGATTCTGCTCATTTACAAGGTCACTGTCATGTGAAATGGTGTCATTTCACAGTAAAGTTAGTTTATTTTAATAGAATCTCTCTGATTGGTGGATTCAGTCATGATGAGTCAGATGATCTTTGCTGCACCATGATGTCCTGGTAAACTCCTCAAAACACGCTCACATGAAGTGATGCGTATGTTTACCAGTCACACCTGGAGGAGTGAAGTGGTTAGCACTGTTGCATCACAGCAAGAAGGTTCTGGGTTCAAACCCGCCAGTCGGATCTTTCTGTGTGGAGTTCACATGTTCTCCCCGTGTCCAGGGTGTTCTCAGGCTCTCGCCCCCCGTGACCAACAAGAACACCTGGATAGATCAAGTTTTCACAGTGATAACCGCCACGCTGAACTGAGAAAAGTGTGCCACCTGGTGAAACCACATTAAACGTTTAAACTGACAATAGTTACCTTTTGACATTATTCAGCTTCTTTAAACCTTGACTTGTGATTCCAGTATATATTACAGAATAAACAGCTAATGTACCACGCCTGCTGCAGTCATCTGTGAAGTTAATTCTTTACAATGACCTGCAGACAGTCATGCCAGGTATCTTGGGTGAGCTTGTTAACAATATGTCGTCATCCAGGTGCCCTTCACCATCATCTTCACTTTCTTTCCTTTGTTTCGCTTCTGTGGCTCTCACTTTCTTTTCCCTCTGCCTCCTTCGCTCTCTTCCACTTCCTCATCTCTCCCCTCTGTGTCTTCAGCCGGCGCTGAGATGTGATGCTGTCAGCTGCTGTAAGCAGAGCTCTGTCACCGTGGCTTGTAACAGCCATGCGGTGACTATTTTGGCGTGGACCCTAACGGTTGTGGCTGTCACATCTGATGGCGAGGGCGACACTGATCAGGCGGATGAGAAGGAGGATTGCTGCTCTGGCCTCTCGTCTGACTGCACATTCACAACCAGTTTATACACACACGGAGACACCACACACAGTTACGAACATGCCTCTCACTGCCTGACCTTTATTTTGCACGAACACATGAACACACATGAAACATATGTATCCCTCACTTACATGCACACACATATGAAGAATTCATTTGCAAAAAATAGATACTTTTATTTATTTTGCTGTATTTTTTATGAATTCCAGGGAATATCAATCAAACTGGTGTTGTGTTGTCTTGATATCTCAAACTTTTTTTATTTCATAAATCATTTTTCTCAAGTGAATATCAATCAAACTGCTCTTTTTTATTCATTTTAAGAATGGCATTTATCTCTTTTTTATGAATGAACTCTTTATATACAGTCCACATATAATATCAACTCCATCCACATACTGTACAGACAAAGATGCACTGGTGTGCACATTACTGTATGCACCTAATAAATACAAGTGTATACACACTAAGTGTACACACATACACACACACACACAGTGTGAAGCAGCACCACAGTTAGGTCGCTATGCTGCCATCGCTTACAACATTGCACACACTTCTCTCACTCCTCCTCCCTCCTTTCCTCAGTCTATTATTTCCTTTTTCCTTTTTTTATCTGACTTTCTCGTCTTGACACATTCTGTTCTCTCTCACCTTCACATTTTTCATTCATTCCCTTGTTCATTTAGCTCAGTGATTTATTCTTTATGACTTCTGGTTCTCTCTCTCTCTCTCTTCTTCTCATTCTGTGCTCTCTCTTTCTCTCCTACGTTCTCGTTCCCCTCATCCTCACTGACTCGCCTTTCCTTCCCCAGTCGCTCACATTCACACCAGAGTGGCTCTTTTGTGATGAGAGGATCGCATAACCCTTACACGGTATTTGAAGTGTTACAGCCTTCCCTGCTTGGCTCCCATTGGGTCGAGTCCAGCTCTCTCGCCCTCGGAGAGTGACTTTGTCTCAAAGCTGCAGCGGTGAGCCCTGTACTCATGTCTCTAACCCTGAGGCTTCAGTGGATCACAGGAGAGATAGACCTACAGCCCTGCTCTCTTTCAGACAACTGCTTCAGCTGTTCACCTGAATACTGAAATGTTAACGGCACCGACTCACACAGCTCATACAGCAGGGAAACACACTCACTTGAATGCAAGCATTTAATATCATTGGTTTCGGTGGTATACCGCTGACGTACTTTGGAATTAAAATAAATTTTAGGTGTGATATCTCTGTCCTTTATTGCATATTAGTTAGAGTTTGTTGGTTAAACATCTGACATTAGCATGTGTAAAGTTCTGCCAGGTGAACTCTGGGTGTGATAACACATTTGTCTGCAGAATGGAACTTGGCCAAACCAAAAATAAACTTGAAACATTTTCTAATAATAAAAATAATAAAATTCATTCAAAGATGCAAACTTATTATTTTCCCCTAAATTGGTGCCTAAAAAATTAGTATATCCACATTCTGGATTAATGCTTTCAAAAATTTTTATTAGACTGAAAAAAGAAAACAAACCAGTGGTACAGGGGTCAAATTCTACATATTTCTACTTTATTTAAAAATGTATCCTCCACTTGGACTAATTAAAGACACACAACTGCCTTTCTTTATATTAAAAAACATGAATAAACACTTGTCGTGTTTGTCATATTCTCTGAGGCCTAAACTTGCTGGGTTATCAAACTAAGTCCAGGTCATCAAACACCCGATTGTAATGGCCGACTAACTACACTGTAAAAAGGCCAACTTTTTTTTTTTGGCCTAAAGACTTTAAAACAGGGGTGTCAAACGTACGGCCCGCGGGCTGGAACCGGCCCGCCAGGGGGTTCAGTCCGGCCCGCGGGATAAATCTGCATTATTAAAAAAAATAAGAATAAACTTCATTTTCTTTAAAATCTGCAGTTCCTATATTGTCCGCTAGGGGCGCTGTGTTTTAGTCAGTTCTATCGCTTTACCCGCTTTTTCTGTTGACCCTGGCACCCTCTTCAGTGAAATGTCTTTGTCAAAAAAGAGAAAAGTGGACACAGAGTGTCGGATTTTTCAAGAAAAATGGACCTCTTCCTATATGTTCACGGAGGTGAATGGGAAATCCGTGTGCCTGGTGTGCATGCAGCAAGTTTCGGTGCTTAAGGAATACAATATTCGGCGCCACTATGAAACTCAGCATGGTGAAAAATACAACAGCTTGCATGGAGAACTGAGAAAACAGAAGGTAAATGAAATGTTGGTGAGTCTGAGGAAACAGCAATCTGTTTTCACCCGGAGCCGAGAGGTCAGTGATGCTGCGGTGAAAGCCAGCTATGTAATTGCTAGCCAAATAGCATTAGCGGCAAAGCCGTACTGTGAGGGGGAGTTCGTCAAAAACTGCATGCTGAAGGCTGCCGAAATTGTGTGTCCTGAGAAGCGACAAGCTTTTGCCAATATTAGCTTGACGGGAAATACCGTGGCAGACAGGATTTCGGAACTATCGGCAGATTTGGACAGCGAACTGAAACGCAAAGGGGAGTCATTTCTGGCATTTTCTGTTGCAATTGATGAGAGTACTGATATTACGGACGTCGCTCAACTGGCCATATTCATTCGTGGAGTTGACGAGACTTTGACTGTCACAGAGGAGTTTCTCGAGTTGGTGCCTATGACCGACACCACAACAGCTGAGGACATTTTCTGCTCCGTTGTTGGAGCGCTGGACAGAGTCGGGGCGGACTGGTCCCGCGCCGTAACCCTGGCTACTGATGGTGCGCCGTCAATGATCGGGAAAAAGGCAGGTGTTGTGACAAAGTTCAGAGAGAAAGTACAAGCCGCAAATGGGGGGGGGGGTGATTTTTGGACATTTCATTGCATTTTGCATCAGGAGGCATTATGTTGCAAGTCGTTAAAAATGGATCACGTCATGGAGGTGGTTGTCCGAACTGTTAATTTCATCCGAGCCAGAGGTCTCAATCATCGTCAGCCTTCTCAGTGACTGTAACATTACCCATGGTCTGCCATACCACACTGAAGTAAGATGGTTAAGATGCTGAAGCGCTTCTTTGATCTACGTGGGGAAATCGGACAATTCATGGAGAAAAAAGGAAAACCTGTTAAGGAATTACAGTGCCCACTCTGGCTGCAGGACCTTGCATTTATGGTTGATATTACAGAGCACTTGAATAATCTGAACAAAATGTTGCAAGGACGCAAAAAAATTGAAACACAGTGTTATGACAGCATACGTGCATTTAAGTTAAAGCTCGCATTATGGGAGACGCAGATGGCAAGCGGTGACCCTGCTCATTTTCCCTGTCTCAGAGATGTGTGCACAGCAAGCGTTAATCCTGACGTGAAACAGTACAAAGACAAGATTTCAGGGTTGCTGAGGGAGTTTGAGAAACGATTTCAGGTCTTTAGCGAACTCGAGACAGAATTCGCAGTTTTTCGCTCACCATTCACAGTCAGAGCTTCTGATGTGCCCGTTGACATGCAACTTGAAATCATTGATTTGCAGTGTGATGTAGAATTGAAGGACAAATTTGCTTCTGTGGGCTTGGACACATTTCCTGGTATCTCCTACCAGGCTATCCTAAATTGACAGCACTGGCTGCAAAAATGTTGTCCATGTTTGGGACTACCTACCTTTGTGAGCAGGTTTTCTCAGTAATGAACATTAATAAAACGAAGCTGGGCTCAAAGCTCACACATAAGCACTTAAATGAGATTCTGAAACTGGCTGCTACTCAGGACATGATGCCTGATATTGATGCACTTGTGCAGGCTAAAAGATGCCAAGTTTCAGGGGCAAATACTGAGCAAGACTAAATCCTATGGAATGCTGCTTTCAACATTGCACTATAAAAATAAACAGCTGTGAATATTTGCTGTTGTAATTGCTGTGAAAGTCAGTGCTAGTCAGTAACAGATTTACAACAGAAGAGTTTTGTTGAGTAAAATATTATTTCTTATGCATGCCATATATGTTATGTATGTGAGGTTTTTTTTTTTTACATGTATACATTTTATGCATTAACAAGGAAGGGGACAAATTTACTTTATCAAATGTCTGTTTAAAACAGCTGCCACTTAAGATTTCAAGTGTGTGGAGTCAGTTCATGTGTTCAGAATTGCTTCCCAGATGTGGAAAATGGATTTTAAATCATTTCTAAATTTTGATGTGTTTGATGTATTTTAACATGCAGGACAGTGTTTTTAAGTTCCACAAAACTGTGAATAAATGTTTTGCAACATTGTACAATCACTGTGATCAGTTTTTATGCATAATGCACTAAAATAAATGTTAAACTGAGTAAAAGTGTTGTTGAAATTGCACATACTTTTCTTAAAAACTCTTAGGTTGTTCATAATATATTTAATAAAAGGACAATTCATTTCATATAAAGATTTTTATAATTTACTTCTTCTTCTTTGCACTAATACAAAGAAAAAAAGTGGACTTATTGTTAGTTCTATGTAATTTTGGAATGAGTTTACTGGTCTGGCCCCCTTGAGATCCGATTAAGTTGTATGCGGCCCCCAGACCAAAATGAGTTTGACACCCCTGCTTTAAAACATAAGTTATTAACATTTAAAGCAAAAACTTAAGTCAGTCCAACGAACCAAGCAATTTGTTGGCGTCAACGCAGTTAAGTGAGTTGGTACCACTTATGTCTTTGAGTTGCGATTCAGAACAAGGGGTGAAAGTTCAGATAACTTTAGTTTCTTTGTTGTGTAACCCCAGTCCCATGTAGCTACACTGTAAAAAAAAATCATAATTTTAAAGTAAATCACCCTAAATTTTTACAGTAGTTTTCCCGTTTTTAAAAATAGTATTAAAAAACAGTAAAATTACAGACATTATCTGTAAATTAAAACGCGCCTGTTATTTTATGTGTTATTCCAATAATGACAAACTACAGTTATTTCCCATTTTTTAACAGAAAATTACTATAATAATTATACAGTATTTTCCCTGTTTTCTTAAATTACGTGCAAATTTATGTAAAATTACGATAACTGCCTGTTATTATTATTATTGTTATTAATATTATTATTATTTATCCTTATTCATTTATTTTAAGAGAATCTGCAACAAAGGTATTTCCCAATTTTGAGATCACTAAAATATTTGATTTATGGTTTTGATTCTGATATCATCTTTTTTTGAGTTGTCCCGCTGAAACAATTGCCATTGGCAGTCTCACCCTGTTGCTTTGAGTATGATTGGTCAATATGGCTGTCATCCAAGAAACTGGCCAATGACCACTGAGCGCGCCTTCATTTGAAAGTACGTCAGTTTGAATGCTGCAGGACTTCACCGCTACTCTGTCAGTCCCCTCGTAATGAATTACGGTACATGGATCATTACCTGGATTATTTTACATCTGCACGCCAAATTCTTATTTGAGTGAATCTGAGTTGTGGGATTTCAACGGAGAACAGAACAACAAAACAAAAACGGGAATATGGACACAGAAGAAGAGTCAGGATCTGTGCGCTCTCCTAACATGAACTTCACGTTATAACTGTTATCCTGGCGATATCAGGTAAGAAAACATTTCCCTGTTATTTTTCTAAGTTAATACCTAACGTAATGTTTGTGTTCATATCCATAGTTTAGACTGTAACGTTGTCAGACTGTTAGGTTAGCCAACTGCTGAGTAATGAACTGATGTTACAGCTGACTTAACGTGTTACGTTAGCTAGCTTGTTAAGCTTGGCATGATTCATTTCAGTAAAACACAACGTTAATACTGAGTGTCTTTTAGTCAGGATGGTTTGCTTGTTCTGTTTACAGGCAGCAAATCTTTGTCATGCCATTAACGTTATGTTACTAACGTTACAGACACTTACACAGCTCAGTAATAACGTTACGTTGTTATCACGTAATTGTACTTGCTTGTGTAATAACTGTGGCGGTGAGTGGTAACAGCCTTACTGCCTTCTGAAAATATTCATTTAAAAGTTATAATGTAGCCTAACTTCTGGTTTCAACGTGTGTGTGTGTGTGTTTGTGTGTGTGTGTGTCTGTGTGCATGTGTGTGTGTGTTTGTGTGCGTGTGTGTGTGTGCGTGTGTGTGTGTGTGTGTGAGAGAGAGAGAGAGAGAGAGAGAGAGAGGACTGGTCTAATGCTATACTATTTGTCCAATTAAACAATCTCATTCAGTCCTAGAGACTGAATGAGATTGTTTAATCTTTAGAATTGAATGCTTATCATAGCTACCATCCTTAGCTCTCATCTGGTGTTCCTTATCTAGTTGAGAGACATTTGATAAACATGACCTGTCCTGTCTCTGTTCTGGCAGTGTTTGCAAAAGGCCAAATGCAGAATTTGCTGAGATTGGCAGTTCGGTTCTCGGCTCCTCCAGTCCACCTGTCGAAGTGTCCTTGGGCAAGACACTGAACCCCAAGTTGCCATGGATGCTGTGCATCAGCGTGTGAATGTGTGTGTAAATAATTAGGGCTCCCTCGTGAGCTCCCTCATGGGTTGGCACACTGGTAGGGCCTGCCATCAGTGTGTGAATGGGTATTGTAGAGTGCTTTGAGTGGTTGATAATACTAGAAAAGCACTTTATATGCAAGAACAATCCATTTACCATATTCTTCACTGTGTCCCTGTACTTCACACAGCAAAGAACCTATAGCTGTGCATCACCTGGGTGATCGTGAGAAGGCTGAAGAACCAGGAGTGACAAGATATCACTGGCTGCTGGGGTGCAAACTCGGACAGGTAGGCAAGCAGAGGCAAAACATACAGAGAATGGATTTGTTTTATGAAGTTCAAGTCCAAGTTCACATCAGTCATAATAAGAATATTATATAAGAATGAATGTATGTGTGAGGCTGTTGAGTAATATTTTGCATGTCTGTGTCTCCAACGGTAAGCTAGCTAATATTGTTTGTTTCCCCTCATGATCCAGACAATATGGAAATGAAAAGATCTTCGAAGCCAGTGAGTATTCATGTTATCCTGACATAAAGACTGTGAATGGATAATGTGCATGCTACTGGCCATATTACTGCCGGTTTCTCAGCACAAAGACAGACAATATTGTATCATCTATGCTGTGTATGAATCCAGTGGTGCCAAATGGTTAACAATGGTTAAACAACTTCTTTCAAACATGAAAATGTACACAGTGCCTCAAACATGAATCCCTGTTTTCTATGACTTTTCCATCATGCTGGCCAGTAGTATCTGTAACACAATGGGAGTGCACAGTAATGTAAGTTGGCTGCTCATTCCCCAAAGTTATCCAGGAAATAGCTCTGCAGTCCAATGGCCACTTTAACATCCTTTCTGGGTAAAACCTTTAACTATAATGTCTCATAGAACATTTAAATGAAGTTTGTTTAAAAGAGTAGTTCACTTTAAATGAAAAATCAGTCATTACCTAACCCTCATGCAGAAAGAAGGTCAGGTTATTTTTTTCAATTCACAAAACACTCCTGGAGTTTCACATGAAAACAGCTTGCAGCATCCTCCCAAACAACTGTAGTCAACAGCGGCTTTGTTTCAAACGTTAAACAACTTAACAAAAACATAAAAATGCCTTCATACTGCTTGTCTATCGTAATCCAAGTTTTCAAAAGTCCAGACATGCCAAGTTGACCTGAAAAGTCGTCATTTACACCATGTGTTAAAAAGAAATCCTCACTGTATGTCTTAGCTGGAAGCTGCGTTGTCTGATCTGTGGGTGTGGGTTTGCTTGACCGCAGTGCAGAGCTAAGAACCTGAACCTGAGGATTCTTCAGCTGTTTTTTGTATTTAAAACGTAGTCACTATTTACAGCAGTTGTTTGGGGAAAATGCTACAACACTAATTTCCTGTGGAACTCCAGTGTTTTGTGGACCAAAAAACTTCACCTGACCTTTCGACATGAGGGTGAGTAGATAATGACTGAATTTTCATTTAAAGTGAACTATAAATGAAATCCTACTTTCATCCTACTACAGTATGGACCTTTCAGTAATAGTTTCTCTGTGTGTGTGTCCCCTCCAGGATCACTAAAGATCCAGACGATTACTGGCAATTCGGCGGAGGATTCTGATTTTTCTGCTTTTTCTGCTGTGTTGCACCTCTGTTACAGATTCGTTGACCTTTTGTTGTATGTTTTGATTTTACTTAATAATAAATACACTGTATAGTTAGGATTCTTAATTAAAACACTGTAATCATTGTCCACAACTGTTATCAGAACTCCCTTATACAGAGTCCCCAAGAGTTAGGAGAATATTGTGGAAACAATATAAAACTTGAGTGAAAAATAAAAGCTAAAAAAACACAAGACCACAACCCCCTCAGCTCAACAGCACAATTTGTTTGTACAGTACAGTTTGACAACAGTTTTTTTGCTTTCTCTCTCCATTTCAAAGGTGAACTCTTGAGCTCATTTTGATAGAAATGCTAACAGAAACACGTTACACACATGGACAAATACCATTTTTAGTTTTTCAGTTCCTCCTGGGGGGCTCTAAAGAACTGTTTGTGAATAATTGGTTGATATTGTAAATTTACATCTAAATTCATTTAATAAAAGGGTTTTAGAATCAATAGTGGTGTGTACTTTATTTGTAATTAATTTCCCACAACATTTAGCATTGTCTCTTTATTGAAGGTGAGTGATCATAATTATTTGGGGAAAATCTGTAAAATAACGGTATTTTCCTGCAGAACCTTTAGGATTGTCCCTTTTTTGAAGGTGATTGATCATAATTATTTGGGAAAATCTGTAAAATAACGGTATTTTCCTGCAGAACCTTTAGGATTGTCCCTTTTTTGAAGGTGATTGATCATAATTATTTGGGAAAATCTGTAAAATAACGGTATTTTCCTGCAGAACCTTTAGGATTGTCCCTTTTTTGAAGGCGATTGATCATAATTATTTGGGAAAAACCTGTAAAATAACGGTATTTTCCTGCAGAACCTTTAGGATTGTCCCTTTTTTGAAAATGATTGATCATAATTATTTGGGAAAAATCTGTAAAATAACAATATTTTTCTGTAAAAAATTTAATGAAATTTAATGTAAATTTAATGTTTTTGCACATTATTTGAATTACGTTTTTTTTACTTTAATTTTACGGTTTTTGTTTGGCAGCCATAGCTGCCAGTCATTTACCGTTTTTTTACGGGTTTTTTTCTTACAGTGTAGGAAATATTAACTAACGGGGGTGTTGTAGTACAGTGGGACGGGGCCTGAGTTCGTCGAGAGATGGCGCTACCTGTGATAACTGTGATAGTGAAATAAAATGACTTGGCGGTGCCTCCAATAACTTTGAAGAAGTAAACACAAAATTTGGTACTTTGGTTCACTTTTACTTGTTTTATATTTATCCAAAAGTATTACCAATGTAATTACAACAGGATTTTAGTTGAAACAACCAGAATTATTTATTACCAAGTTATGAATTGGACTTGAAAATGAATTAACCAGTTCACTGTTGACCTTTAAGTATGCATTTATAACAGTATTAAACTCTCATATAATGCACTGGCAGGTTTGATACACAAATGACCACTAATAAACCCAATAAGAGAATGTAAAATCAAAATGACCAGATCAACTCAAGTGTCCACAGCCCACACTCACACACACATTCACGCAGGGCTTTGAATGTAACATTAAATGAAAATAAAAAACGTTGCAGGCCCGGTCGATGCTTGTGAGCGTGGAGGCCGGAAACGAATGGCCATTTCACTGGGTTTTAACCAGCACAAACAAAAATGCACGTGCAATGTGTTAATGGAGTACTCACGAGTCCAGCACAGTCAGAGATGAAGAGGGGAAAAGGGGCAAAAGGCAAGGTGCAGTTTCAGCGGCAAGGGAACGCAGCGTGCAGCAACACGGTACGGGAAAACCACGTTCAAGTACAGCAGCTTCAGTCTCTCTCCACGGTCCAGGGTTTCCCCGGTCCTCACTCTCTCCCTCTTATGGCAAATGTCCGGTCCTGAATCACACAATTCCTCTTAGTAAATAAGCTACAGGCCTATTCATGGCGAAAAACCCACAGCGTGTCTTAAACAAATTAGCAATTGCTAACTGCAATGCAGAATTAACCATGTGGAACTCTATGAGCAGGCTAAGCTAAAGGCTAGCGGCAATTCAGCTCGTATTTAACACATTACAAATAAACCACAGCACAGAGTACATTAAAACACATGAATTTACCTCTGGCAGCTTCTCAGAGTTCTCACACATCAACCACAGGACGACTCTCCGTCAGTCTTGGGAGTTAGGAGTGTTTTTACTTCACAGTTTACAGCTATCCAACTCGGACGCCGATAAAGCAAGCTCTGCTACCGCTAACTTTGCTGCGGCACGTAGGTGACGTCCCTCCTACCTGAGCAAGGTGAGGACAGGATTGGCTCTACAGACATACAAAGATGGGAGACCAAAAAAAAAAAGATGCTTCACTGCCCCACAACAATCGTGGTCTCCTTGTGCTGACAATCACCTATGAATGATTTTTAAGATGACACCACTCTTTTCCTCTGACTTTTAGCGGTATATAAAAGTACTGTTTTTTAACACATTATAATCCAACATTTTTTAAACATATGAACTGTTATTTATTAACCACATAAACATGTTAATATCTGTATATAAATGAATGAAATTAAAGACCATGGGGCTACAATCTCCCCTTTCTAAAAGGTGTTGATGCCCTCATCACACTAGTTTTACATCTGTCACTTCCGGTATAGGTCAATATCAATGTCTGGCATGTATGCTACAGACTAGGGTCATACATGTGTGTTTGTCATTACACATTATCCCAGCTTTGATAAAGCACTGGGGAGTCTCTTTTGATAGTGATTCTCAATCCCCTATGCACAACTACAATGGGTTTATTGGTTGAATGGCCAGGTCTATCATAGCTTAACCGAACGACTGGCTTCACTTGTCTTCGGGCAGGACGGTCACAAACAGGCTCGGCACTACTTTGAAACTGACTAGTAGAGGGGAGCGCTCCCCCTTCTAGACCTGTGTTCACCACAGTGTCCTCTGGTAGTTGCTGAGTTTGCTCTGCGTCTTGTCCTTCCGGGATTGGGTCCATAACGTCCTCAGTATCCACATCAATTTCCTCTTCAACACAGTTATGCTGAGATATCTGTGTCAGTGCATTGTCCAGGGGAACATCTCCACTTAACTGATCCGCCAGCAGATCAATGGCAAATAAGATGTCATCCCTTCGATCAGCAGGTAGGTTCCAGGGTTCTTCCTCGTCTTCCGAGTATTCCTCCTGATTTGGATTTTCACTTGACTGTTTCTTTTGATGCAAGCGTGTCTCGGGCCTCTGTGGTAGACTCTTCATCTCCACATCTGAGGGAAACCTGACCAGATACCCTATGGGTAAAAGGTGGTCCCTGTGCAGGGTCTTGACCACGCCTCTTCCCTTTTCAGGTTTTACTCTGTACACAGGTAAGTCTGGTAGTTTTTCAACAACAACATAAGGGTCAGAATGCCATTTGTCAGCAAGCTTGTGCTTTCCAGGCAAGCCCAGAGCTCGGACGAGCACGCGATCCCCTTTCTCCAACACTTGGTCTCTCACTCTGTTGTCATAGTACCTCTTGTTTTTCTCATGCGACTTATTAGCAACTGTCACTGCCAACTCGTATGCTTTTTTCAGATCACTTTTTAGCTTGTCAACATACTGTAAGTAGTCACTATAGCTGACTCCATCGGGAGAAGTTCCAAAACACAGATCAATGGGCAGACGAGCCTCACGCCCAAACATCAAGTAGTAAGGAGAGTATCCCGTTGCATCGTTACGGGTACAGTTGTAGGCGTGGACGAGCGAACTAACATACTGGCTCCATTTTTGTTTTTGACTGGGTTGGAGAGTACCGAGCATAGACAAGAGCGTTCGGTTGAAACGCTCTGGCTGCGGGTCACCTTGGGGGTGATATGGACTCGTTCTTGATTTTTTGATGCCTAACATTCCCAAGAGCTCTTTGATGAGACGGCTCTCGAAGTCACGCCCTTGGTCAGAATGAATTCTGGATGGCAGGCCATAATGCATGAAATATTTCTCGACCAGCACCTTGGCGACGGTGGTGGCTCTTTGATCTTTTGTCACATAAGCCTGTGCGTACCGGGTAAAGTGGTCCGTTACCACCAGGACGTTGGTCATACCTTTGGAATCTGGCTCTATAGACAAGAAGTCTATACACACCAAGTCGAGGGGACCACTGCTGGTTATTTGTTTCAAAGGTGCGGCCCTGTGAGGTAACGTTTTACGAGCAACACACCGGCCACAGTTTTTGATGTACTGGGAAATGTCAAAGGCCATTTTTGGCCAATAAAATCGATCTTTCACCAGGTCAGTGATGTGGTCAACTCCCAGATGGCCAGAATCATCATGAACAGTCTTGAGCACTTTAAGACGGTGTTCAGTGGGGAGGACCAGTTGGAAAATCTGACCGCCCACCGGTCTGCTGGTTTTCCTGTACAACAGGCCTGACTTTATCAGGAGCCTGCTGCTTTCTCGTTGCAGCAAAGCAACATCTGTGTGGCTTTGGGAGGTCGCAGGCCAGACTCCACTTTGTACTGCTTGTTTGGCGATACCAATGGCAGGATCTTTCGCTTGTGCTTTGCGCAGCTCCTCATTGCTTAACTGTTCCACGGAACTTACCTCGAGCTGAGTGGATAAAGCGTATGCAGGTGGGATGACACTTGGGGGAACTCCCAACTGATCTATGAGCCGGTTAGGTAACTCAGATGATTGAGAGACACTAACTTGGCGACAGAGAGCTTTAACACCTGATTGAGGGATGTGTCTCCATCCATCGTCTTCTTCCATGGCATTCCGGGACAACCAGTCAGCATCCACATTTTCCCTGCCAGGCTTGTACCTAATGTCAAAGTCGTAGGTAGTTAAGTTAGCCAACCACCTATGGCCAGTAGCGTTCAACTTCGCCGTGGTGAGAACATATGTGAGCGGGTTGTTGTCGGTTCTCACCGTGAATCTGGCACCATAGAGGTAATCGTGGAACTTATCCACCACGGCCCACTTCAAGGCCAGAAATTCAAGTTGGTGGATCGGGTAGTTTTTCTCTGATTGGCATAGCTTACGGCTAGCAAATGCCACCGGTCGCAACCCCTCAGGGTATTCTTGATTGAGGACCGCTCCAAGCCCATCTAGGCTGGCATCCACGTGTAGGATGTATGGCTTCGTTGCGTCAGCAAAAGCCAACACTGGCGCACTGGTAAGGCATTGGATGATTTGGCGAAAAGCATCCGTACATGCTGGGGTCCAGCGCTTGCCAAAGGGCTCAGATGGTCGATAATAGTCATTAACATCGGGTTTGGCAGGGTTCTTCCCCTTTCTTACGGGAGGGTATCCCTTTGTTAAGTCAGTAAGAGGGTGAACTATGGCTGAGTAGTTCTTGATGAACTTGCGATAATAGCCGCAGAACCCCAGAAACGACTGCAGCGACTTCAAGTGGGTGGGGGGCTGCCACTGGGCTACAGCCTTGATTTTGTCGGGGTCGGTCGCAATACCGGCTGCGGACACTATATGTCCCACGTACTTTACTTCCGGCTGGCAAAACTGGCACTTGTCCAGTGAAAGTTTTAAGCCGACCTCAGCCAGTCGGTCAAGTACGCGCAGAAGACGTTCTTCGTGTTCTTCCAGGGTGCGACCAAACACGATGAGGTCGTCGAGGTAAACGAGACACTGAAGCAGGTTCATATCTCCCACTGCCTTTTCCATCAATCGCTGGAACGTGGCAGGGGCCCCGGTGATGCCTTGGGGCATCCGCTCAAACTGGTAAAACCCAAGCGGGCAGATGAACGCTGTTTTTTCCTTGTCCTCCTCGGACATGGCAATTTGGTAATAACCAGAGCGAAGGTCGAGCACAGAAAACCAACGGCCTGTGAGGCTGGCCAACGCGTCATCGATCCGAGGAAGAGTGTATTGGTCAGGTATGGTTTTCAGATTAAGAGTGCGATAGTCAATGCACATCCTTATCTTACCATTTTTCTTCCTAGCTATCACTATGGGAGAAGCGTACGGGCTGCGGGATTCTTTGATAATCCCTGCAGCAAGGAGCTCCTGTAGATGTTTGCGGACATCATCAATTTCTGCAGGAGCAAGACGCCTGACTCTCTCTCGGAAGGGGCTAGGGTCTTTCAGCCTAATACAGTGCTCCACTCCTTTCGCCAAACCCACATCCCACTCGGACAAGGAGAAAACCTCAGGCCGATCAGTCAATTTTTGGGCCAGACGGTTCTTCCAGCTCTCTGGAATGGGAGAGTCACCAAAATGAAAGATAGCAGGGTCAAGTGTGCTAGCTGGTGTCTCTTCATGCTGCAGCTGGGTGACAATGTCTGCTTTATACACATAGGCGATTACTGTGCCTTTGGGGATAGCTTTTGGCTTGGCGGACTCATTCTTCAACAATACAGAAAATCTATTGCAATCCATCTCTGAGGATAGGAGGACACAAGGGGGCATTAACACTCCAGCTGGAAGTGCTCTGTTGGAGGGAGTCTCTACCACGAGGATGCTATCTTCAAGTTTCTCGTTACACAACACTTTGCAAATAGCTGAACGCTCACTACCAGGAGGGACAGTAAGAGGTCCAGGTCCACTCCACTTAACTACAGCCGGAGGATCACTATGTGGGAGTAGTGACTTAGACTGGGTAGGGAGCTGTGTACATACACGCATGGTTCGAGCTAGCTTGGGGTCACCTTGGACTTCACTGGACCGCGGGGCATGACTGAATGCTCGGGCATTGGTGCCAACAATGAGTGGCAGCTTTTCTGGGCCATTACCTTCTGGGCAGACTAAAACAAGCACCACCTTAGGCTCACACTGATCACCCTCTTTGAGAAACTGTATCTCAGCTGCAACGTAGCCTTTATATGGGTAACTAGCCTGACTTAAGCCCCATAGCTCCAGGCTTGAAACGGAGTGAAGCGGTAGATGGGACAAGTGCTTGTTATAGTAATCTTCAAAAACAATTGACACATTAGAGCCACCATCCATTAAAGCGTCACATGTGTGTCCTTCAATTATGACTTTCCCAATGCTAGACTCACCTACTAGACCTTTAGGGATGTCTGCTGGCGTGCTGAGCCCTAGGGAACTGCTTTTGAGTTGGCCTACATGTCCTGTTTGGCCAGGGGAATTGGTTGGGGGACCCTTTTGGTTTTGTTTTAGCTTTTGGTTGTTTCTGATTAGCTTGCTTATCACTTTGGCGGGGTTGTCAGTACCACTGCAGTTTTTGGTGATGTGGTCATCCTCACCACAGCGGTAACGAAATACACCCTGTCCATCTAAAGTGTTATTGCTTTTCCTAGGTTTAAAGGGCTGTTTTGCTCTAAACCTATGGGGGTCCCTTTCTGGTGTAGATGGGGTCTCTTGCATGGCTGCTTGCTCTCTGAGCTGATTTAACAGTTGCAAACTAGCCACTTGTTCCTTCAGTGACTGCACTTCAGGATCAATGTGTAACACTGAGGGTCTCTCTTTGACTGATAGCTGCTGTACTTTAGCTTCTAAAGCCTTTACTTGACTCTTAAGAGCATCTACCTCATCAGAGGGGGCTGTACTCTCCTCTGCTGCACGCACTGTGTGCGCACTTGCGGTGAGATTTCGTCTGGTAACCTTCTGATCTTCCTCTACTCTAATCTCACTCAGTAACTCCATGAAAGAGGGAGGGTTCCTCAACCTCTCTTTCAAGCGCAACTGGAGTAGCAGGATGTCAGATTCTGATGCTGCACCTCTTAATAGCTGCTCCGCCCGTGCACGGTCTCTGGATGTAGGAGGAAGGCCTCCTTTCTGAACAGCTTTTGACAACGCCTTTTCTAATCTCCTTAGGTAATCTGATAGCCTCTCACCTGACTTTTGTTGCATGGATCGGAACGCAAAATAAAAATCTTCAACGGACTTGGTGATCCCAAATGCATTTTCCAGGGCTGCTAAATAATCTTCTGGACGCGCATCTGCATCATTGTATCGCACAGCCTGGATTATCTCAAATGCTGGACCTTTTACACTTTCAACAATCCTTTTCTTTTTCTCTTTTACAGAACCGTCACACTCATCAAGCATTACCTGTGCCTGCTCAAGCCAGTTTTCCAGGGTCTCCTCCCCTGCAGGTGTGGGCATCACTCCTGAAAAAACACGTAGCCTGCGGAAAGCATTGTTCTCTGGTGGGGGTCGCATTGTTTTTTCCAGCAACTCTCCCACAGCACGAATGATGGAGGTTGGGTCTGACTGTGTGGGAGTGCTTTGCTCGAATAATTCAGATTCAGATTCAGATTCAGATCAGCAACTTCAGGGTGAAGTCATCAGGCTGGGCGGTGGCACGTGTGAGAAGGGTCACTTTCCATGGGGTTCCACCATTAAGGGGGTGGATCTCAGGGGGAGCTGTTTTAGGGTCAACTGGGTTTTGCCACTCACAGAGTATCACGTCTTGCTGTAGCTGTGAGACTGATATTTTAGCTTTATAGCGAACTCGGCCGAGTACTTTTACAGTCTCCAATGATATATCAGCTACAACTGCCTCTGTAGGTACATTACTCAGTATCAAAGCATTGGCTGGATCCACTTTTACATCTTCACACCTTTTTAGGAGCTCAGCTAGTAGCTCAGGGTTGGGTGAGTGAGTCATTGTTGTATGTGAGTTTTGATCTTAATTACTTAAAATTTAGTCGGCCTTACAGTGAACTGATCCCAGCGGTGCCTCCATTTATGTAACCCCAGTCCCATGTAGCTAGGAAATATTAACTAACGGGGGTGTTGTAGTACAGTGGGACGGGGCCTGAATTCGTCTAGAGATGGCGCTACCTGTGATAACTGTGATAGTGAAGTAAAATGACTTGGCGGTGCCTCCAATAACTTTGAAGAAGTAAACACAAAATTTGGTACTTCCCTTTAAAAAATAAGAGTTCACTTTTACTTGTTTTATATTTATCCAAAAGTATTACCAATGTAATTACAACAGGATTTTAGTTGAAACAACCAGAATTATTTATTACCAAGTTATGAATTGGACTTGAAAATTAATTAACCAGTTCACTGTTGACCTTTAAGTATGCATTTATAACAGTATTAAACTCTCATATAATGCAGGTATGTTTTAACTTACTTTTCATTTAGTGGCACTTTTTATTCAGGGTTGTATTGTGTGATAAATTAATAGATAAGATACGCATTATCATCAACAACTAAATGTTAAACACAAATAGCTTAAATTGTGAACGATGCAGCTAGCTGATGCTAGTGCCTAGCTTGTGCTAGCAAGGCTAAAATAGTGTCAGAATTTTTATTCAGGGTCATATTGTGTGATAAATCATTGGATAAAAATAGCATTATGCTTAACAACAGTAAACATTAAATACAAATGGTTCAATTAGCGAATGGTAGCAGCTAGCTGATGCGAGTGCCTAGCTTGTGCTAGTGATGCTTGTCTGGGCAAGTATCCTTCAAACGGGCATGTTATTTTTCGATTGCTTAGTCTGAATGATCAAGTCAGCAGGTTGGTTTGACAGTATGAGCAGACAGAGAGCAGGGCTGACAGGCAACCTGTCCGAGGGCCTGTGTATTATGTTATTTAAGCATGGATGCTTCAACGTTGTAGCCTTAATATTATTTGGTAATGTTACTTCTGTTGGTGTAAAATTGTCATGTAGTTTGCAGCATTTATCACAGGGGTATTCAGGGTTTTCCCTTAGCGCCTTTAAGCTTTTTCACTGCGCCACAGCTAATGAACGGGGAACTGCTAAAAAAATGAAAAGATGGGTCAATATACACTGAATTGTGTTGAATGGTGTCTGTAAGAAAATGGTTAAATTGAATTTGTATTTGATATATTAAAATTAATGGGACAGAATATGTTTGTTTGAATTTACCATCTCTTAAATTAAATTAATTCCGATGCCTGGTTTGCTAATACCCAGAAAATTGTCACATTCCCGAGGTGCAAGGAGATTATGGCGCTAGAGCCTATGGTGGCAGAGGTTCAGCAGCAGTGGCCTGCTCTGTTGAAGAGGTAAGCAGCTGATCAAAGAATATTTCATAATTGTGTTTCCGTCTTTTCAAAATAAGAATCTCGAGTTGCTTCTGTATATAAAATGCACATTTTTATATTAGGATGTTGTTGGCATTATACTGACTGAAATTTTTCAACAGATCAGGGAAGAGTTCCATCGGATCACCAACAAGAACCTAATAGACAACTTCAGATCAGCCATTAATCAGCACACTCCCAGGCTCCCAAACAGTTTTTCCACCTGAGATGGATCAACTGCTTAACAGACTGGGTGAAGAGGTGAATTTGAGACATAATGATCTCTTTATTCTGGATTTTATGGACAAATGTATAACAAGGAATTCTGTTTTTTTTTTTTTTCTTTTTCTTTTTCTTTGTGTTTCAGACATCTGACGTCACGGCACATCGACAGACTGCAGCCATGAAGGGCCTTTCCTTGTATCTCCATGACAGTCATGAGAAGCTCTTCAGGAACTGTCTTGTGAGTGACTTGTTTGTAGAAACTAAAAATATATAATTACGTTGTGAGAAATAGACTCCTGAGATGTTATTAATACTGTACTGCACTTTGACTTCAACCTTTACCTTTCTACGCTTTTGTCCCATTCTTGACTATTTATCCAGTTCACTGTTCTCATTCTTCTTGTTCTTTTCGTTCTCTTTCTGTCCCAGTGCCTGCAGTTTCTTTAAGAGTTGTATTTTGCTGCCGATGACATGATGTAACTGGTGTCGTATATATGTGGGTTTACATTTTTGGCGTATGAGATGTTTAATATGTCAAACATAAGTTATTCTGGGTGAGAAAAAATGTATGCAATATTTGGGATTATTTTGGATGAAAGCCTATTCTGAGCTAAAGTATTTAATGACAAATGTCTTTCAGTTTGATTTACTATTGTGTTGGTCATTTGCTTTCTGTCATCAAAAAGCAACTGATCCAGAAGAGGAGCAGACGAAGGGCCTCATTGTGGGCATCCTGACTGTGTTGGAGGATGATGATAGTTCAGGTCCTGCACGTGTCATAAACATCGCTGTTATTGTAGAAGAAGACATCGTTCTTCAGGATCTCTCTGACCTGCCAACAGCTTTTGCTTACCTCTTTGGGCTGATCTACGCTTTGGACCTCCAGTATGCAAAAGAACTGAGGTACACTTTTGAAACCATTCAAAAGGTTTTCATGGAACTTGGGACAGATCTCTCTGCAAGGGTGAGATCCATCAAAAACAAACCCTTTCAGTGAATCCAGCAAGTTAGCTGAGAATGTATGTTGTTAATTGCACAAGTCCTTGTTGTCATTTGCCAGAGATCTTCTTAAACGTGCTTTTACTCTCCCCATTTTCTCTCTTTCTCAAATTCTCTCTCCCTCCACCTCTCTTCTCTCTCTCTTTCCCCCATCTCTTGTCTCTTTTCTTTCCATCTGTCACCCAACTTGTCTAACTTTCTTACTCTTCTTACTGAATTCACCATCTCCTGTTCTCACTCAAACTGTGAACTCTAAAACTTGTGTTAATTACACTGTTATTTTAATTCTGTTTTTCTGCTAACTCTGAATCATCTTGTGTTAAGTATTATATTGTGGTGTAGATTACCTCACCTCTTTGACTCACAGTTTACAGTTTACTACCACCGGCAGTACAGATACTTCATCTGTTTTCCCGATGGGTCCACTCACCTCCCCACATGACTGTAACAGCTGCCTTCACAAGTCCCAGAAGATCGTGGAGCTGGAGCGGCGGATTTCCAACCTTTACCGGATCAGGGACGGAGAGGATCTCATCGACTCCGTGATCGCTTTGGCGCCGGTCCTTCTGGAAACTCCGTAGACATGGACTCCACTGTACCTGAGCTCAGTGCACCACCTGTCGGCTCCACGACCACCACGGACTCCAGCCCAGCCGTCCTGGCTCCAGCTGAGCAGGTTTCTCCCCCTGAGCTCCGTAATGTTTCATCCATCACTGCTGCACCTAGGCTGGCCCCTTCTGCTCCCAGTCAGCATCTCCAGAAGGATCCGTGGTTGCTGCTGGGGGCCAAACCAAAATGGGCAACTAAGACAGCTGAGGTCACTTTCACCTCAAGCCCGAAACCAAAGTTTAGTGCGAGCAGTTTCACTTCTAGCCAAGAACAGTGGTCCATAGTACACGGAAAAGGACAAAAAAGGTCTAGTCCAACACTCTCGCCGCCAACAGAGATCAGGCTTGACAACAGATATGATATCCTGAGCGTTGAGGATTTTCCCCTGCTCCAGTCTGATTTTGCCTCTTCCGTATCTGATCTGCCGCCTGCTGCCCAGAAGGATAGTCTGTCTGCTTCGAGGCCTCCAGGTAGGTCTGCGACCTCCACCTTACGGCGTAAGATCGTCAAGCAGGCTGCTCTTGCGGTGAGACGCTCCAGTGGTCTCCCCCGCAGTGAAGAGCCACCTGCCACAGCTGAGTCCGCGACGTCAGTCCCCCCTGAGCAGCAGCGCTCGCCTCCTTGTCCCTTGTTTTCCCCAACTACTGCCATAGTGGGTGACTCCATAATGAAGTATATCCGTTTCTTTAACTCCACCACTCACTGTTTCCCAGGAGCCACGGTTGAAAAAATCACAGAAATACTCCCGAACCTAATAAAAACTTTTCCACAATCCATCAACCGTCTTGTTGTGCACGTCGGAACCAACGATGTGGCCCGGGGTCAGTCCGAGTTGCTGAAGAGTGACTTTTTCCCTGTTAAAAGGGTTTTTTGTGGGCAAGTTTTTCCTCACTCGAACCGAGGGTCTAAGGACAGAGGGTGTCACTCCCTGTACAGACTGTGAAGCCCTCCGAGGCAAAATGTATTTTGCGACTTTGGGCTATACAAATAAAATTTGATTTGATTGATTGATTTAAAAATCTGCTCGCTGTACTAAAAGACTGTGGAAAGTCTGTTTTTATCAGCGGCCCTCTTCCCACACTCGGACGAAGCGCGGAGCGTTTCAGTCGGCTCCTCCAGCTCCATTCCTGGCTTCAGGCTACCTGCACCTGTCTTGGTTTTCATTTCATAGACAATTTCAACTTATTCTGGAATCGCCCCTCCTTTTACCGGCACGATGGACTCCATCCGAGTAAACTAGGCACTCACATGCTTGCGGCCAATTTTCAATATACTATTGCCAGTCAGCAAGCACATGCATGACTGTTTACAATTAACGCACCCTCCGTGGCACCTGCCTCTTTTTCTTCTACAAAGTCCTCAGAGGTAGTCTCCCAGAGCGACTCCCCCTATAGGCCGCAGCCAATACTACCTCCCATAGACAACTGTTTTCCCACTCACCAATGCACTGATTTGATTTCTGGTATGCTCACTTCTAATTGCAACCCAGAGCCTAGTCCCATACCTGTGCTAATTAAGGCCAGAGTCCATAAACATAATCACAGTATGCGCACTTGTAGGTATCTACAGCCTCTGTTGCATACACCTGCAATCTGCAACACTAAACCAATTAAACTGGCACTGCTAAATGCTCGCTCGGTCACCAATAAATCTTTTATTCTGAATAATTTCTTCATCTCCAAAGAACTGGACTTTATGTTTGTCACTGAGACCTGGCAGAGGGGTGAAGAATACGTCTCTTTGAAGGAATCTTGCCCACCTGACTGTGCTTTCATATGTGCCCCAAGAACCACTGGCAGAGGGGGTGGTCTTGCCCTGCTGTACAAAGACAGTTTTCACCTACGGAGAGTAAACTGGGCAAAACCTACCTCATTTGAACTATTAATTTCTACAGTTGGCCGCTCGAACCCTTTTTACTGTATTTTAATCTATCGTCCTCCTGGTGTCAACGGCCAATTTCTGACTGAATTTAGTGAGTTTTTAGCATCCATCGCATCTTTTGGTAAAATTTTATTGCTTGGTGACTTTAATGTGCCGGTGAACGACACCACTAACAGCTTTGTCAACAACTTCATTAGTTTAACTGAATCTCTTAACTTCACTCAACATGTCCATGGCCCGACACATGTGATGGGTAACACTCTTGACCTAGTTTTTACTTTGGATCTGGACATTGAGTGCATCAGCTCTGAGGAGCTACCAATCACCGATCATAGCTGCATCCTTTTTAACCTGTCTGTCCTTTCTGATTGTGCATCCAGTAAGCGTGTAAAATTGTCTCGCATGTTAAACAACCTCTCTGCCGATAAATTTGCATCTGTTTTTGAGAGTTTGGTACAGCCTTCTACTGTCAGTACTGATGTTGATTCCCAAGTGTCAACCTTTAATTCACATTGCTCTGCCATTCTCGATGAGATTGCTCCGTTAAAGCCTCGCCTCATTCCCACTGCAAATCCCACTCCTTGGTTAAATGAGGACATCCGCAGCCTCCGTCGTAAATGCCGGAGAGCAGAGCGCTTGTGGAAATCAACTAAACTTTTGGTACATCGTTGTTATTTTAAAGAAATTTTAGTTGAGCTTAATTCTGTGGTTAAGGAGGCTAGAGCCTCCTATTTCGCCAATCTCATTGCATCAAACAAAAGAAACCCAAAGGTTGTTTTTGACACCATAAGTACTATCACTGGTGCACTAGTGCCTGCTCTACCAGTGTATTCTGACAAGGACTGTAATGATTTCTTATTGTTTTTTGTCAACAAAGTCACCAGCGTAAAGGCCAGTATTATGCCTGTCTCTAACCCCTCCTTGCCTGATCCACCTGAACTGCAATCTATCATCGACAGTTTCTCTCCGGTGACCATTCTCCAATTATCAGACATTGTGCTTAAAATGAAATCCACCTCCGGCCCTTTAGATGTCCTGCCCACAACCTTGTTGAAGGACGTCTTTGCCACTATCGCTCCATCCCTGCTCTCCATCATCAACTGCTCGTTGGTTTCTGGTTCCGTCCCGTCTTACTTTAAGCTCGCAGCTGTTCAACCTCTCCTTAAAAAACCTAGTCTCGACCCCTCTGATCTTAGTAACTACCGGCCCATTTCCAAGCTCCCCTTCGTTTCAAAAGTTTTAGAAAGAGTGATTGCCAATCAGTTAATCACCGCTCTGAATAGACATAACATTTTTGACAAATTTCAATCTGGTTACCGTCAATTTCACTCCACTGAAATGGCTCTTCTCAGGGAAATCATCGCAAAGTTTGAGGGTATTTCATATCATATGTACGCCGATGACCTTCAGTTATATGTTTCTTTCAACTCTGATAGTTCAGAACTCATTACTTCCATGCTCAACTGCTTTACTACAATCAAGTACTGGATGGCCAATAGCAATCTGCAATTAAACGAGACTAAAACAGAGGTTTTGATCGTTGGTCCCGAAGGCCTGGCCTCTAAAGCTTTCACTTCCCTGGGAGCCCTTTCGGCCAATGTGCGCACCAGCTCCAGGAACCTGGGTGTTATTTTTGACCGGTCCATGCTTTTTGACAAACACATAAAAACTATAACCCAGTCCTGCTTTTTCCATCTTAGAAATATATCCAAACTCAGGTCAGTTGTATCTTATTCTGAACTAGAAATGATCATTCATGCCTTTGTCTCCTCACGCTTGGATTACTGTAACTCACTCTTCACCTGCCTCAGTAAAGCTTCTTTAGACCGCCTTCAGTTAATTCAAAATGCAGCCGCGCGACTTCTATCCAAATCTCACAAATTCTCTCATATCACTCCCGTTTTAGCGAACTTACACTGGCTTCCGGTTAAATTCAGAGTACAATACAAAATTCTCACCCTCACATACAGAGCCCTCAATGGCCAGGCCCCTCCTTATTTAACTGATCTACTTTCAATACACCACCCTGCGAGGTTGCTGCGTTCCGCCAATAACCAATTACTTACTGTTCCACATAGTAGATTTAAAACAAGAGGTGATAGGGCGTTTCAATCTGCTGCACCCAAACTGTGGAACTCTCTTCCGGTTACTTTAAGAGCTGCCCCCTCTACTGACACTTTCAAAAAACAATTAAAAACATATTTGTTCAGGCTGGCATTTGATTGAGCCTGGGGTTTGTTTTTGTGTATATTTGGTCCCTGTAAATGTTTCACGCCTTTCTTGTTTTTACTTTGCACTGTTGGTATAATGCTTGTTGTTTTGAATGTTTTGTTCTGTTTATTTTTATTTATATATGTATATATATATATATATATATATTACTATTATTATTATTATTATTTCTCTTTTTCCTTGTAAAGCACTTTGTGAGTCTTCTCTGTGAGAAGTGCTATATAAATAAAGTTTTACTTACTTACTTACTTACTTTTACTTACTTACTTAATTGTATTTTGGTGTTCAAGATATTATGCATGCTAATATGCAGTGTTTTTTTCAGCTATGGGTCTCAGCACTTCCAATTTAGGATATATGTTTTGATAAAAATAAAATGTGTTTTGAATGTAGACACGGCATCTGTAATAATTTATACATTTGATGGTCATTTATTTGTCCTAATTGATAAATTTGAGTTATGTTGCTGTTGCGGTATACAATTTTAAGTTTCTGTACTTACTGTACTAAATTAACTTTACTGGAATTAAGTGGGTACTATGTACAGATTAAAATTACTCTCCAACACTAAGCACTCTTGACAGATGAAAATTCAAAGCTGTGACAATGTGAAATAATAGTATATAAGTATGTATAAGTTACTAGAACTTGAGTAGAGTTAGTAGAAATAAGGATTCAAAGTTGAGATAATTTAAAATTTTAAGTTGGTACAACTTGAGTAGAGTTAGTAGAAGTAAGAATTCAAAGTTGAGATAATGTGAAATTATAAGTTACTACAACTTAAGCTAGGGTTAGGTGAGTTGAGATAACTTATAAATGAAAGTTGAACAAACTTAAAAGCAAAACTTAAACAGTTAAGTTGAATTTCCTAACTCAAAATGCTCCTGAAGTTTGTTGCCTTACAATTTTAAGTTCTGACAACTTTTTTTTTTTGCAGTGTACAAAAACTTAAAGCCACTTGTTACGGCCGCCGCCGTCTCGCCCCGGTATATCTCTTGTGTGTAGTGTTTTCTGTATGTAAATACAGGTGTGCGGGTGCCGGTTCCTGGTTGACCCCAACGGCCAGAGGCGGGGTCACGCCTGGCGGGGTCCTCCAGAGCGAGAAGACCGGGATTGGCGCAGCGTCCTCCCCGAGCGGCCCCCAATTGTTTGTGAGCTCACCTCGTTATTAGAAATTGTGAACGTTAACTCTGGTTAACTTGTGTTGTTTGAGGAGGTTTGTTTTATGTTTAATCACTGGGACTGGGCAGGGTTTAGTTTTGTATAGTACTGATTACACGTAGAATATTCCTGTTAGACCCATTAGTTCAGGTGTGCTGTTTTTGATGTGTGTTTTGTTATTAAGTATTAGTTTAGATAGTGAGGTTTTTCTTTCTCGTTTTGTATCAACTTAGATAGCATAGGCTCTGTTTAGAGTTCTCTTTTTGTTATATTTTTTTGTTTCTTTAAACAGCATCCGCTCGCCCTTTGTTCCCTTTAGCACCTCACCTCCTTTTGTTAACAATTAGAATTTTCATTTAATAAATACCTTTGTTTATTAACCATAACACCTTGGTTTTATATTACTTCCTTATACCCCTTGAGCTGGTCGTAACACCACTATGCATAGAATTTGAAAAAAGAGAAAAGTCAACATACTTGTATTGTTGGGTGGAGTGAGTGTACATTCAAACAGAATCAGGTGCTGCATCGAATCACCGCAGTGTTGGGGGCTGAGGTGGGCTGCTGAGGCGTGTCTGTTTGTGCTGAATGTAACTGCTGTGAAATAATCAGGAAATAACTTTCTGTTTCACTGATCAACCAGCTTTCTTGATCCTGGTGCTCCGTCACTCTGATTCGCTGTCTATGTCTCTTGACCAGTGCTCGCACTTTAGAAGCTGGGTACATGAAATAAACCACAACACAACAAGTAGAGTATCATAGTTTAGTCTATGAATCCACCTGGATAGTCTCAGTTTCAGTGACATTTCAGACTCACTGTGGAGGGTTTGACCTATTTGATTGTCTGATTGGCGGCCGCAGTGTGACATCGGGCTGCGTTTTTCCAAAAATTGAATCCGGCTCAACTTCTCCGACGCAGGGCGCTACCCCAACTCAAATGAATGGAAAAACATACTTTTTGACGCAAGCCTGATTTTGTCCGAATGAGCCCTGAGAGGTTCTTTATTTGGGGGAAATTACTTTAAAATTCTAGCATTGCAAATAAATAGAATCAGAATATGTCTAGTAGCATATAGAGAAGAATCACTTGTACATATCCACCCAGTCACACATGAGGTCGGTATGTTACTCAGTTGACAGAAAAGCCAAACAAAGGTCTTGAGCTGACTACAGCTGCAGTGGTAACCTTTGAAACTCTTCAAACTCAACCGGGCGATTAAAGGGAAGAGCTATCTGTGTGTGTGTTCACCTGGTCTGTACCTTTGTTTAATGAAGAATGCCTATGGGTGTGTGTGTGTGTGTGTGTGTGTGTGTGTGTGTGTGTGTGTTTGAGGCACACACACACACTTAATAGTGCCACTCAGCCATCTTTGTTACACCCCTGTCCATGACCTAGTCCCTGCACATGATTAATTCCGCTTTATTCCACTTTATGCATTAAAGTCCATTTCAGAAAGGTCAGCAAAGGGGCGGTACAGGCAAGAACTGAGCAGCCCCCGCCCCTCCTCTTAAGATCGTTTTGTGGACTCAAGGCCAGTTTCCTCTTTGTAAGCTCACATTAAATTCACACATCTTTCCTTTTACCTCCTCCCTTTCTTAGCACAAGAAAAATTATGCAGAGTAGTACTACCCATTCAATTACCGTTAAGCCCTACTTAGCCAGCAAAGAGAAAAAGGGATTCTATTTCATTAGGTGGGATTAAATGATGGTTTAAAAGGCATTGCGGTGTCTGGGAGAGCAGTGACTGTGCTAAGGAGTGGTAGGTAGCGAAGCGATGAGGGGTGTAATTTGAGTCCTCTGCATTTTCTGTCCTCGAATGTCTTCCTTTCACATTTCACGCCTGTTGGGCTGCCTCAGATAGACTTTTTATATGTCTGTTAAAAATGAAGGTGTCTACCTAAAAGGCATCATCATGGCCTGACTCCTTAACGGCTCGATGTCAGCTAGGGAACAAAATTGTAAATAGATATCACTGACAACCAGGGAAAACCCAGCATCATCAAAAAGGAAACTTTTCAAGACTATGGACACTTCTTAAAATACAGTAAAGCTGCTCTAATCTACATCTTGATATTAACAAGGATCAAATGACTGTGTGACGTGAAAGGAGTTGTAATTCCCTGCGATGGCCAATCAAATACGTGACAGCACAGATTCCTGATGAGTTTCCAATGTGACTGCTGTGACCTCGCGATTGTTACGACTAAAGATAAAATGGTTGTCACCATGATAAGGTCGTGGCCTTCAACCTCATAGATTTCTGACTCCATCTGGACTTCCTGACACATGCCCACCAATGCAGGACTTTGACATATCAACTCCATGAGGTGATAATAAGTCAGTGTTGTGCAGATTGTGGCCAATCAACACATAATGCAGGTTTAAGTATGAAGTGGCATACGTCTTTGAATCAAGCCAAAACAACATTTGATTGATATGGCATCATGACTGTAGATGCTTTGAGGATGTAGTTTCATTCAGGTGGTTTATTTTGTCCTCAGATTCTATTTTCAGTCATGGCAAAGTGCATAAATCATAGATAAAGAATACGGTGCAGCACTCCAATTTAAGTTTTTATTGCCGTGTAGATGATTTGGGCAAGATGCCATCTTTCAGCATGCATTTCAGGCAATAATAGTGTCAAACCTCAATTAATATTCATAAATCGACAATACAACCATGCAAACAGCTGTGTCAAGAATACCATCCCTCATGCGCTGATTCACTCCCACTCCCTAAGACAGTGGCTTGAGGAAGAGCTAGAGGCTCTGCACAAACGGCTTTCTGGGTAATAATTTCTTTTTAGAGCCAAGAAGAAAAAAACACATAGATTCATAATAATTTTATGACCCGCTCAAACGGGGAAAAAAGTT
The DNA here is from genome assembly GCA_946959425.1 of Argyrosomus regius. Classification (NCBI taxonomy): domain Eukaryota; kingdom Metazoa; phylum Chordata; class Actinopteri; family Sciaenidae; genus Argyrosomus; species Argyrosomus regius. The sequence continues at coordinate 28,456,050 of OX336891.1, read as the reverse complement.
GGTCCTCCAGCTACAAAATATTTGGGAAACTCACTAAAAAATTCACTTGATGCTGTCTACAATATATTCAAGCTGGTGGTAGAGAAAATGGTGAGGGCTGATGGGACTAAGGGAGAGAGATGAGTGATGATAGAGTGAGGAGGAGAAAAGAGGACACTGACCAGGTTAGAGCAGTGGCACTCTTGGCAATTGCAGTATTTTAGCATGACAAAAAGTTATTTTGAGTGCCGTTATCATGGTAAACCTCCTTTTGTGTGTGTTTGTGTGTGTGTCTGTATGTGAGGAGGGTGATTCTAATATTCTGTCTTCCTTGTGTATGTAAATGAGTTGTGTGCAAAACAACAAACGTTAGAAACACCTTTCAGTATGATGCAGTCTAATCCCGCTCCACTGAGCAGAGCCCCAGTGGGACTGAAGGATACAGGATATAGAATATAAAACAGATGCACATGCTGATACAACTATTGTTTGTTAGCGAACAATACAATGATAATGATCATGATGATGCTGCAGAAACTATAAATTACACTAGCACATCAGGCCTATGCTTACGATGATAATGCTTACATATTGATGTTTCACAGGTATAATGTTTAGCATTTTAATTTAGCATGCTAACATTTGCTAACTAGTACTAAATACAAGGTACAGCTAAGACAGAACAGTCATGCATCCATTTCTTTATGTTTCTCCGGGGTTGTGTTGCAGTGGCAGCAGGTTTAGTACGGCTAACCCTAACCCAGATGTCCCTCTCCCTGGCAATGCATTCCAGCTCCTCCTGGAGTATCTTGAGGCATTTCCAAGCCAGATGGGCTACAGTATATACTACCGCCAGCGAGTTCTGGGTCTGCCCTATGGTCTTCTGCCAGTTGCCCTATGGTCTTCTGCCAGTTTGACGTGCCTGGAACACCTCCAAAGGAAAGCGCCTAAACCACCTCAACTGGCTCCTTTTGACACAAGAAGCAACAGTTCTACTCTGAGCCCTGGATGTCCGAGCTCCTCATCCAAACTCGAAGGCTGAGCCCAGCCAACTATTTCAGCTGCTTGTATCCAGGATCTCATTCTTTCAGTCACTACCCAAAGCTCTTGACCATCAGTGAAGGTTGGAAAATAGATGGACAAGAAAATCGAGAGCTTTGCTTTCTGACTCAGCTCCCTTTTCACCACAACAGTCCAGTACAATATTTGCACTACTACAGATGCTGTACCAATCTGCTGCTCATCTCACAAAATTTTCCCATCATCGTGGTCAAGACCCTGAGATACTTAAACTCCTTTGCTTGGGGCAGCAACTAATTCCCAACCCAGATGGAGCATTCCACCATCTTCTGGGAGAGAACCATGACCTCAGACTGAAGGTGCTGACTCACTGATTCCAATTCTTCATGACTTTGTCAGTCAGTATGTTCCTTGTGACTTCTTATCATTGTTTTCTGTTTCTGTTTTAATTAGTGCAGTTAAAAAAAAACAAAAAAAAATTGAGTCCATGTTTGGGGCACTGCTCTCCTGGTAAGATGATGTTCAAAGTCAAATCATAATAATACATAAACATACTAATACATAATACATAATACACTATTTCATAATGAAATGTTTTATGGCTACCAAATTAAATATTTATGTTCCACAAAATATTTTATAAATATTTGCTGTATTCTTTAAAAAAAAAAAAAAAAAATATATATATATATATATATATATAATCGTATGACTGACATGTCGTCAGAGCATGATCAAGACCTGGTGTGAGTGTGTGGAAAAAGCACAAATGGAACTTATTTTTTGAGGCTGCGGAGGGTTAGAATAATAATAATAATAATAATAATGAGGAGAAGAAGATGAAGAAGAATCAGTTTTTAATAATAATGATCTGTTTTATCATATTAATTACATTACTAATGTTTTGAAAAGAAATAAGTTGACATTATAATGTAGTGGTTGGTAGTCCTTGTATATAAAATATGTTGTTGCGATGAGCATTCAAATGGTATAAAAATCATATATATATATATATATGTATGTATGTATTTTTCTTCCAAAACAGCTGTTTTGTGGCTTGGCCAGGAAGCAAGCAAAAAATAAACCCAGCAGTGAGTGAAATAATGATGTGGGCAGAAATTATTGGGAGAGTAGACAGATCAGATTATACGAATGTATGTACTTACGACCAAAGCTTATTGTCTTTATTCAAGATTTTTTCAGTCACACAAACCCTCTAAATATCAGTTTAACTGTTTGGACCCCTTACATTTAAAATTGTCAGTAGCTTCAGGCTCTCCAGTTCTGAGCTGAAAGTATTTCACTAAAGGTAAAAGCTTTGACATTAAATGGCTGATAACTTCGGATATAACTTTCAGCAGAATCATTTTAAAAAACGTACTTTATGTTCCTGCAGTATACCTTTGAGTTACCATCGCATCATAAATTTGTTTTGATTCTCGAGCATTTGTGCATTTAACACTCATTTTGGATCAGCCATCCTCCTCTTGATTACCCCCCAGGTCACACTGAGTGCATCAATCACAAAGGCAGAATGGGATAAAAAAAGCCTCAGACACTTACACTTTAACTGTATACACACACACACACACACACACACACACACACACACACACACACACGCATACTGTGTATCCAATTTGAGACAGATCTCATCTTATTGGTTCAAAATCGCAACTGCAAGAACATTTTATTGACATCTCTATGGACTCATTGACATAAGGCTGCAGTGTTAAGGGTTAGATGTAATGAGGAGAGTACTTCAAGGAGAGTCCCCAGATTATATTGTGAGTCTGTCCTTCTCACCAGTTCTGTCATATGCTACACTGCTCTCTGACATTTTAAAGCGGTTTGTCAACTTTAATCACAGAACTCTACAGAAATCCAGCTGAAAGATTCTCTCTTCCAATGGTTTGTGTACATTTTGGAATGTGTATGTATGCATCTGTGACTGCTTGTGGGTATACGGTAGGTCAATCAGCTCCTCACCTCATTTTCCTCATTGAAATCGTCAGCTGGACTGAAAGCCACTATTACTGAATGTAGTAATGTTACCTTAGCTGCTTCAAGTATAAGCTAACTAAGATCCTTGTCAGGGCACCAAGACCTCCAAAGTTTTATGTCTCACACACCACTGCTGAGACCAGTACTAATAATGCTATCACTAATGTAGTCTGTCTCTATCAGTTTCATAGACAGCTAGAGCCAATAATACACTCCTGTGATAAGGTTCAAGCACTTCTTCCAAACATATAACTTCTTTCTATCAATTAACCTTTAAGTTTTCTCTGCCTTCACATACACATTAATGGAAGATTGAGAAGAGGTGTGTATAAAAGCAAAGAAGTGTGGAGGGGCAGTCTGCATTTCCTGAGCTGAAATAATCAATAGTCTATGAATATTCTGATCAGAGTCCTCAAGCCTGAGAAAAATATCAACATTTAGTCTACAAGAGCAGCTAACTGAAGAGACGAGAAAGAAACAAAACAAACCCATATCACAAGAGACAGAGAGGAAGAGGAAGAGGAAGAGGGAAAGGAAATGCAGGATTGAGAAGACGATGGAAGAAAAATGCTGAAGGAGGCGCAATGCTTTCATCACGCATCACTTCAGGTTCTAGTTTTCAGTATGAACTCCAATCCAGATATTCATGAAAAACCAACAAAACTGACTGAACACCCTTTTTTCTCTATTTCTCTATTTTCCCTTTAAAATATTAAAACTACAAGAAAAGACAGACGCTAAACCACAGAAGGACAGAAGCAATGCACCTGAAGGGAACTTTTAGAAAGAAATAACTGACTGAGCAGCTTGTTCGCACAGTGAATATACAGTTGTAGACAAGTGCACAACTACTTGAACGGGACCCGACTGCAATAGTTTCAACTTTTTGGGAAATATGCTTTATACAATTCTTGCAGGGTTTTGTAAGAAGGTCGATACCACTCTCATGTCTGTGCATTAACTGTGGAGCTGAAGCCGGGAGTTGATTGACTTAGCTTAGCATAAAGACTGGAAGCACAGGAAAACAGCTAACCTGGCTCTCTGTAAAAGTTAATAAAGCATAAGGAGTTACATGCTAGAACCATTTCTTGCCTGAGCCAAAAATTGTATGGATTACAATATAACACATTCCCTGATGCTATTGAAAAAGTTGCTAAATTTGTTGCTAGTTGCTTTTTAGAAACAGAGTCGCTACCAGCTCAATCCCACCAGGCAAGGCTGCGATGATATAAGTATGATCCCACCAGATGCGCTTTCAGAAGCATTCCAGAAACAGTTTTTTTACATTGGTGTACATAATATAGCTACTATTAAAGAGTGGCAGAATAAATATACCACTTTTTAAACTGCCATCATCATCATCAACAGCGATAGATGTACAGTATGTTTGGTCCCACTAATTGCCCTATCAAATATGAATACATAAACAATACAAAACATGTCTAAATTTAACATTGATTTATCTGTACATGTATCAATCAGTGAGTCTTTATAATATGAGTCAAAGACAAGAGTCATAGGCTGTCGAGCTGTCATGCTGAAGAGAAAGTTAGTGTATTCTAAAGATTATATTCTAAAGAGTTCCAGGAGGTAGTAACTGGCAACAAAAATAGGATGTAAAAAATAAAAAATAGGGTGTGAGGAAAATAGGGTGTTAAACACTGAAACAATTGTGCCCAATCCTGATAAAATCACGTGTGATGCATGCCCACCCTTGTGCATGTTCTTGTGCGTGAACATACAGTACATTTCTGGAACCCAGTTCGGGGGCTTGAATATATGGTCACCCTACTGTAGCTTCATATTTAGTGTACAGACATGAGAGTGGATCTTCTCAGCTAACATTTGAGAGGATAATAAAGAGTCAACATTTACATAACCATGATTTCCCAAGTAGTAGGCATAATGCCTCACAACCTCAGTCACCAAGTGTAACAGTAAACATTCAACTTGTGCAAGCAGAGCTATTTACTGTATAATTTTTTCAAACTTCTACTAGAAAGAATTCAAATCCCTCCATCGGAATCATCCTGTTGTGAATGTTTCCTCGAATATAAGATATCCCCCTAACATTCAGAAATATCTTTGCCACAACTTTAACGTGAATTTATGCTTACAGAAAGATTTTTTAAATCTAAACAAGGTTTACAGACGGATATTAATGTTCTTATGCCACTTTGCAAAATTCAATTGCTGTGATAGATCACCTTTACTGAATGAATCAGAAGTCTCCACAGTTTGGAATCGATTGGGGCTGAGTAAGCCCAAGAGGTTTAGCATGTGTTTATTCATGCTACAACTGACGTTAAAGGGAGGAACCGCTTGTAAAACGTGATTAATCTGCTGGTGAAGTCAGTATCAAATAAATGCATAAAGTCAATAAATACAGTGATAAAATGACTAACATTCACATTTACCCATGTTTTATTTTTTGTTTTTTGTTTTTTTTAAGGATTTTATAATTTGTTTCAAATGTATCTACACAAATTCAGATTCCATAAAAGTCAGTCTGTTATGAAGTTTGGGTAATACCTTGTTTTTACTGGAACACAGAAGTCCCAACTCTAATCTCTCGTGGCATTGGCTGAAAGAAATCGAGGACCTGGAAACCAGCTGATTTAACAGACATTGTTCCAAATTACCATTTTGTGACACTAGTTCCAGAAAGATGACAAGTAGCATCAGGGATCACAGTCCCACAGCGTTCCAAATTGTTTCCATCAGAGTGCCCTTCTTCTTCTTCTTCTTCTTCTTGTCCTACATTCACAGTTGTTCAGAAACATAGATCAGAGTGCTGAGGGTGGGTAGCTGCAATGAGCTTCTATATGCATAGCTGGCACCACGCTGCAATGAGCACATGCTGCTTCTTACAAGAACATTCTTCATATTCTAAATGCCTGCACAGCCAAACAGTAGACCTACTGCTACTGCTAGTAATATACATGCAATTAAACCTTTTAGCCTGTGACTGCAAAGTCTTTCTTTTTTTGCAGCACATTACAGTTATGCATCAAGTCCACATGCTACTGTACAGACTTGTAAATTAGGCATTTACAGCTCATAGTTTCCAATCTCTCACCTGCTACTACAGTGTTGTAGTAGAATTTACTTAGAAGAGCAATGTTTAAGATATGACTGGAATTATAGTTATGTCAAACATTATGTCATAAAATTATGTATGTAATTTTATGCCTGCCTGCATGAGCAGCTTCTATTACACAGGTCACTAATAGATAGACCACGGTCCTGGTCCAGACCCATTCTCTGTCCTGTCCGGACCCAGAGCCGGAAACGACATGTCATTGATTTTTATTTAGTTTTGGTGGAGATTACATTTTGACCAGCGACTCTTTTTTTCTACTTTTTCTACTACTTTTCTACTCAGCGAAAGGGACATCCTACCTCTCTGACTGGCTGGAACTCGTTGCAGAAGATTGCAGCCAAGTCATCCAATAACTTGTTATTATTAGTATTATTATTATTATTATGAAAGTAATTTTTATTTATAATTCTGAGTTGAATGTCAAATTGACTTTTTTATTTTTTTGATGTATTATTTATTATTGTCTGTAGCTGTCCAGAGTCCAGAGTGTCACTGAAAATAAATATTGTTGCCATGACGTTGAATTATAGCTTTCTTTGTTTGATTTGAGTCGTTGACTTCACACAGTGCAGATGTTGATACAATGACAATGCTGCTTCAATATATATAAAATAATTATAATGTCTAACTAAATTATAATGCAACTTAAACATGATGATGCTGCAGACCTGAACATGAGGAAATTTTCTCTCTCCGGACCTCCTGAAATCAGAATTGACTACCCCCTGGTCTATTAGGATGAATATTTTTTTTAAACTTTTGAAATTAAAGGTGGATTTATCTTCACTCTCTCCTCAACATGTTTGCTGTCTGCTGAAACGGAGGTGCAGACATACACTGTTGTGATTGTGGTCGTCTGTGGCCACCACCCGCTCTGTGATTCTACGGCATATATATACAGAGACTGGACAAACAAGGAGACTGCTTGGAGAGAAGTAAGAGAGGAAGTTGGACTACCTGGTAAGTGCTGAAAATATGTTTGTTACTTGATTCCAGCTTTGCTCTACTAAGTTAGCCCTCATCAATCTGTATACTCTGGTCAGAAAACAAGCATCTTAAAAATTGTTTGCTTGTCATCTTGCAGACAGTCACATGAATTCAGACGATTTCATCATACTGTAGTTTTTCAGCATCCTTCTCATCTGTTTATTGTACAACATTTGAAATTAGATACAAAATGAGCTCCTTGTCTCCAGCTAGTCTATCTTGGAACATTGTCTAAGCTTGTGTTTGCTTCTAAACCAACCATGTATCAGATAAACTTTTTAAGGATCTCGGGATGTGTACCTACTAGCAGCAATGGTTAAACCTGTACTTAAGAAATCATACCTTGATCCAGAGTCTTAAATAATTAAACCAGTCTCCAATCTTACATTCAGCAACTTTGAGCCCACAGTAATCTTTTTTTAACCCTCTGCCTTCAGAGCCTGTCACTCCCACTGATACTGCACTTACTAAAGTGGTAAATGACCTTCTGCCTACTATGGGTTCAGATTCTACCTCAGAGCTTCTATTACTGGACATCCGCTTGAGCATAAGCGTAGATTTAAGGGTGTGCTTTAATGTGATGTGTTCATGTGCTCACTCTGCAAACATGAATCAATGCACGAAGAGAGAACAAACATATCAGATCTGGTTAGCTGCTCTCCACAGGTAGGTGATAACTTGTGCACGATGAAATGTTTCTTATGAATGATCCAGGTTGTCTATCTGCATTATATAGTTAATTTGTTATCCAACTCTAGTATTAAATGCCACATTACTAACTCACCTGTGCAGCCTGGTGGATGGAGAGGTGTAGTAGAGGATGTGGCAATGCTAATCCAGCAGCATGTGCACTTGGAGTATTTTGGTCACTGTCACAACCAGCTGACAGAAATGTTAGCATTAATGTACGTCAGCCAGTCAGAAGAAAGATTAATGACTGATTCATAACAGTCTATACTGCCACCCTTTTCCTTGCTCTCATGACTTCTTCACAGCCATCTGCACTAAAGAAGTAAAAAAGTACCAAGTGCCTGCCAAATCATGGGGGAGGGGACGGGGTCAGGATTTCTTCTTTAGAGATTTAGTTTGGTGCTTTTTGGCGTCCTGTTTTCTTTGATTTGTAGTTTGTGGTTTGTATGTTCCCCTTTGTGTTCAGTCAGGTCAGTTTAGTCTGCAGTTCCTCAAACGTCCACTTGAGGCTGGTTGCAGAAGTGAGTCAGTCTCCATAAGTCCCCATGTTAAAATGTTCAACTTCACAGCAGAGATAAACAGTTTTGGTCTCTGTGACTGAGCTTCACAACAGCTCCTCAGAAGCCTGTGGGTGACATCATGGAGACTATGTCCATGTTTTATACAGCCTGTTCATTCATTAAAGCTGTATGTAAGTCTTGTAATTCAAGCCTTCACTTTCCTGGGAAATATGAGTGAATAGTGAGACAGAGGCTTATAGAGAACCATCTAAACATGGATGGTTATTCTTTAGCATTATACCGTGAACGTCACATTTATTTATTTACATAAACGTAAGTTATAAAGTCGTCTATTCCTACTTTAAAATGTGGTCTATACAGAAAGCTGGGATCATATTGTTCATTATCCAGGTGAAATATGCAAAGATTGTGTAATAATACTAGTCCAACTCACTGCTTCTGTGTGTGTGTGTGTGTGTGTGTGTGTGTGTGCGTGTTTGTGTGTGTGTGTGTGTGTGTGTGTGTGTGTGTGTGTGTGTGTGTGTGTGTGTGTGTGAGAGAGAGAGAGAGAGCGAGAGAGAGAGAGAGAGAGAGAGAGACAATATGTTCCCTCTCCTGAAGGGCATACTATTCTTTGGCTGGTTTCATCTCCTAAGTGATGTCACCATCCTCTCTCCATTTAATCTCTGTCTCTCTCTACATCTCTACGTCTTTTTCTCTCTCTTTCTTTCTCAATCTCTCTTCCAAGCCAACACCTTTAACACCTCAGCTATCACCTCTTATCGCTGAAAAACTGTCATAAAGAGAGTGTGGGATAATATCAGAGAATTTCTTGCTCATACACATCACTCTCTATCTCCTGTATGCCATGTGTTATCTTCACATTCATCTATCTTCTGGCTATTTTTGTCTTCTTTTTGCTCCCTATGGCTCATTTTTCCCTTCCCTCCACCTTATTTTTTCAACTCACTCATTCCTTTGGCCTCTCTTTCTCTTGTAAAAAGCGCTTAAGTTGAGTTAAATCATTACACCTCTCTCTTTGCGTTTCTTTTCTCCTTGACCCCAAAGTGGTTTCCTCTTGATTTCTCAGATCAGCATTTTATCCCCCGATGTTATTCGGTTCCCTTTTGTGAGGGGCAGGGGTGGGGTTGAAGTGCCAATCCCACAATCCCTCACTCCAGGGGCTGGGGGTTGCAAAGGGGGACTTCATCATCAGTGGACTGTCCTTCAAGAATCACCTCCTCCTCAGAACCTGAGTCAGCACCAGACCACCTTTAGAGAGAAAGGTATTAATGGACTTTGTTCATTTCAGACCACTTCATACCAACAAGCCAAAATGCAGGGTGACACATAAAGATATGCACAAACATACACAGAACCGTATACACACTCAAACTAAGTAGCACTCCACTAAAGCACATTCTACAGTACCTGGGCTGATCAATCACAGCCCTTCACAATGAGCTCACTTATACTTTTCTATAGGACAGCAAGGACCAGCAGCAGATTAATTAAACATGCATGCACTCACAATGGACACAAAAGACTGGCACAAGCATAACCATTAACACCGAATCAATTATCAGACAGCAAATTCCCTGATTTGGTACATCCAAGGACATTTATGTGATTTGGCCACGCTTTTCCCTGGCACAGGATTTTAAAACAGCCACCATTATTTTAATCACGTTGGTTGTAAATGTTCATAAAAGCTGCAAACATGTAGGTTCATTAGAAGCATAAATGTGTTAGCATTTCCATTCCTGCTATTCCTGCTATACTGTATGTGTCATAGTGGTAGCAACAATGTTACAGTGTTTAGCAATGTCAGGATGGTAATGTTGGGTGGGTCGTTCCATTTGGGCCACATTGAAATATCTCAACAACTACCAGATGGATTCCTCTGAAACTTTGTACAGATGTTCGTGATAAATCGCACTGACTTTGCTGATCCTGACATTTTGTCAAAGTTTTTACTCACCACTGAAATATCACAAGATGGGTTGGCTCAAATTTTTCGTATAAACATTCATGGTGTCCAGATGACTAATGACTTTGAAGATCACCTGACTTTTCCTAGCAGTGCAATGGTGTGTTTGTTTGCGATACAATTTTGTACAGACGTTTATTCTACCCACAGGATGAATTCTTCAAGTGAAATCACTTTGGTGATTGCTTAAAGCAGCGGTATGTAACTTTTCTATCATAAAATAACATATATGAAATCACTTTGATGATATACTGATGTGTAATCAGGTGAATGGTGTCTCTGTCATTCATACGTACGGCTGTTTCTGGACTATGTAACTTTATGCTCGTGGGACAAGTCATGTATCAGCAAGTATTTAGCTTATTTTGGTGGCACTGGATCATATTTTATGTTTTGTTTCCTCCGGCTGCTCCGCCTCAACTCTCTGTGAGTTTCCTGATGGACAGTGAAGTAAACTGCTGCCAACTGTCTGCTGCTGTTAGCTAATTTTAGCTCAGTTTGTTAGCTGTGTTGCCCAGACTGAGCTCAGAGCACCGGGGGAGTGTTAATGCTTACACTAGTACGACATGCATTTTGGACCACCTGGAGAAGGAGGTTTTCAGGCCCGAGGTAAGGGGATGGAGGTAGAAACTGACAACAGAATGGGCACCAGGTTATATAACCGAAGAAGCTGCTGGACAAGAGTAAATCTGGGACTGTCTTTTAGTTGTTCGCGAGAGCTTGGTGAAATAAAAGGTTGAAAGACAGCTGGGTTTCTTGCTGTTGGACTAGTAAGTAATATTAGCTGGCTGCTATGTCTACTGCTGCTGCTGCTGCTGCTGATGATGATGATGATGATCAGCCCGCCTCCACTTCAACCTACAATCAACATTTTTGCAGTTTTAGATTAGCCAGGAGGCAGCAGAGGCAAGACTGCTAACATGGTGTTGGCCAGAGCCACCACACTGAACTTCACAATGGCTCCTCAGAAACCTGTGGGTGACGTCACGGATACGACGTCCATTCTGTACACCTCATTTAATCCACATTTATCTCAACTTCCCCTTGAATACATACTTTATACTTCATTACATTTTAAGGATTTAGTTTCTCAAAAGTGGAGACATGCAGTTTGGAAAATAACTCACATCTGTTAAAGTAACATTGCTCTTATTGACATAGCAATAGATTTACCTTCACCTCTGACCTCTGTGGCAGGAATGGGAAAAAACATGTGGACACTGTACATCAAGAAAGTGTCTCAGCAAGCTGCTGGGCTCCATTGATTTTTAATCTCCTAAAGCACTGTGTCATTATTGCAATAAAAACAAGCGTCCCCTGCTTTTCCTTGATGATCTTTCTAATGTTTATTGACAATAAAGGCAGATTGAGTTTGTGTGGATTTCAGTGTCCCCTCAGCCCGTCACACTGTGCCCGTTGGTGTTATTCTATTAGATGGATGGATGGAATATCACTTCCATGTGCACGCGCACACATAAAAACACATTCACATCCACTCACTGCTCAACACATACGCACTCATATGCACCGGTACGCTGCTCTCTCTCGATGTGGCCGACCTCTGCTTTGCTCCCCAGCCCCTCAGCGCTGAGAGCCCAGCTCCTGCCAGCAGCAGCACTTTAGGGTTAATAAATGAAGCCCAAATGGGTTTGACCTCCAGAAGAGACACAAAGCCATGAAAAATGGCACTTTGACACAGCACGGATACAGGGCCTATCACCGTATGCCGACCTTGATATTTTAACCAAGTGCTTTGTGAACCGTAATTGACTTTCCCTCTAAAATCCATCCTCTCCTAACAATCAGATCCTTCACATGCTTCCTCTCAACCTACCTCTCCCTCTGCGTCTCATATGCTGGAGAGACCAGATTGATGTTACTGTTCATACTAATGTTGTCATGCACTATACAGGCCACTACATATATCAAACCCTGTGGGGAAGGCACATAGGAAGCCCATGTGTCAAAACAGTGTGAGGCTTTCAGTTCACACCTTAGCTTTTTTACATTCTGGAGCCAATGATGAAGAGTGAATCAAATCATTTAAGTGAATAGAATAGAAGACAATAATATTGATATTTTCTGTAAAGGTAGGGGAGGAAGTGTAATTTTACTGGTATGTTTATTTGTTCACATTGTCATTCAAACACACATCAGTAAGTTGCTAGCTGGTGCCCTTTTATTCAGTTCAGTATATATTAGCATATAAAGTCTCAGTTTGTAAAGGGCTGATTTAGTGTTCCACTTTCATTACACTGAAGACACATTAAAACGGAGTCTACAGCCAGGCTAGCAGCAAATTCAGGTATTTTGTCATAAACTTTTAAAAAATACAGAAATATATTGTAATGTTGGGCTGTCACTATATCAGATTTTCACTCTATTGTGGCCAAAACAATTTACAATAATGTTATCAATAGAAAATGTAAAAAACAAACAAACAGTGTTTTGTCTCTTCTTTGGCAAATAAATTACACTCAAAATATGAGTGTAGGGGGGGTCGATTAGCTCAGTTGGTAGAGCATCCGCCCCATGTACAAAGGCTCAGTCCAGAGTTCAAATCCGACCTGCTGCCCTTTGCTGCATGTCATTCCCCATCTCTCTCCCCACATTCCTGTCACTCTTCAGCTGTCTCTGTCAAAATATAGCTTGAAAAGGCCAAAAAAATATCTTAAAAAAAAAAAAAAAAAAAGAGTGTGGGAGGTGGAAAGAAACAAACTAGTTACACTGACTGGGTGTCAAGTGGAGGCTACAGACAAAGAAGATCATTTGTAACCATTTTTACAGGCTGGTGAGTGGCACCTGCAGCAGAGTTGTCACATCGTTGTGTCTCTGTGCCTTTTTAAAGGTCCAGTGTGTAAGATTTAGGAGTATTTATTAGCAGGAATGGAATACAATGTTCATTAGTATGTTTCCATTAGTGTATAATCACCTGAAAATAAGAATTGTGTTTTCGTTGTCTTAAAATGAGCCCTTTATATCTACAGTGAGAGCGGGTCCTCTTCCACCATGTTGAACGGCCATTTTTCTCAGAACAGACAAACCAAACTGAGTTTTTCTTACATGCTTGAAAGGAAAGGATGAGGCGTGGGAGCGTACTCAGTTGGTTGCAATCTGCAACTTCATCGCTATGTGCCACTAAATCATACACACTGGACCTTTAAGGTCTTTAAGCATTTTGTGGCATCTAGTGGTGTAAGTTGCTGATTGCAACCCTGTCACCTCACCCTCTACTTCCCAGTGTGAAGGAGAAACTACAGTGGCCACAAAAAGCACAGAGAACTACAGAGGAGAAATGGAAAATTGCATTTCTGCTATATTCTGTCAGGATGTAACGTGCACTTTATATTGACTATATGATGACACTTTCACCATGAGTTAAAAAGGACTCAAACAACAACAGCACTAGAGATAAAAGACTAAATAGAATGAAAAATAAAAATTTAAATAAAGAATTACATAAATAAAAAAATAAAAAAATAAAATATAACACTTTATGAGGATTGTTTAAAAAGTGATTGCTGTGAAGTATCACTATAGAAATATAATAAATATGTACAAATGTACTATACAAGTATATATGTAAGTCTGTAGAAATAAAAAAAAGAAGCATCACTATATGAATAAATATTACCATACTGTATAAACACGATAGACTGAGGTCATCATGAAGATTCTGTGTTAAAATGGACTCATACTACTGTACTGAACATATACATCTGAATAATGTAAGCTAGCAGCGTTTCAGCAGAGTCACTGAGCATGGTCATATATTGAAGACAGTTGACTGACTGGATGTCACTTACAGAGATGAGCGCAGCACAGAGAGCAGAGAGGCTGATCAGTAATGACACTGTTATGTTTTTTATCTCATTAACCAAGCAACGCCGCCAGACTCTGTAACTAGCCAGTGTTAGATGGTGTTTCTACTGCTCCTCCACAGTCCAGGTGACTTCTTCTCGCATTGGTATATTTAGGCATAATGAAAGACAGAAACACCTTATAAAAATTTGATACTTCTAAACTCAACATGAGCTATTTAGATAAAGCTTAATTCCTCTCATGCAAACATCCACTGGGTCATAACAGTGGCTGTGAGGCTCCTAATGGGCTTTGTTATCGAGGCAGGATGGATGGTGATGGTTACTGTTTCACACTGGAACACAGCTAGGGCATGGAGGGGGCTATAATTCTCATGATAATTGGCTTAATACCTGTCATGATATCCCCTATTACCACAGCAGTAAATAGAGGAGAGGTAGGAATTATCGTTGTTAATTAGAAAACATGTAGATCAGCAGCATGAAGAGGAACTGTATATCTCAGCTTATTGCTGAGCAGAGATCACCTTTATTGTTATAGGCACATGAATGTATCTGGCCTTTGTGTGTGTGTGTGTGTGTGTGTGTGTGTGTGTGTGTGTGTGTGTGTGTGTGTGTGTGTGTGTGTGTGCATACCAAGAAGGTTTATGATTTTATGTGTTGTTATGTACATCTGTGTTTATCTGCATTCAAATATTCTGATATGTGTGCGTGCACCTTTGAATTACTGTGCGCATACGAGCTGTGGTTCCATGTTTGCATGCAGCAGATTTGTGTAAGTGTGTGTTGGAGTGTGTACATGTATGTGTGTGTGTCTTACCGAGCAGGTGTGCGTGAGAATGTGACACGATGTCTGTCCCCTGTCCTCTTCCCTTTTCTGGGCTGGTAACTCAGGGGGCAGCTATAAAAGGAAAGGGCTCTGTCAGCCTGTGATGTAGCTGGCCGTGTGCTACACACACACACACACACATACAAAAGCTAAGGATAAGGCAGCAAGAGGATATGGGCCAAAGGGCCAGCTGAGTTTACTAAACTTTCACAGGAGACTAAAATAGGTCTGTCAATTTGTGGGGTTATAGCATCTCTGTGAATGTGTGAGGGTGTAAAAGAGAAAGAGCCTGGTGGGTCTGTTTAATTTTTTCATCTTACACATGAAGGATGAGCAGCAGACAGGCTAAATGGCTGCGATTTTGGGACTTTGACACCAAAGTTGAGTAGAGAGAGCTGAGAGAGAAGGGGAAAGAAAAGAGAGTGTAAAAAAAAAGAGACGTTTAAAAAGAGGAGAATAAACAAGAAGCAAAGGGGTGAATGAATGGACGTGTTAAAGTCAGGAAACAAGAAAGAAAACATGAAGCACTCCTTTGGGGGAGGCCAGCAAAGGAGTGAGGGGGAGTAAGAGAGGGAGGGATGAGATAGAGCCATTGAGGGAGTAACAGGTTACAGGGTGGCTGTTATCAGCCAAGTGATTGCTGTTAAATTGACTTTTGTTCCCCTGGCTGTGATGAGACAGAGTGGATGTCCCCACCTTCTTTCTTCTTCACTTCTCTCTAGCTCTTTTTTCTTCTTTCCTCCTCTCACCCTCAACATCCTCACCCTCGTCTTCCTCCCCCCTTCTTCCCCTTCCTGTCGGTATTCCACATTAGGTCTTTGGGGAGGCCAATCACTCATGCATGAAGAAGACAGGTTGACTGATACCAGACCTTCAGCAGCCACCCCCGACACACACACACGCACACACACACAGCACCTTCCCCTCAGAATGTTAATGCTTCGGTCTCGCTGCTAACATTTGCATGTGCCAAGGAGGAAGAGGGTTGAGAGGGTTGAGCACAAAGCAAACTGCTTCCTGATAATGCCGATGTGACCTTGTCCCCAGGTGAGTTTGTGCCACACAAACTACAATTCAATGCAATGATGGGGAAAAATGGGAAATGTGTGCATCACCATCTCGATCAACCAAATAGAAAGATTTCATTACCACTTTCCACACAGTTCAATTTCCACCTACACCACTCTTGTCTGTTATTGCAGTGAAAAATGTATTACACCACTGTCAATACATGCAGGGGGAGACACACAGCTACACCCTCAAATACTACTCCAGTTTGTCAGAAACAGGGCTACAGCAGCTTAAGACTACACATAATCTGTATTGTGGTATTCATGATGTATGTATCCGGTGTGTGAATATCATTAAAATGTTCTTTCCTGAAAGGTGCATAGTCAGTGGAATAGACAAGGTAAAACAGAATGACTCTAAAACAGCTGACAGATCATTCTGTACAGCACATTGCTGCCACCATGGCAGTAAAACCATTTGAGCAGTTTTTCACAATAATGACAACAATTTTTCACTCACACGCAAGATCTGCTTCATGTTATAATAGTATATTTGTCTGATATCACTAAACTTCATTATTACGGTCAAATCCAAACAAGGACACATCATCAAACACTACAATTTTTTGCTTTTTCCATCACAAACTTCACATTTTATTTATCTGGATATATCCACATTTTTGAGAATATGCACAATTTTTGCATGTGCGTGAATTTACCTCTATAAACTGCACGTGGCAGCTTCTGACAATAAGTGGGTTTTTTACTGGCAGCTTATCCAATCATTAACATCTACATTTATTAGTATGTGACAACACATCTCATAAATGTTAATGGGCGCATTATTAACAGTGTGTGGATTCATGTAAACCAGTTATTGTCAAATCAAAGTTTATTGTGGACCAATATCTCGAAGCATGTCTTAAAGAGCTGTGCATGAAATAAACAATAATGAACAATATTAAGGCAGATTAGATGAGGTTGAAAGCTGACAGCTGACTTTCTATAACAATGATTTGTTTATAACATTTGATTGTGTTTATGACGTAACAAAATGAAGTGATTTGTTAACATAGATGTGTTATTATAAGATAAAAGATTTTCTTGTTATAACATGAAAGGATGGCATTGAAATAAGACTTTGTGTTTGCATAAACACTGTTTGACAGTTTAAATATCAGTTCTCTCATATAAGTGTGAGAGCACTTCAGGAGAGTAAAGAGACAAAACTGTGGCTGTTTATTTCAACTCAAGTGTAATAATGTTGACTAAGTTCTACAAAAGCATGGAAGATTACCATATAATGGAATATTATTGTAATTCACCTGAGCACAAAATTACAATACAATGAAGCTGTTAGTGTTGTCATAACCACCTCAGAGACCATATGTATGCAAACAAAGATAACTCCAAGAGAAGCTCTCTACAGCTGACCGCACAAGCAGCACCAAACATACAAATACAGACAAACAGCAACAAAGACAGAAGAAACGCTGAGTAAGTAAGAAAAGTTTGCCAATTCTTGCTGTCACTTCCATCATCGCTCCGTGAATCTGCACTCATTTATAATCTCAGCTCCTCTGTTAATAATCACTGAGGGGGACGCGGCTGTAATGTTTCTTAAGGAAAAAGCAGATTTTGACGTTGGCGTTCTCCACGAGATGAGTCGCTCACACCGGGAGGCTGTACTACAGCCAGTTGGGACAGATCTCCTGCAATGCAGTAAACAGCCGATGCAGATATATACTGCCCCAGTAGCATGCGCACACACATACACACACACAAGTATGAGCACATGCACA
The DNA here is from genome assembly GCA_946959425.1 of Argyrosomus regius. Classification (NCBI taxonomy): domain Eukaryota; kingdom Metazoa; phylum Chordata; class Actinopteri; family Sciaenidae; genus Argyrosomus; species Argyrosomus regius. The sequence continues at coordinate 28,438,315 of OX336891.1, read as the reverse complement.
CAGCAGCATACACTTAATCACTGCATATGCATCATTCTACATGCAGCCACTAACTCACCTGGAAAACAATGCACATATTTAAGAGACATTTTCATGAAAAGTTGCGAATGCAAACTATTCCTAATAACCGGCTGGTTCAGCTGATTTCAGATATATGGAGGCCACGGCAGACCCCCCTCCCCTCACCTGATTCCACTGTATTTCTTCAGCTCACTGGCCTCACTTCATCTAAAAATAATATAGAATGCTATGCATTCTGCTCTTCAATTATTGTGAGCAGAAGTAAAACGCGTGATATCATTTTTTGGTGGATGAATGTTTCTGTCGGGAATAAATGAATTTCTGTGATTTTTATGTTTCCTGTAGAACCTTGTGTTTACAAATCATTCCTGATTTCTGTGCAGATTCAGAGTGACTGTGAAGACGGAGCGATGGAGAGAGAGAGAGAGAGAGAGAGAGAGAGAGAGAGGTGGAGGAGGAAAGACCTTGGTGGGAAACAGAGGGCGTCCAGGAAAACATCAATGAAACTCAACTGATGAGGGCTAAAACTGAGTGAGAGTGAAAAACCTTGACTTTGACGAAGAGTTGGGCAAAGATATAGAGGACTTCAAAAACAGACAGTGAGAGAGCAAGCGGAGTGAGAGAGTGAGCGAGTGATGTAGAGAGAGAAGGAGAGAGAGAGAGTGATAAAGACAGAGATAGATAGGTGACAGGCAGAGAGCATAAATAGACAGGCAGACTGGCAGAGAGAGATTGACAAAGATGGATAGCTGACATGGAGAGAGAGATGTTCATTTGGATGGCGCGTATGTTGGGGTTGGGGTCACTGGCTGTCGTTACTGGCCACAGCCCAGTGTCAGCACTACTAAGTCAGGGACAATACCTGAGCCCCTTAGCATGGGCCCTCCATCCCTGTGTGTTACATGTGCAGATACCCATTAGTGTAAGCCTGCTGTAAGACTGCTCTGAATCTATATTGGTGCATGGTGGACACTTACTGTACTGTAAAAGTACTGCACAGTCACATGGACACACAGTTTCCACACATCATGGAGTTCAGGAGATTCTGAGCTGTAGGTTTGCATGTAAACCTGTAGGCAAGCATCAGTTTGATGAAAATGAATGAACCTCTTTTATTGGTGTCCTCAACCAACATCAGGCTGCAGCTCAGTTCACCTAAATCACGTTCCACAGTTAGACTAAATTTTGGTGATGAAAAAACTGACATGGACTTTTTCAAAAGGGTCGTTTGACCTCTCAACAAGATATCTGAATGACAATGTGTACCCTTTTCTTTACAGACATGTCCACTTTATACTAATCACATGCAGATTTGGGTAAAAGCCATGCAGTTATTTGCATGCACTGTAAATGTGTTTTATTAGCTAGTGTATTTGAATATTTCGGCAGAATGTGGTCAGGAAAAAATTATTGGAAATGCATAAATTGGGTCTGACTGAGACTCTTGTGGATTCATGTGTGGTGATCTTAGTCCTCATAGGAGCCATTTTATTTTAGTAAGACCTTTTTTTAAACATTGGCTCACTGTATAAAATAATCTATTGTGACCTCTGGGATAATCACAGCCTCATGAAACTGTACAAAGACCTAGGGTGTTCGGAGGCTTGTATGGCTTCCTGACATATATTGACAATAAGGGCGTTAGGGTGAGCTATTTCCAGAAAAGAAATGCTGTTTATATGGTGTCTTAATGTGGTACTGGAGAGGTTTTGACCATTATTATAGATTTTAGGGTGGTTTTGTTACAACAATTGTTACATAACATAACAACATAATAACATAATAGAAACATAATAATCAGCCCTTACACACTCTAAACTTTCTGAATTTGAATAGACACCTAAACAAAACTCATAATGTGTTAAACATCTGTTTAATACAGATTTATACCGAGATTTAGATGATGTATACCACTTCTATGTTGTATACTGTTGACATGGTGTCTCCACCTAAAAATTCCCTGTGCCCCCTAAAAAAAGACATAAAATGTCAGTTATAGGGAGGGGTGGAGTGGAAGAGGTTAAATTAGTATTGTGAGGGGCTGCTTGTATCGATGCCAATCTTACTAAAGCAATTTCTACTGTCCATATTTGCATAACAGTCATTACTGATATGACATGACATAATATGATGAAAATTATCAGGTAAAGTAGTCCCTATAGATACTTTTAGAATAACAATTTTTGAAATGACAATGTTAAAACAATGTGACGTTTAAAAGGGGAATTTCAGCTGAATCTGCAGCTTCTCTTGGCTTTACCAAACACTACCTGCTCAGCAGTTAGTGACTCGTGACCTGGTGAACATAGTGACAGTGGAGCAGTTAGCATCTAAAGAGACAGATATTTCCCCTCAGGAGTTGGTATAGACAAAAAGAAGGGGAATTTTGGACTTGCATTCATCAGCTTGACACAAACACAACTCAAAATGAATGATAATGTAGCTACGTAACTGCTGGTTGCATGAATAGGCAACAGTTGCTAACAAGTTCTCCAAATCAGCTTATGTTGTCAATGTTGGGTTCTTTGTTCTTTAATTTCATTTTCTGCTCCATATACAAAAACAGTTGAAAAGCCCTGATTTTGTTTTGGTTGTCTGAAGATAATGTGTCGAGTTGGCTCTTTAATGAAGAAGAAGTTTGTTTGTGGACGACAAATAAGTGATCAGTAAGTAATAAGTTTTACCCCTAAAAGCCAAAAAATCTTAGGTGATTCTGTTTCTTACTTGTTGATATGTTAATGAAGAATACCAGTTGTTTTTCATGTTTTAGCCCATGTACAACAAATTGCAGTGACTTTATATCACAGCAAACCATAGACATTTCTGTAATGAACAAAGGATCTTTGGGGGAAGCTCGACACAGAAGTCTGACGTTCACGTAGTCATGTATGAGTTTGAATAAGTGGTGATAGATCAGCATATCAGAAGTGTGGATTGATGATAACCACTGTGGCACTGTTGTCAGACTAGATGGGAATGATTTCATTGGCTGCTATGATGAAGAGTGCATTCTTTTACTGTTCTCCCCACCACATTCCTCTCTCCCTGTGGACAATACTCTTGGTCCACTTTTCACTAATATCAAGTCATCTGCCAGAAACCTAGGCATTCTGTTTGATTCTCACCTAACCTTTCAACCACATGTTAATAAACTTGTCCAGGCCTGCTTTTTTCAATTACGAACCATATCCAGAGTGAAACCCATGCTCCCACAATCCGACCTAGAAAAATAATAAAAAATAATCCATACCTTCTTTCCGGCATCAATAAAAAATCTCCATCTCTCACGCCTCCAACTTGTCCAGAATGTAGCAGCTAGGCTTCTAACCGGTTTTAACAGACGACATCACATCTCACCAATTTTAGCTTCTCTTCACTGGCTTCCTGTGCGTTTTTTATTTTAAGATTTTACTGATCACTTTTAAAGCACGCAAGGTTCTGGCTCCTAAATATATTGCAGACATGTTAACCCCCTATGAGCCAACTCGCAGCCTTAGATCCTCGGGCGGGTCACTTCTGGTTGTTCCAGGGTCGAGGTTAAAAACTAGAGGTGATCGCGCCTTTTCGATCAGGGCCCCTCGACTCTGGAACGACCTGCCCGAGGAGATAAGGCTCGCTGAATCAGTGAATTCCTTTAAATCACTTCTTAAAACTCATTTTTATAGACTGGCCTTTTTGTGATGTCGTCTATTTTTATTTTTTATCTATTTTTTTTAAATTTTATTTCTATTTTTTTTTTATCTCTTTACTCTATTTTTAATTCTGTCAATTTGTTGGGTCTACTGCTCTGTAAAGCACTTTGTAAAACTCTGTTTTTTAAAGGTGCTATATAAATAAAGTTATTATTATTATTATTATTATTATTATTATTCATAAATGGTGGAGGGAAGCGAGGCAGATGAGAATTTGGGTAGCTTGGTTGACTACCCCTGCCAAAGCTAGTAGCTCGTGGCTGACAAAGCTGTTGACGGGGCATCTGTAACAGCTGGATGTCTTCTGGCTTGGTGATGTAGTTGACGTAGAAAGAGGAGATGCATTTGCAGGGTGAGAGGAAGTGGTGTCACAGTTTAAGCTCCATCTTGTATGCTTCCTCCAGCCTATGGTACAGAGATGTGACAGGAAGGATCAACCTTGGATGGCTTAGTTGAGTTGACTTAGCTAGTGAGAGAAGTTAGCGTCTAGTGCATCTATGAACCAGAAAGACGTTTGAAAGCAGCCAGAAGATCCGCTGGATTTTCTCAGAAGGCAGGGATGCTTGTATGCTTGAGATACTGTAGAGTCACAGGTGATTCCAAGAAATTACAGGAATGTGCAGGGACACTCTGTTTTCTTAGGGAAGAGAGGAACTCTGAGTTTATGAAAAGCTGAATTCATGATGGTGAAATCATATGACGGGGGTGGGGGGAAAGGTGGCGTGATGGTGAGAAAAAAAATCTAAAAGATTTTTAAGGTGTGCTTATGTACTTTAGGTGTGGAAATGTTCAAGGTGTGGTCTTTGTTCCTGGACCTAGTTGTAAAACTAGGGGATCTTATTTGAGAATTAAATAAAAATAGTGTATTTCCAAAATACACAATTTAAATATATAATATAAATGCACAATCTTACTTTTTCTACCCAGCAAAGTTCAAATACAATAATTAAATATCTATTTTAAATCAGTTTAATTGCTACATGCTGCTCATGTCTGGAGTTAAGAAGCTGCAGACTTTAAAAATCTGCTTACATTGCCATACTAAGCAACGTTAATGTAACACTGACAGATATGTATGCAGAGGTTCACAGAGGTTTCATGAAATACACAGCTCAACAAGGGTTAAAGATTCTTCTAATGGATTTTTATAATGTGCAGAATGAATAGATGGTGAGAAAAATGTGCATAGCCTGCATCTGAAAATGATTTACAGTTCTATAGGAGCTCATGTTTGATATCTCTCTGATATAGTTCTGTTAAGAAGATGATTAAGAAAGGAATTTCTTAATCATCAGATGTGGCTCTTTTTGGCACGAACAGTATTTGAGAATATAAACCTCTTCTGAGGAGTTATATATTACTCATGGCACTTACAGACTTTGTGGAAAAAATCTGACCAATTACACGTCATCGCTGTGTAAAAACATATCAGAGTGATATACATTAGAAAGCCATTTTTCAAAGTCTGGGCCAGGGTCCAGGCCTGAGTCGCAAAAAGATTTAAAACCGTCCTCAAATTATTGTAAAATTAGTATCCAAAGCTATTAGCCGTGTGACATTGCCAAATTCTCCCCAAGACTCTCCAACAAATAACAGGATGAAGAAACACTGTGACAAAATAGGTCACTTCTCTAAAAAAAAAAAAATGTCAATGTAATATTTTGTTACATTAACTCATAATGTAGAATCTGCACCGCAGTCAGCAAAAGCAGTGAAGGGGAAACTTGGAGAGAAAATACAGTCCCCCTGAGGAGAAAAGTTTGAAAATCCCCTGTAATAAAACACAGGAGATGAGTTGATGGGGGAGATGGAGAGGTGAGAGGGAGTGGCAAGGAGGATGAATGAATAGCAGAGAATGATTAAAGTGGAAGTCTTATCACTCATATTCCTCAGTGACTTTAGTTCAAGTTCAAGTTCAAGTTTATTGTCACAGTTACAGTGGAGTGCTTGTGCCCGGCTCTCTCATCCTTTATGCGTACATAAATAAATACAGATCACCCATACCATAATATTTAAAGCTCACAACAACCCTCAAAGCCCACATAACAACCCACATAACCACATTCCCAGCACACTAACATGAAACACTGTTTACATAGAATTTACAAAAAGTTATCAGTGCATGTTGAGTGTCAGCTATCCAGCAGTGTAAATGTGACTGAGATGGGTGGTATCACGTTGATGATCACGTTGCTCCATGACATTTTTTAGATGGAAGGCTCACACAGTTGGAACAGTCCATGAGGACGATGGCTGCTGTCCTTAATGATGTTATGGCCTTTATTTTTGCAGCGAGTGTTGTTAATGTCCTGGAGTTCTGGTAATTCTGCGCCAGTGATCGTAGCTGCTGTCTTTACAGTGTGTTTTACAGTCAGGAGGCCAGCACACTCTCAATGGTCCGGTTCCCATACTCAAGTTCTTGAGGTACCTCAAGAACAGCCTCTGCTGTGCCTTCTTGAGGACAGTGTGGTGTTGAGGGATCATGTGTGTCTGTGGTGTGTGTGCCCAACACATTTCAATCTGCCAACAATTTCGACAGATGACCCGTTGATGGAAATAGGAGCCTAAAATCCCTCTGGTCTTCCTGAAGTCAACAACGATTTCTTCTCTAATGCTTTTGGCATTGGCTGGCAGGTGTATATAGACAGCAGTTAACCCTCCAGACCCCAGCAGAATTCTAGAATGTTGCAACAGAGCCGTCACTCAAATTAGCATTTTTTTTCCTTCTCAATAAACAAACAGAAAGAAACTGACAATCACAAGTTGCTTTCATTTTAAAAAACACAACTTCCTCTTTAATTTGATACCCAATATGTGGCATTTGTAGCAAATAGCACTAAAACTTAACATTGTAAATATAAAAAACATTTTTTTCCCTTTATAAGAACAAACAACAGTACAGCTGCGTGAGAAAAAAAATGTCCATTTCAGATGTGTTAAAGCCACCGTGACCTGGCCAGTCGTCCCTGCAGACTCTTCAGTGAACTGTCCCCTAGAAAACAGCCTCCGCCTGGGCAGTGAGAGCCTGGTAAGTCCCTCTGTTTACTGATGGTGATTATGTGAAGATGAACTCACAATGTCTTTGTCTCTTTCCACCACGCACGGTGGGTCAGGATCTCCCCCACAACACAATCTTACAGCTATCATAAGATTGCAAATCTGAGGACGCTTTGTTGATTTACAGATGAAATTAACTCTGAGAGCTGATTATTGAGAGACGGTACATTGGCTAGCATTATATGAGGAATCAGTGGCCGAGTGGCATGCCATCAAAGCCTCACCAGATGCTGCCCATTTACCTTGCCTTTCTGTGTGTGTGTGTGTGTGTGTGTGTGTGTGTGTGTGTAGTTGTGTGCATGTGATTTGAGAAGTCTGTCAGTAATATGGACTATCCTGAAGATCACTTCATTAATCTACAGTGCTGTACATCCATCTCCTGGTTCCTGGCTCCTGTTTAATACTTGGCGTGTGTGCAGGCTGTCAGGATGCAGAGAGACAGCATCCTGCTTCTAAAGGGAGTCCACAATAAGCAAGGGAGAGAGGAAGTGAGAGAATGAGGGAGAAAGAAGAGAGCAAAGGTCAAAGACAGAGAGTCAGAGTGAGCGTCAGGGAGAAAAGAAAGAAGAAAGATTGGGAAAGAAAAGAGAGTCAGACAGAGCAGACAGATGGATAAACAGATAGATGAACGTAGACAACCTAAAGAGACAGAACTTAGCAAGAGATGACGGAGACAGAAGGATAACACAGACAGAGCGAGCAGGCAGGAGAAAAGGAGGGAGAACGCCAGCGGAGAGGGGAGAGACAGATGAGACGAGCTGAGAAAAGAGATGACATATTGCTGTATATAAAGGTGGCAACAGCTGGCATAGTCTGCTGTTGTCAGGGCCTTCATGGTGCCGGAACAGTAAAGTTCCCTGCCAATGCATCCTTGAATAGCCAGGGCTAAAGACAGACTGCCAATATAGCCTGCTGAACATCCAGGGCTAAAGAAAGACCCAAACAGTGGAGCCATGCAGGAACACAGCCAGGGATTTGAAAGCAGAGGCAGCGGTGGAGAGTGGCTGTTGGGTTGGTCAGTGGAGGCCTCTGGGACGCCCTGCCAAGGACAATGTCACCTTAATGTTAGCTAACAGCAGCACGTATGTCACCGTGTGTATACTCCCCTCACACCTGTCTCAGCCTCTCCCTCTCTATTCTCTGGAAGGACTGATCTGTGTGTCTGACATGCAACGGCTCATATGTCTTCATATTTATGTTTTCAATCTTTGAATGCATGTTATATAACTTGAACACAACATCTGTACACCTGTACATTGCACAAAGAAGAGGATCCAGTTAGTATTAGCAGGCTTTCTTTTATGGGTCCAGCAGAGCACATTGTTAAAATCCTGTGACCTCAGCACTAAATACACCACCCCATGAATCGAATCCCGCACAGAATATTGTACAGTAACGTCAGAGTAACTTGAAGTGCTCATGTCAAGTCAATGAAATTGCTGCACTCTGTGGATTTGCTCATGAAATCGGAGTGACTCTGTAATTACTCACATATTTACTTACAAGATACGTACATACAGCATACTGCTGGATTGACATTCTGGTAAAAAATATGACCCAAGTCCTGCATGTGCAGGAGTTGATGAGGAGTTGATTTTATTTTACAGATTAAAAAATAGTGTCAATTATGAAATTGCAGTTAAATTATGGTGAGCTTGAGATTTGAGCAAACTGTCTTAACACTTAACCTTCAACTTGACTTTTCAGGGAACAGAAGGATTCAGAAAACTTTTGTAGCTTGCTAACTGTGTTGCATTCACTTTTATTTAACTCTGCTTTGTCCAGTGGACACAGCTGTGACATGTTCCTGGTGCGCTGCGCCCGCTGGAGCTGATCATGGCCATTCTAGACAATATTTGTGACCACACCAGGACTGTCGCGAGAATACATGGCTGTTCTATTTTTGACAAAAGATGTGAGCCAAAAGGGAGGTAATTTCATTACGTAGTATATTTACTCATGGTAGAACCACATAAGCAAAGGAAAAATGTGACCAAGCCTGAGCATGTTAACAAAGTCTGGTGGGCAAAATGCTCCTGGTGGTTTTTAAATCTGTGTGGAGAACAGACCAAAACAGAGTAATGTGGCAGAGATGTGCCCAGTGGGCTCTTGGCATTAGAGTAAATGCTCTGTTGTAGGATTGATGATGTCTTTTAAATAAACTATGCAAACTTAACAACTGTCAGTTAGGAAAGAGGCCAACCAGCCCTGTCAGGTTACTGACATGATGTGACATGATGGAAGTGGTCAGTACACTACCAACCTTCTAGAACAAAAGGTACACTTTAAGTGTGTGTCCCTGCAGATACTGCATCAATCAAATTACCAACAGTGTCATTGTCAGTTGGACCCAAACTTTCACACTGGAGAATACTAATGTAGGAGAGCCTGTAACAATTATTATCTGTGTATCCAAAGCCTGAAATATCATACTCCTCTGTGCCATAGAGCTCTATTGTTGCCCAAAACCTATTTAAAACACATCAGTGAGCCACATTGTTGCAGTGGATGACATTCATTCATTACCATGAACACACACACTGTAGTTTATTATAACTCAATCCCACATACACCGTCCTGCTGCCCCAAATACTCAGTAGAGCATTAAATGTGTATTCCAGTATCCACAGATAAATACAGTCCCAAAGAAATTCACTTTCTTCTTGTTTGAGTAAAGTTTTCTAAAAATGACAATGCCCAGCTGTTTAAGGACATGTTTTAACAGTGGTTTTCTGTTTTAATGACAAAAAGTTTCATCACCAGCCATATTTTTTAACTCTATTGTTTATGTCTTTCTGTTTCATATTTGATTAAACTTGCCCCCCTTATTCTCCAGTGTCAGTGACAGAGAGCAGCTGTGCTGACAGCAATGGCAGTCATTATGTGGCTAATTTGGAGAGATATTCAGGCCAGGCACTAAATGACCTGTATAGTCTCCTTTAAGACAGTGTAGGACACACACCCATCACCATCAACAGAACTATGGTGGAGACAGTCAGCAGCTTCAAGTTCCAAGAGGTTCAAATCAGTGAAGACCTGGTGTGGACCCTTCGACACATCACAAAGACAGTGACACAGCATCTCTTCTTCTTCTTCTGCAGGCTGAGTGGGCTTAACGTGGATCCAGGATCCTGCAACTTCTCTGCACCAATGAGAGTATCCTGACTGGATACATCACCACCCTTAACCTAAGGGCCTGCAGAGGGTGGTGATGTAGTCATTCAGGATACGATAAAAAATACAAAAAAACTGCACAGCATATTACCAGAATGAAGCTTCCCTTCATGGAGGACCTCTACACCCAGTGGTGAAGGAAGAAGGCCAACAGGATTATCAGAGAACCACCTCAGAGTCACCTCAGCCACAAACTGTTCTGTCTGTTACCAGCTGGCAGACGGTTCTGCAGCATCCGGTCCTGCACCAGCAGGCTCAGAGACAGCTTCATCTCACAGGCCATAAAACTGTTGAGCTTTCGTGCTCGTCGATATGACACTTTAAGAAGAGGAAGATTTACTTTATTAATCTCTCAATGGGGAAATTCTCTTTTCACTCAGTTTTTACACATGTAGGCCTGAAATACAACCACACACACAAAATGAAGTTTTATAACTAGGTTCAGGAACAAGGTCCACGCCTTGGATTCATCCCATTTCCGTTTCACATGTACTTAAACACGCCTCATCTGTTCACTCCTTCTTCGATGCCGTTTTCACCCCCCCCCCCCCCAAAACCGTCTTTCTTTTGTTATCTCTCTCTTTTCTCTTCTCTCTTTCATTCAAACACAGGAACCATGGGGCTCTAAGACATAGAGCTACGGAGAGACGGTTCGCCCACCCAGAGTCTCAACTCCCGGGTTCCATCCAGTCTTCCCGATACCGGTCAACCTCCATCCACCAACAACCCTGTCCTCCTCCCTCCAACCTACGTCCCCTCATCCCTTCATACCCTCGACACCTTCGGCCCTCAGCGCCTCACACCTCCGGCCCTCAGCGCCTCATACCTCCGGGCCTCCGCGCTTCATACCTCCAACCCTCCATACCTCCATACCTTCGACCCTCCAAACCTCCATACCTTCGGCCCTCCATACCTCCATACCGTCGACCCTCCATCCCTCCATACCTTCAACCCTTCATCCCTTCTTCTCTCCTATAAGTCATCATCCCAGCGCACCCTTTCCATCACTTGCAATAAACCCATCTAAACTTGAATCTATTGGCATGGTCCTTGTTAGTGAAATGGCTTTATAGACATGCAAATGTGGAAAGATGGTGAAGCAATAGTGGCACCCTAGAAGCAGTTAGGGGTTCAGTACCTTGCTCAAACCCAAGAGGTGAAAACACATGGAGAGGTGGCAGTTCACCTCACCCAAGAGGTGAACTGCCACCTCTCCAGCTACCAGTCCACACTTTGAACTTTGCTCCATGCTGGACTTGAAGCTGCCGCCCTCCAGTTCCCCAAGGCAAGTCCCTACAACAGACCGCCTAGTCGCAGAGCATCTATGGATCTATGGACGTCACATTACACTTAACTGCTTTACACAACTACCACACTATACATACATATTCATTATATATATACTGTACATTTACTACATAACTGCACAACCTGTTGACACACCAGTTTATAGACTACTCAACAAGATAATGCAGTTATGACTGGAGTATTTTATTTTATATCATCTTAAATATCTAGATTTTCGCTGCTGCACTACTTTGTCTTTGATTTTAAAAGAAGTTGTTCTAATTATATGATTTTATACATATTTTTATACATATCTGTAAGAGGACTTATTGCTAATGACTGCTGTGCAATAACCGTTGTTTGTATGAGAATAAAAAAACTTTTTTTTTCTGAATGGTCGAAATGATGCTGCTGAAGTAGACAAAAGCAAAGTCCAATAAAGCCTTTACACCATTTTATACTGGCTCACACTTGTACTAACATTATTTAGAACATGAAGATGCTGATTCAGGCAATTGTGTTTTTGTGCATATATTTAGGCAAGACAGTGAATGTATACCACTTGAGACAGCTGCAGGTTTTAAAGATGGCTAATTTGCCTCCAACCAGTCAGAGAGAGAATGATGGATAGCTGCATGTACGGTGAGAACATCACAGGCAGCAAACTATAGAGGAACAAAGACCATGGAGGAGGTGGAGAGTGCTTTCACATTAAAGGAAGGTCTGACTATATGAAACACTCACATAGTTTAGATATAGACATAGTCAAGATCATTTACTGTGAGTCTGAGGAGCTCATATATTCATATATGAATACATTTAGCATTGCTCTGTTCCTCTTGTCGTCCATTTGAGACTGGTTCCAGAAGTGAGTCAGTCTCCATAAGTCCCCATGTTAAAATGTCCAACTTCACAGCAGAAAGAAACATGTTTACAGCCTGGTACAAAAAACAGTTTTGGTCTCTATAGCTAATTTCCCCGTTCATGACAACTGTACTGAGGATGAATTTTTATAGAACTCACCTGTTCAAATGATATTAAGGCTTAAAGTTATGCTGAATTAAGAGTGTGGTCTGTTTGATCGACAGGTTGGTGCCATCACAGGTGGTGACCCAGGCTTCATTCAGCTTGCCACACCTCCACCCAGACTCCACATCTTGCCCATTTCCGGATTAGCAGAGCCGACACACTGAGCTACATGACTCTTCAGAAACTTGTGAGTGACATCACAGAGACCATGTCCATGTTTTTGACATTATCTGTGGTTTTAAGGTTAGCTTCTAGGTATTCTTGATAAATGAGTAACACAGCCATATTTTAGAATATGGATGTTACTGCAAATGGCCAGCAGGTACATTCCTTGTGCTGCAAATGACTGAATTTGGAACATTACTCTAATGTTTCCAACCTGAATGGAAATGTTTCCCCTCCTGTCTGTTTCCTGGTCGTGTTGTCACTGAGCTCACAACCTCAAATTGTTCCCCACAAATAAAAATGAGCATGTCACTGTTGTTGCTGCCACTGTCCCTCCACGTCTCCTCTCTGTCCCTTTTTTCTCCTTCACACACTTTTTAATTATTTTCCTGCCACATTTCCCTATAGCCAGCTATCAGATTAAATGGGACGTGTTGAGTAGAATGGGTGTGATGTGTTGAACAAGACAACAGTGTGTGTGTGTGTGTGTGTGTGTGTGTGTGTGTGTGTGTGTGTGAGAGGGATGTCCTAGTGCACTACAGAGGTGATGAAAACGTCATTTTATCAACATTTTCTGACAGTAGAGCAGAGTGAATGCTGATGCATGCTGGCTGCTCTCTCTGCACAGAGGGCCTCTCATGGCGTGTATGAGAGTCGGTAAATGGTTGTGAAGGCTGATCTCTGCAGGTGTTGGAGGTGTGTGTCCTTTTGATGGAAACAGTCTGGATGAGCTGTCATGTGTTTGGTCAAATCTGTCCTTCTGAAAGAAAAGAAGGTTTAGTGAGATATCTTTTGCAGTGGACAGCTGCATAGTTTGACAGAAGACAAATGAACATATGACGAAAGTAACTAGATGAGCATTTAAAAGTTAATTATCACAAAAAATACCTGTACTGTTTGTTACAGAGCGACGTCAGAAGAGTAGCTAAAACTGTTCATTTTTTTCCTATATATTCATCTGGATAATAAAATCTATATTTTTCAACAAGCCACAGCAGAGTACAAATCTCTAAGTGGGAGGAAGTTGATCCATCAGTGGATTTGATCCGTCCTCTTGTGTTTTTGCCCCAGTAGGAGGAAGAGTACCATACAATTGTCTGATTCTAGTCTTTAAAGCAGACATTTTTCTTCCCAAACTTCATAAATATTCTGCAGTTTCTGTCCACTTTCTCTTGGCATCCTATCCAGATTGCCAATATTGCTGAATCCAGCAGTAAGAGCCGCTTTACATTCCCTAATGAGCATCAGCAGCACTGCTTCTCCTGTCCATAGCACCAAGCACACACACACACACACACACACTCAGTAACACATAAGAAATGCAAACACAAACACATGACTGTTAAGGAGGTGAGCATATTGATTGATTAATTCCTGTCTGAGCGACCCTGGGGTCTGAGTCGATATGCAGCTGATGATCAGGACTGGACGAGGCCTCGGCTCAGCCTCTTCAGCTTATAAACCCCCAGTGGAAACAACCTACCACAAAGACATGAGGGAGTCATTTCAACGCCACCCTTCCTTCCTGATTTGATTTTAATAGGGTCATTATCTTTCAGATTTTTCACTTTAAAGAAGAGGAACTAGATCATTTCTTTCAAATGTCTCACTCTTGAGTAAAAGCCTCCAGGAGTTGTTGAGAAGTATTGCGTTTCTTCTCTGTGGTCACCATGTAAATTAATAAACTGGAACTTTGCTAATGTCACATCTACATCACAATATGTTTGGGCCTGAAGTCACATAAACATTCAGTCTCTTAATACGTACGCAGTCAGCACTGTGCAGCTTAACATGGACTGTTTCTGTGAAACACAGTCAGTCAAATTAGAGTCAATATTCTACAGTTATACATGACAATATCATCTCAAATATTCAATCAAATCAAATCAAATTAGGTCTGAAGTTTTTGTCCCCAGCAACACAGTCATGTGATGATACTATACTCATGTCAGTGGGTGCAGCATCAGGGAGAGAGCAGGACTGAAGGGTGTGTGAGAAAAGAGACCAAAGGGAATAAGGGCTGTGTGTGTGTGTGTGTGTGTGTGTGTGTGTGTGTGTTGTCCAGAGAGGCGTGCATACAGGGTGAGAGGGCCAGTTATGAGAGCAGAAGAGAAAGGTGGTGTTGGTGAGGCTCTGATATCCGAACAGCTGTCAGCAATTTGGCTCCGCCACTCGTCCAGCTTTGAACAAATCTGCTTCAGCTGCTGAATTGCAAAGTGTATGTGTCAGTGGAGTGTGTGTGTGTGCGTGCACGTGCATCGGCATACAAATAGAATTTTTAAACCGCGCTTCAAAAGTAAATCCAAGGTCACCATATATATAAATATGTTTTATCTTTAAATGCATCTGTTCATACAGAGCAGTTTTTACTGTGAACATGTTGGTCAGTATAAATAACATCAACAACATACTTGTCATGTTACTATGTTCCTGATCACATTATGTTAGATGACTTTACTAAGATGACTGTTTGACAGAATTTCTTCAAATGATTTGCTTTTAAGAAGAATATGAACATCAGGAGAAGTTCTTTTATTTATTATTTATCCCTTTAAAATGACTTCATCAAAGTCAATATTTTTAAGTTGGTAATTGTGTCACTCCGACTTTTGCTCCATAAATAAAGTTTTATAATCCAATAGAGTCAACATAATAAAATCATTTATTTGCATCATACTGTGTGGATGATGATCATTTCATACTTTCGGAGTCAGCTTTGTTGTTAATATTTGATGTTTCCACACCTTATGATTTACGTTCAGTGCCAAAAAAGCAACAATAGGCCCCTTACAGAATGTAGCAAAGCAGAAAGTGTGGAAGGTGGGGTGGGCGTCTTCTTTCTTTACTTCCTGTTTTCCTTACTTGGTTCCTTCTTTCTTAACTCCCTTTTTTACATCCTTTACATTCTTTACTACTTTACAGCCTTCGTTCCATACTTCCTCACTTCCTTCTCTCTTGTTCTTTCCATACTTGCTTTTTCTTTACTTAAATTTTCCTTCATTTCCTTCTTTGCTCATGTCCTTCTTTGGGTTGTATTTGTTAGCAGCTGTTTTTGATGATGTTCAAGCAGGTGGGTTGCATTTAGAAATCCCCAGACGATTGGTTGGTGGGGAGATCTCGGATCGTCTGGTATTGAGAGACTACGAAAGCAGTATATATATATATATATTAGTGCTGTCAATCGATTAAAATATTTAATCGCGATTAATCTCATGAATGTCATAGTTAACTCGCGATTAATCGCAAATTAATTTAATGATAAATTAAATTAATTATCATTTTAATACTCTTATCAACATGGAAAAGTGGATAGGCTTGCTTTGTGCTAATGTTTTTTTATTGCAAACCACAACAACAACATGTAGTGTTACAGCCATTCACGTCTGAAGCAAAATCTCAAACAAAGCAACACTATCAATAAACAGATGACAAAAAAATAAATACCTAGTCACAAAATCAGCCCCCTCAACAACCTTCAAAACAGGGTGATACAAAATAAATCCATCCATTGTCGCCTGGTTATGACGCGGAGGAGGCGGAGAATTTGAATTGCTGGTATGTTTGGCCATCAAGTGGTATTTCAGACTGGATGTGCTACGATGATAACTCAGTTCACACCGACAATACACACAGATAACTTTGGTTTTATCTAACGAACTTTCCATTCATAATTTTGTTAGCAGCGTCCATTTCAGCATCTCGTGCTCGACATCCACACAATACGGTAGCGTGGGGCGCGCTTATTGTTTTGCTTCCGGTTTACAGCTGGATCCTGTAGTTTTTCTAACGTTACTAGCAGTGGCCACAGCTTATGAAAAAACTACAAGTTCACTAGGTCACAAAGAGCGTTAATCTCGCGATAAAAAAATTAACGGCGTTAAAATTGTTTTGCGTTAACGCGTTAATAACGCGATATTTTTGACAGCACTAATATATATATATATATATATATATATACATATATATATATAAAGGCAGAAGAATTGCAAGATCCAACACATCTCTACTGCAAGGACAAACAATGCAGTCAACAGAAGAAGTGTCCTTGTTTTCCAGCTGGCTTGCCATACACTGAATTCTTTGCCTTTGACTTTATAAAGCACCTAACAC
The DNA here is from genome assembly GCA_946959425.1 of Argyrosomus regius. Classification (NCBI taxonomy): domain Eukaryota; kingdom Metazoa; phylum Chordata; class Actinopteri; family Sciaenidae; genus Argyrosomus; species Argyrosomus regius. The sequence goes on along the minus strand of OX336891.1, from coordinate 28,421,780 downwards.
TGTGTATGATGGCATAGAACAAATGTTGGATCACATTTTATCTACAGGTACTGTATATGATTGATTTTTGATTGATGTGTTAAATGCGTCAACATTCAGAGACATGTCTACCGACGTCCCGCAAGGCCACACAGGCTGCTTCATGACCCGTCGTGCAACACTTTAATGATTATTAGGACTCTTTTGGAATTACTTGAATTATTATTCATATTTAATTCTTTGTACTAATTAATCACATTTTTGAGGTGCTAAGTTCAGTGGTTGTGAAAACTTTCTCATATGGGTGCATGGGTGTAACAAACTCGCTACTGCCTAAATGGCTCCATAGCGCCTGTTAGGCCTGAAAAATACCATAAGTTGCCCAGTTGGGCCTGATGATGTTATGTTGCGTTAGTGACAGGTTACTGTGCCTTTAAGAGTTTCACATTTTGCACGTTGCTGTTGCTCCCCTCCCCCCATCAACTCAATACAGAGCTTGCAGCCATCGTTCAAGCTTTGCACATGTCATGTGGTTACGGCTCACATCCCACTTCTTGTGGATACAGGGGCAAAAGTGTCAATCCTGAACAAATGCACATATGACCACTTCTTCAGTCATGTGCCTCTGGAAGCAACAGCCAAACCCCTGTCAGGCTACGGCCATTTTCCCATCTCCACTCTGGGTGTGGCCCGCCCCCCCTGTCAGATATGATCTACGTCCCGGACACTGAGTTTTGCATCACCCAGAAAGGAGCCAACATTATGGGCCTTGCCATGTTCCTTGCCCTGGGTTTTGTAGTGACTGATGCTTAGGGGCCTGCGTGTCCTGCAGGTCACTGCCTCCTGGCCTGACCGTTACCCACAACTGTTTAAAGGGCTGGGCCGCATGTCAGGATTTCTGCACCAGCCTACTGTTGACCTGTCAGTCCGCCCTGTTATCCAGCCCCTACGACACATTCCCCTGGCCCTCCGTGACGTGGTGGAGGCCAAGCTGCATCGGCTGGTGGAGGACGACATCATAGAAGCAGTCGATGCCTCACCGTGGGTGTCGAACCTGGTGATAGCCAAAAGAATCTTCAGTAAGATGGACCTGCGAAATGGCTACCTGCAGGTTCCCCTAGCACCAACCTCACAGCTTTTGTCACGCACATGGGTGTTTTCAGATATAAACGCATTGCGTTTGGACTTTCATCAGCCCTGAGCTGTTTTCAGAAGATAATGTCACTCATACTAGCTGGTATCCAAGGCGTCTCCATCTATCTGGACGATGTGGTAGTGCATGCACCCTCCCCTGCATTGCATGCCGCTTGCCTGGAGCAGGTCTTTCAGCGTTTTGAACAGCAAGGGGTCACACTGAATGCAGAGAAGTGCATTTTTGGGGTTGAGGAGGTTGAATTCCTGGGATTCAGGCTCTCCAAGGAAGGTATCGCCCCAATTATGTCCCACACTGAGGCCATCCTGTTCCTGCCGGACCCGCAGACGCCATCCCAGTTGTCCTCCTTCCTGGGGATGGCTGCCTACTATCTCAGGTTTATGCCGCACTACTCTGACTCAACGACACCCCTGCGTCGGCTGCTCAGGAATGACATTACGTGGGACTGGACCCCAGCCTGCTGCGAAGCTGTGCGCGTCATAAAACAGCAGCTTACGTCCCCACCCACCCTGACCCATTTCAGCCTGACTGTGCCCACCATGGTCACCTGTGGCGCCTCCGGGGTGGTGCTTGGCGCGGTGCTCTCCCAGGCTCATGAGGGTATGGAACGCTCTGGAAATGGCCAGAGGTTTTCCAACTGAGCTCCATCACCACACACACCATCATCAGCCGACCTGTTTGCGCACTGGGGGCTTCCCAGTGATAATGGGGCCCAATTCACATCGGCTGAGTTTCTGGCACTGCGGTCCATCAAGCACATCAGGACGGCAGTGTATCACCCGGAGAGTAATGGAGGGGTGGAAAGACTGAATAAAACTCTCAGAAATAGAATGCGAGCCTGTCTGGAGGAAGGAAAAACCTTCAATGACGCATCAACCAAACCCTCCTGACCATCCGGGCATACAAGCATTCTGCTACTGGGGTGTCACCTGCGCTGCTCATGATCGGACGTGAACTAAAGCAACAACTGGACTGATTGAGAGCAGAGCCGGCCCCTGTACATGAGAGCCCTGGGCTCCAGAAAGCCAGAGCACAGGTCGCAGATTCACAGACTCGGATGAAAGGGAGGTTTGATGCCACACACAGAGTCTGGACCCCCTCACTTAGGTGTCCAGTTGGGCCTGATGATGTTATGTTGTGTTTGTGAAAGGTTACTGTGCCTTTAAGAGTTTCAGCCAGTGGTGTAGTGGTCCCTGGAGAAGTGGGTATACTCTCAGTTTTCACCTTTTTTTTTTTTTTTTTTTTTTTTTTTTTTTTAAAGTAGTCCAGAAAAAAAGCCCTATTTTATAAACAGTGACATGTAAGACTACTCTGTTTAGTTTACCCAAAAATCCGTCATTTCTACTTGCTCACTATTATAAAATGATCATGACTTGATTAGGAGCAGTTTGTAGTTACTACTGGTCACACAAGCCGCCTGGATGAATGTAAAATGTATATATCATGAGGCAAACATGGTGTTTCGGTTATTTTTTGCACATTTATTTAAATAAAATACTTCAAATCTGAAGTTGACAATGCATCCTTGTTCATATTTCATCTTGAATAAAACACACAAATCATTCTCTTCCAAACATCAAAACCAATCAGATAATCTTAAAAGTGCACTGTCATAAAATTTAAATAATTATTTGGTTTTCAAAAGCTGAACACTATTTTTATAGCATACTTCGTTAGATATATATAAATATCGCTACAAACATTGAATATCATCATTTTTTGAATTAATGCTTTGTTTTGAACATGTTCATTTACCGGGTGGCACACTGCCACTTGTTGTGTTATTTCTTCATCTGTTGTTTGGTCTGCTGCCGTTATCGTAGTCAAGTGGCACTGGCACCTTTTTTTTTTTTTTTTTTCACTGGCACCTGAGGTGTTAGCGATATTTTCCTCGGCATGACCCGCCCTACTCTGACTCTGATTGGCTCATCAGTCCTCATGCCTAAAGTTAACCAATCTAATCAGTGAAAGTAGCGAGTACCAGCCAATTAGAGGCAGAGGAGGGTGGGTCATGGCTTCATCATCCTTGAGGAAAAAATGGGCAATCTGGCTCACAGATATTACTGAATGGTGCGCATCAGGGGGGATTTAGAAGTGGGTATACGCAATGCTGACTGAAAAATAAGTAGGTATACTCTGGACTACACCACTGGTTTCAGCACTGAGGTATGGCAGGTGTTGTAAACTGTGATGTTCAGGCAGGTCAGTAAAGTAATGATAACGAAGATACACAGTGTGATCATTGAGTCCATGCAAACGCAATACAACATTTCACTTTTCATCATTGTGTACCAAAATCAGTAGACACAAGCCAAGACGCATTTCCAGACTTTCAAAGAAGCCTCTTGGAGCCATGAAGCATGAAGTTGTTGTAACTTGGTAAACATTTTGTAATCTGCCCCAAACGTCAAATTATATAAAAGTTCTGGCCTGAATGTTAATATAGTCATAGTGCCACCTACAGGCAACAGGAAGTAATCCTTGGATGACAATCATATTTTGATTTACTTTCATTTCATTTGTACACTTGATATGCTGTAAATAACATACACATTGTGTCTTCTCCAGGTCACATAGTGGTAACAGGAAGTGACATTTAACTCCATGAAGTGCCCCCCCCCCAAAAAAATTCACCTCTCACCTCACCTCACCATTCATCTCTGTGTGAAGACTCCATGGCCGCTGCACATCAAGATCAAGATGCGGAGTAAGAGGATCCGTTCATCACTGCACCATTTGCTTTTTTTGACTATATTTTAAATATATATATATATATTTTATTATATTAATCTAAATCAGCAAAATAATAGTGACTGAAGTTATCAAATGTTTGTAGATGTATGGATTTTCCTTGCTTTCCTTGTAATTTGCCACACACTTGAGATAATAATAATGAATAGAATATATAAAATAAAAAAAATAAAAAAATAATAAAAAAAAAATATATATATATATATATATATATATATATATATATATATATATATATCCTAACACAAGCAGCACAAAGCACAGCTTCAGACATCATCATCTTTCAGACAGACTCTCAACGACATTCAACGACAACAGAAAGTTTGGCTGGGGGAATTACAGGTTTACAGACTAAATCCAGAATTAATGACATTCCTACAACTTTGTGTTAAGTCCTAATTAGCAAATGTTAATGCTAAACTAAGATGGTGAACATAAACATTACCTGCTAAAGATCAGCATGTTGACTCATTGACTCACACCTGTCATTGCTAGCATGTTAGCATGAGTTAGAAATTAGTTTAAGTACAGCTCGAAAGGTGCTATGGCTGTAAAGTCTTACTTTTGTTGTACTACATATTTATAATTTGCTGTATATCAATCCAAACTTTATTCATTTTTTTTAAAACATGACAAAGCGTTGAGTCTCTGTTTAAACACATTTCCATATGAATGTATTGCTCTTGCATTAAGTGCAGATTTCTATCTGTCCCCAAACAAAGGAACCTTAAGTTCTAAATTGGTCTGGCAATTTCCCCTGTCGCATGTTGAGTGATGATAGTGAGGTCAGCCTCTGGTCAGCCAAATAGTTATGGGAGAATAGAGACATTCCAATCTGTTTTACTGTTCCACGCCTATCAGCAACTTTCCACCATTTCAGTGAGACAGAGAATAAGTGAGATAGAGAGGGAGAGAAAGATGGAGAGAAGGAGGAAGGGGTGGTCTTCACACAACGGACAGACGGCTCATTAGAATTAATTGTTTGGTAAAACGTTGAAAGTTTTGGCTGAGAGGATTGTCCGTTCAATTTATAATTTGGACAGTTTCCAGTTTGTCTTTCCACTGCTCCAATCGATTACAATGACACTTTTAACTGCAAAGAGCTGAGGTGTATCACTCAAACCAGGCCTCTTCTAATCGTGTGTGTGTGTGTGTGTGTGTGTGTGTGTGTGTGTGTGTGTGTGTGTGTGTAGGTGTGTGTGTGTGTGTCTGTGTGTGTGCCACCAGAAGAGCTGAGGGCTGCAGTGGTAATGAATGTCAAGAGGCGTGCGTTATAAATTAGCCATGCGTGTATTTTACCTTATTAATGGTCTCAGAGGCAAATCACAACCTCTTTAATGCATTTCACTTAGTGTAGCTTATGGGTGCATTTCATAAAACATGGCAGCTTTTTAGACACTTATTCTGGGTGTAAATATATCACCCTCTCTGCTCCCTTTCATGCCTTTCTCTTCTCCTGTGTTATTTCTCTGTGTCCCCCTTTCCCCTGTATCTGCACGTTCTTTCCGTGGCTAAGATAACTTTCTGAATGAAATCTGTTCAAGCTATGATTTACTAAAGACTTTGTCATTATGAACCATTTTCATTGTGGCAAAGATCAGCAAAGATGTTCAAACAGAAGCATGGGAGCATGCAATTATCCCCTGAGACATACAACTAATGATACATGATGATCTGAATTAATAATTTGGTGTCTTATTTGGTGAGTTGCTTTTTCTAATTATGTACAATATAAAGACAGGCTCACTGTGATGTTCCAAAAAAATATATGTGCATTTTTCTAATAATACATGTGATGGGTAGAGCTCCCCCTCCGTCCTCTGCCTGTTCGGCTACGCCCCCCCAATCAGTGATTCCCAACAGGTGAGGCTAGATCACTTCCTGATTCTCTTTCAATGTAGCTGCAGGCAGCCAGAGGTAGGTTTTGCCTTGTGCTCTCCCAACCCCGTACTTGTTCCATGAATGACGACGTCAAGGTATGCTTTTTGTCTTTCTGTTAAAGATATTTCTGGCACATGCACTTAGTACTTCCCTTGCATCTGTACAGGTGCAGGACTGAGCACTAAAAGGGACTAGTCACTGCACTCCCTCCCCCCCATCTGTGCAGTGCTCATCATGTGTGGTTTTTTTTTTTTTTTTTTTTTTTTTTTTTTTTTTTTTTTTTTTTTTTTTTTTTTTTTTTTTTTTTTTTTTTTTTTTTTTTTTTTTTTTTTTTTTTTTTTTTTTTTTTTTTTTTTTTTTTTTTTTTTTTTTTTTTTTTTTTTTTTTTTTTTTTTTTTTTTTTCTTTGGCCCAAACCTTTTTCTTCTATAAGGCATATAGTTACTGTCCACTTATCAGGCCATCCTCTGAGAACATACTCACGGACTCTTGAGAGGATAGGATCCTTAGTTGTCCAGTGCCGTAGCTGTTCCGATGTTGTCAGAGGGCTCTGTTCTCGGTCTAGCATCAGTACATGTTCCTCTGGTTCTGTCTCCTTGGGTTTCTCTGGCAGAGGGAGTCCTGAGAGCATCAGCATTACCATGGTCTTTACCTGCCCTGTAAAATATGACATACTCATATGCTCTCAACAGCACAGCCCATCGCATTATTCTTTGCGTGCCATCTGTGGGACCGCTTTCATCTCGTTAAATAAACTTATCAATGGCTTATGATCTGTACAAATCACAAACTTTCTACCCAAATAATTAAAAAAATACTACCCAAAAACTAAACCTCAAACCCTTTTTTTTTTTTTTTTTTTTTTTTTTTTTTATTCGTTTTTTTTGTTGGGGGGGTACAAGCTTTTTTTTTTTTTTTTTTTTTTCTTTCTTTTGTTTGGTTATTTTGGTTAATCTCATTTTGATAGGTATGGGGGGAAATTATAGGTTTTTTTTTTTTTTTTTTTTTTTTTTTTATTTACTTACTTGCTTTTTTTTTTTTTTTTTTTTTTTTTTTTTTTTTTTTTTTTTTTTTCCCTCCCCATTTTTTTTTTTTTTTTTTTTTTTATTATCTGTTGGTTTGGTGGTAGTAGTATAGTTATGTTAGAAATAATTTTTAATATTTTTTTTTCCCCCTTAATATTTTTTTTTCTCCGTCATTTGGTGGTGGGGGGGGGGCTGCCCCCCTTTTCTCCTTTTTTTTTGGGGGGGGGTGCCCCTTTTTTTTTCTTTTTTTTTTTTAAAATTTTACTTCTTTTTTTTTCAATGACCTGCCTCTTTCTTTTTTTAAGGGTTGTCCAGTTTTTTTGGGTTTTTTGGTTTTTTTCCCATTTTTTTTGATTTTTTTTTTTTTTTTTTTCCGGTGGGATTGTGGTTTCAAGGTTTTACGCCACCTTCTTTTTTCTTTGTGTAACCCCCCCCTCGTGCGCTGGAATATAGCTGGGCTGCAGCTCACCAAGGTTGCCTTGTTTTTGTGTGTTTCGTGACTATCGTCTTGACTATATCAACTAATAATTTTTTTTTTTTTTTTTTTGTTTTTTTCTTATTTTTTTTTTTTTTTATCCCTACTTTTATTTTTTTTTTTTTTTTTTTTTTTTTTTGTTTTTTTTTTTTTTTTTTTTTTTTTTTTTTTTTTCACTTCTTGTTTTTTTTTTTTTTTATTTTTGGTTTTGTTTTTGGGTTAGTATTGTTTTTTTTTTTTTTTTTTTTTTTTTTTTTTTTTTTTTTTTTTTTTTTTTTTTCTTTGCTTTTCTTTTTTTTTTTTTTTTTTTTTTTTTAAAGGTAAAAAGATTGGGTTTTTTTTTAGAGTATTTTCTCACTAATTTCTTTTTTTTTTAGTGTTTTGCTTTTCATTTTCTTTTTTTTTTTTTTATTTTTTTTTTTTTTTTTAAATTTTTTTTTTTTTTTTTTTTTTTTTTTTTCTTTTTTTTTTTTTTTTGTTTTCCATTTTTTTTTGTTTTTTTCCCCCTTCCCCCCTTTTTTAGCCCCTGTACCTTGGTTCTCCACCTTTTTTTTAAACTTTTTTCCCCTCCTTTTTTTTCCCTTTTCCCCTTTGCTTTTTCTTCCTCTTTTATTTTATACTCATCAACTTTTTTTTTTTTTTTTTTTTTGTCCTCGGTTTTCTTTTTTTTTTTAAAAAACAAATTATAATTTAAATTCCTTCCTTTTTTTTTTTTTTTATACACCCTCTGTTCTCTTCATAGGTTACATCCTGTCCATTTTCTTTCAACACTTGTCTTATTGGTTCTTCTCTGGAAATGACTATTTCTTCCTGCATGTTGTGTATGGTAATACTGTTATCTTTTATGTGGTACATAGTGAAAACTTCCTCCTGATCACTATCCTCCCCTTCCTCCTGCATGAAATTAGCGCTTTTGTTAAATTTTCCTGTCACCCTTTGTGCCTGCGTAGTCTTCCCCTTTCCCCATGTCCTTCATTCTGCAAGCCTTCTTCTCTTAAAGGTTTCTTCTCTTGAACCGCTTTTATTATCAGCACAGGCACATACAACTAGTCATGGCCGAGGGCAGCTTCACACACACAGTCAGGTACAACAACACCGGGACACACCCTACCACCGCCCCCTACTGGCTCTGGGGGTAGTGATATCTGAAAACTCACTTTATAACAGTGTTGAGTGATTTTCTGTGTGTTTTTGTTTAGATATGCTCCTTAGCGGTGCTCAGATGTTCAGTGCATAGTTATTTTACATCTTGTATATGACACGTGCCTCTCGTAACAGGAACGGGGAAGTGATGTCGGCTCCTGGTGCTGTAGCTGAGCTCTAGCCACTGCTGTTCTTGCCCCTTTGTTAAATATATTTTGTGTACTTATGGTTACCTTGTTTTATTTAGCGTTTTGATTATAAATTGTGATAGTTGATCTTTGTTTTCTTCCCAGTCAAGTTAGTTTTGTTTAGTTGTTTCTTTGTTCCTTTCTATTTCTTTTCTTTTGTAAACCAGCTTTGAGTTAGTCCTATTCTGGGGTCCTCTCAATGCCAGTCCAGGTGGGCTGGTCGTAGGTTTACAGGTGGTGGCTCACTAGGTGGAGGGCTTCCTCACTCTCTGAGTTTTATTTGCATTCTTAATATTTGTTGTGTTCTAATCTGTGTGTCTTTTGCTTTGCAGTGTGTGTGACCTCTCCTTTCTGGTACCTGGTGGTGGTGGCCCCTCTCCCCTTCACTCCCCCACTCCTGTATGCCTCACTGATACAGTCACCTTGTGCTGGTAAACACTTCAGTGTAGCGACATCCTTATTTAGCAGAGAGTATATTTTTGTAATGAAATAGTCTTATTTTAAGCTGAGTCCTCATGTTATCTAACTGAGCGTGAGATTTACCTGTCTAAATAAAAACGGAACATTGTTTAAAACTAGAAATTCACCTCTCTGCTCCTTTTTCCTTAAATCATAAGAGCCTGTGTGGTATTCTCTGGGTGAACGTCCCAGAGTGGCGTTGTCGCATTGTCAGGGGTGTACAGCTGCCCCCCCCACCTCCACAACAGGAATGCGGCCAGATTGAAGCTAATCTTATAGTTCAGATGGTTTCAGTGGTGTATAGCAAGTTATTTGAAAAATGTAACTGGTTACTCATTGAAAAGTGAGTAATAAAATGTCTTTATTAATTGGTGAATTTACTTTTTACTTAGTCAGCAACATCAACAACACCTAAGGGCTCCAAGAGGTCACATCCTTTGTGAGGAAAATATGGAGACACTGGGAAACTGCCACCTAGCTAACTGAGCTAACCAACCAGAGAGCTGAGCCCTGGTGACTGCAGGCAGCTCTCCAGAATCAAATTTCAAATTTTATTTGTATAGCCCAAAGTCGCAAAATACATTTTGCCTCGGAGGGCTTCACAATCTGTACAGGGAGTGACACCCTCTGTCCTTGGACCCTCGGTTCGAGTGAGGAAAAACTTGCCCACAAAAAAACCCTTTAACAGGGAAAAAGTGGAAGAAACCTCAGGAAGAGCCACAGAAAGGGGTTCCCCCCCCCCCACCCCAAGGAAAAAAAATATATTTATCGTTTCCATTAAATAAATAAAAAAATAAAAAAAATTTTTTAAAAAAAAAAAAAAAAAATAAAAAAGAATAAAAAAAAAAAAAAAAAGATTAGAGGAGCAGTCTGTTAAAAAGAAAAAAAAAAAAAAGAACAACAGCAGCAAAAATTAATTAAAAATTTAATAAAAACTTAAAGGGGATATGGTAAAATAAAAAAAATAAAAAAATATGTTCTGGACGTCATGCAGGACCACAGCAACAGTCACGATCCACGAGAACCTGCTGGACGAGAGAGCACAGAAACTCCAGGGAAGAAGTTTAGTTAGTAAGATGCATTAATGTACATGTATGACAGACATGTATGTTTACAGATGGTGGTGGTGATGGTGAGAGAGAGAGAGAGAGAGAGAGAGAGAGAGAGAGAGAGACGATTTCGGTCACATACACAACAGGAATGCGGCCAGATTGAAGCTAATCTTATAGTTCAGATGGTTTCAGTGGTGTATAGCAAGTTATTTGAAAAATTTAACTGGTTACTCATTGAAAAGTGAGTAATAAAATGTCTTTATTAATTGGTGAATTTACTTTTTACTTAGTCAGCAACATCAACAACACCTAAGGGCTCCAAGAGGTCACATCCTTTGTGAGGAAAATATGGAGACACTGGGAAACTGCCACCTAGCTAACTGAGCTAACCAACCAGAGAGCTGAGCCCTGGTGACTGCAGGCAGCTCTCCAGAAGTCAAGTAAGTTCTATTTATAAAGGCCGATATCACAAATTTACAATCTGTACAGCATAGGACATCCTCCGTTCTTAGAGCTTCGAAAGTCACGACATATCAGTGTTGCATGTACAGAATGTCCCATTCTCACTGTAAAACTGTGAGCTAGCAGAACTTGAAAATAAAGCAACTTGGATTGATGGCTAAATTCCACCAGGCACAGATGCAATGAGTTCTGTGTGCACTGCAGCCACTACAGCTGATCAATGTTTCAAACCCCACCAGAAGCGCCGCAGTCTGTTTCAGAAGCAGCTCTACACTCTATGCTATGTAACTAATTTTTTTTTTTCTTTTGGCTGTTTTTACGATCGGAAGTTTGCAGAGGGTCTTTCATTTTGAAAATCAATAGCATTCTCTATGCCTTTTGTGTGTCTGATATGGCGTCATTTCAGTGCCAAAATCCGCGCACATAAAAACCATAATCAGCGTGCATAAAGACCACTCTCTGCTCGCTCGCGGTCTCTGTGTACACGCTCGCCGTCACTCTCTGCGTGCTCGCGGTCTCTGTACACGCTCGCCGTCACTCTCTGCGCGCTCGCCGTCACTCTCTGCGCACTCGTGGTCTCTGCGTACACGCTCGCTGTCACTCTCTGTGCCTTCTACTCGCTCGCCTTTGCTGAGTTTTGGCACTTTGGGGGCGGGCATTGAATAGGTGGCCCCGCAACCCCCCCTCCTTCCTGATTGGTCACTACTGTCTCCAGGTCAGAGCCAATCCGAGGCAGAGTGGGGCTAACTGTAAGACTTACTTGCTCAGCCATGATAGCCCCATGAAAATGTTTTTTTTTTTTCCCCCAGGAAACTGCCAGGTCTCCTCCACTGTGATCAGACCACTATAACAGAAGGTTATGAGAATGTTATGTATTGGGTCAGCAATTTTTCGTAGCAACTTTAAACGTAGCCACTGCTGTTATATGCTAGCATTGTATATCTGTCTGTTCCTCAACTTACCTCTTTTTTCTCTGACATCTCGAGCAATCAAATTCTGCCAACTGCAATGATGACCCGCCCTACTCTGCCTCGGATTGGCTCTGACCTGGAGACAGTAGGCGTTTAAAGTGACCAATCAGCAAAGGCGAGCGAGTAGAAGGCACAAAGAGTGACAGCGAGCGTGTACAGAGACCACGAGCGCGCAGAGAGTGGTCTTTATGCGCGCTGATTATGGTTTTTATGTGCGTGGATTTTGGCACTGAAAAGACGCCAAAGTCTGACTTCCGGCCAGCTCGAGCTGCTCTGTGCTGACTGACACAAGTTGCTTGCGGCGTCCATCAAAAAAATAACAGTTGTGTATTCTCAGCGGAGCAGACCCACTTCTTGGACACTTCTGAAGTGGACCGTGGCGCAACTGAACCTGAATGAGCGCAATTAGCTCCGGTTGCTGCACGTGTCTGGGATTTAGTATGTACGCAACCAACCAACGCTGGGCAAGTTAACAAAGTCTGATGGGGTGTGGTTTGAAGTTGCGTGGAGAATGACCCAAAACAGCATTGCATCCACGACATGACGGAGACGTGACCTGTTACCACAAGGAGTGTTCCTCCTGTCTTTAGCTTTTCCACCTCTACCACCTGCATCGAGCTAACAAGTATTTCCACTGTACAAGGCAAAATTGATATCAGCCATCCCATCCAAGTCCCAGTGAGACAGCAAACCACCTTTCCCTAACCCTACAAACACTGCAGAACCATCATCTTTCTCTGCTATTGATGGGTTGAAATTTCCTTTACACTGATCGTAGCATCACACTCCACATCACCATTTCTTTTTAGCATGAGCCTGCTCGTTACCTTTTATTCTGATAAACCTAAATTTCAACAACATCAAACTCATGGAAACAGACATCAGGTATTGCTGGTGAAATGCTTTTGTTTTCACAAAGTGATGGAATGAAGCACTCTCTTATTCATGTAGACACTCTCTAGTTTCTCTCTACAACATCTGTTCTTGTATTCCTTTCTTAATTAGCTGCTTCCTCTTTCCTTCTGCTACATCCCTTCCACCTCAGATATGCCTCTCCTGTCCCTCCCTCGTTCCCTCCCCCCTGATCCTGAAGGTCAGCTCCTGGTGAGTGATCTCCCATTCTGCTGAGTCCACCAAACGCTGGAGCAGAGTGGCGCTGCTCTGCGACCTGGCCAGCCACTGACGTCCATAAACCAAACCGGGAATGACAGGTGTCATTTGTCCCCTCTGCCTCCCCTCTTCACCCACTTTTCCTCCTTCTGTCTTCCCCTCTTTTTTCCTCACCACACCCCCCCCCTCCCCACACCACACACACACACACACACACACACACACACACACACACTCATTCCTTGTTGATTTATGGTTTATTGTTCTTTGTCGTGTTTCAAGGTCGCTGCTAACGCGGGCCAAACTAGGCCCGGGGGGGTGTCTTTCAGCATACCTGTCAGGGAGCTACCAACACAGCTGTAGCAACCATCAGAGGTCCTTTGGGCGAAAGGCAGGGGGTCCCACCAAGTCTCCCGAACACCCTCCCTCTATGGTTTATGAACTACATCAACAGCCTAAGAGGTGATGCTAATGAATAGCAATAATATCATCAGAGGTTACATCAGCACTGCACCTTTGGGAAAAACCCACAAGGCACAGCCTTACAAAAGCTGACTGTTCCCTATCTTTACTTTACAAAATCCTCTACAGCTATCCTCTTTTCCATTAATTTCCTGATTTTTGTATTAGGGTTAATTACCCTAGAAAACAAAATGTAGAGGAAGCATTAAAAGGAATATCACATGCTCACTGCAGCAGAAGGGATTCCTTCTTGAACTGTAGTCAATGAAAGAAATATCCATCACGGAGCTCCCAGGAGAACCGCAGACGTCTAAATAGAAATTAGCAGGACACTACGCGTCAGTATAGATCTCTCTTCTCCACTGGTGGAGCCACTAGTAAATGGTAGGCGGAGTAGAAAAAGCTGGGCTCAATTAGCTTACAATTTACGTCTATTGTAGTGTGTGCGCGCGCTGTGGTGGCGTTCTGTTTCCAAAGAATCTTAGTTGTTTCCTGGTTGACTCTAAATCTCTGCTACTAAATGGAACCTGTCAAGGCATTAACATCTGTAATGGTCAAAAGAAATGTGGTGGAGGGAATTGTCCTGTGTGTGTGTCTCCACCCACACGCATACAAATTGTGGACTGCAGGCTTGTATCAGTTCTGACAGCAGTCATTAGGAGTCCATGCGTGCTTGTTCCATGCATGCTCATGTGGCACTCCAATGTGGTCATTCGTTTATCTGCTACTATGTGCATTTATGTATATTACATAAGATTATATTACATGTATTTTTATTAATGATATCAACTATTATTTAGTCACAGTCCAAGTTGTGTCCCAATTCAAATTCTACCGAAGGGAGTTGGATAGAAAATGTCATTTTAACTGTTGATGACTGTGCCATCAAATTTTGCACTGATTTTTTTTCCAAGAGTATTAACCATCAAGATTTCGAATGCAATGCAAATCTCCCCCCGCCCCAGAAATCCCTCTTTATGTTTGCATGTTTCCCTGTTGTGCTGTAACATCAGGATAGTAAGACAGAATTTTGTACTATAAAGGCTGTAACTTTGGAAGATACCCATTTGATCTGTTTGTCTAACAGCTGAAGCTCCAAATAATTTGAGGGAAAACTGAATTGTATTTTTGTGCAAAAAAAGGACTGTGGATTTTGTCCTCCATCTACCACATTTGATTACATTTTAAAGATCATGCACAATGTGCAAGGTATGAGGTTCTGTGACACTTCTCGCTGCCACAGTGGGTTCTTCAGCAATGGACACAACACAGACAGGTGACTGTTTAAGTATTTCCATTTATTTACATGCTTGAGAACACACTTTGTCCTGCTGTTTGCAGGTTTCACTGCACACTTCCTGCTGCCCGGCGTCTGCTGCGTGGTTGCTGCCGTACATGTGTCTTCATCTCTCTCCACAGGTCCAGCACGCTCCTCTTTTAAAAAGGGACAGTGATTAGCCAGCTGATTACAGGTGAGCCATCCCCACACCTCTCTCCTGCAGGTGATGCACCATGCCCCCTCCACAGGTTCAGGGTTGTACAATGAAATGCATTGCCTTTATGCATTTCATTGTATATAACAAATATTATACAAATGGTTGGCCAAATAATATCATGCAAATACATGTTTAAAGAATCAATTAAGGAGTCCCGCAGCCTGAGAAGTAGATGTAGTCTGGTGTTACAGTAATGGATACTTCTGTATCACTTGCCAGACAGCAGCAGGGGCTTTGGTGTCGAGGACTAGCATTAAGAGAGGTGTTACTGCCAATCTGAACTTTTTGGAGTCTGCTTGTGAGAAAAGATTAAGTTTAATGCTGAGCTAATATGGAAAAAAAAAAAAAAAAAACAGTATTCAGGAACCATGCTGGCTGTCTTAAGGTGGGTGGGAAAAGTCTCCTGTGACAGTGATATGTTAAAAATGTCAGTAATAACATCATCTGCCTGAGTACATGGACAGGGATGTTATTCACTCTCTGCAGGATTTTTCCCACATCAGCTGTGGATACGGATAATAGCAGATCCTGCCCAGCAAATTCAGAAGAGTTAAATTAGAGTTAATTACACTTATTTCATATTTTACTCTCTTTAAAAGTAGTTGGTGTCAAAAGGAGTGTAATAGCAAAGTGTCACTAAATCAAATCTGTGATTGTATAAATATTAACTCTGAAGTTTTTACTCTTAACTCTGATACTTGCTTTACATTTGAAGTGTTTGCGTCAGCAGAAGATTTCAGACAAAGTTTAAGTAAATTGTTCCAAATTACTACAGATGTTGTTTGTTTACTGTTATGAGCGTAAATGTTCTAATTCTACAATGTTCATGTAGCTTAAAGTTGCTGTTATGAAACAAGGCATTTTGCACCATGAGTGAAGTTACGTGCACGGTTAATAAGCCCCCTCAGAAGCACAGTGTCACACGTATTCCATGGCAGGTCCAGAGGTTGGGTGTTGTGATTTAAACAGAACTCATCTCATTGCTGGAGTAGCTGTTACAGCCTCCAGCCTTCTATGAGACACTGTCCTGTGTTATTACTCTTTAAAGCAACGTCAAAGTTTTTGTATTGCAAATGTCAAAATAAATGTTAAAGTAACACCAAACATGACCACCTTTATTTTAACAGTCCTTATTACTATTATTATTGAATGTTATAGGTCTAACACTTAACTAATAGTAGTAGTTAACTAATGATCCTCTGAGAGTGTTAATGTCCAACACTACATAGAAGTGTTGAGAAAAACTAACACTGGTTGTTGTTAATAAGTATTAAATTTTAACTCCAGAAAGAGTGAAAAATGACACCAAATTAGTTTTAAGGTATCAACACTCCAAAAAGAGTTAACACTTGTGGCGTGGACCCATAGAGACACTTTTAAAAGTGTTCAAATCAACTCTGGCAGTGTTAATTTGGGTATGCTGATTTTACTGTGTATGAAGGTGGCATACACTTGACAGCTGACTGAGGGGATCAAAACGACCATAAGTTCAGTTATAGCTGGGATAGGCAGCTTTGTTTTTGTGTCATTGGGCACACATTTCATAATAACCTTTGAGCATATGGTAAGTCCAAGTGGTCTGACAGAAAACTCAGAGACTTTGGTCAGTCACAGATCATTTCTGAAAGAGTTGCCGACTGTTGTCATTTGGTAAGGCAGCAGAGCGAGAGACTGAAGGTTTTGCGTAGGTTTGCACAGGTTTTGCTTGTACCTGCTTGTACCTGGCAACGAGGATTCACAAATGATGAGGGTGTTCCTGCTTTTGTAACCTGTCATGGTCTGGATTGCTTGCCACATGTTTTTGGTGTTATTAATGATCTCTATCCAGTCTCTGCTGATCAAGATATTTTTCAGATCATTTTGACACTAACCCCAAGATGCACTCCACTCAGATCTTGGATGGTCTTGCTGTGAGCAAGTGAGGTAGCCTGAATAGTTTTCAGCTTACCATTGATATTGGTTTAAAGTCATGGAATTTCCACTCTCAGGGTCGTGGTTACCTCTTCAATGTGATAATCTATTTTGGCACATACTTTCTTCTTCACTGCAGACAGACAGTTCTATGCGATGGATGGTACCTGTCGTGTCTGTCTCTGAACCTCTGTCTTTTGTTCAGGTGGTCAAACTGTAGACTTTTAACGTTTCCGTTAAACTGCTCTTACCGTATTATTTTTTACATATGATGTGTTGAGTAATTCTTGTTCTCTTAACCTAATTTGTTCATAAGAAATGCAGAGCTACTTAAACTTGTCCTATTTCTATTGCACCAATGGAAGAACTCCTATCCACTTTCTGCCCTTCAGTCTTCCCCCACTTTTTTTTCCCATTGCTATCCCTTGCTTCCTTTTCTTTCTATCTCTTCACCCCCTCCCCATTCTTGTCATATTCCTATCCTTCCTGTTACCGCTTCTCCCTAACCCCCAAACCTTACCTCTTTTCTTTCCTCCAATCCCTTTAATCCTGCCACATCACTACCTTTCATTTTAGTTTTTCTTCTTAACTTTCCTTTGGACCAAGGGGTGCTTCTTCCTCCTCCACCCTCCTCGTTTGAAATGTGCGTGAGAGGAGCAGCTCGTGAACAATCTATCCTGAGCTTTCCAGGTCACTCTCTCCCTACAGACAGATCAACCTCTGCCTTCTGTCTCTTTTTCTTTTCAACCTTACTTCATTCAGACATTTTTTTTTTTTAACTTAATTTGATTGCTTTACTTACTCTTATACCATTTATTAGAAGGATAAACCCCTTGAGATGAACCATCTCATTTTCAAGGGGGTCCTTAATACAAATATACAAAACATGTAGTACATAAAGCAAAACAACACAAATACTAATTTCCCATCTAAGAAATTAATTGACTAGTAATTGATTAAATGCAAAAATAAGATACTGCCAAACAACATTCTTTAAGACTTCTTCAGTAGACGTTTGTTAAAAGAAAACCATATTGAGTTTCAAAGTCAGCTGGTAATGTACACTAAATTTGTTGTCAGAGTTGTCAGTCTTGGAAGAATCAGAGTATCATCTGCATATAGTTAAATATGACAATAGGAACAGAAAACAGATCACAATAATGGCCCTGAACCTTGATAGTTAATCAACTCAACTCGTCTCAACGTTTCGACTGTACTGTTAATAATGGAAAGGGGTCTATAAGCTATTAATATCAAGCGCATCAACATCTTTATGCAATAGGCACATTTTTTTTTTCACAAATTGTTGCAAAATGATTTTAATGTAATGCTCTTGATTCTGTTCCAAAACATTTTCATCATCAGTAGCTGAGCAGTCTTTATGATAATTGAATTCAGTATTTCTTGTTTTGGTTGTACACATATTCCTTAAATGTTTATTTGCAGAATCCTGTGTCTCTTTATAAGAGATCACCATTAATGAATGAATGAATGAATGAATGAATGAATGAATGAATTTATTTATTTCGGTATATATCAAGCTTATATAACCGAAAGGGTGTAGGTTGAAGCCAAAGCTTATATACCCCTACCCCTTTTACCTTAAAAAAATTATACGCATTAATACAAAAGGATCAGATCACAGACATTTGAAATTAATCAGTACACTTACATTTCTGATCACAACAAAATAAAGAATAGTACACAGCGCATAACCCAAAATAGTACAAAATCATTAAACTTAATTTTCCATACTGTAACGAGAAATTATGTTGTTCTTATAAAGTCTTTTAAAGCCGACTAGAGTACAGCATAATTTAATATTTTCAGGACAATTATTCCAGATGTTAACCCCTCTAACAGAAAGACAGTGATTTTTTACAGTAGTTCGAGTCTTTGGTTTCTCAAATAATAGCAGTCTTCTCAAGTTATAACTGGAATCCTTCATTTTAAACAGATTCTGGATATCTTGAGGAAGAAGTTTATGTTTTGCTTTGTACATGGTTTGTATTGTAATGTAATCAACTAAGTCCCTGAATTTCAAAATGTTCAATCGACTAAATAGTGGGTTGGTTGGCTCATGGAAAGGTTTATTACTGATGATTCTTATAGCCTTTTTTTGCAATAAAAAAATAGAATTTGTATTTGTTCTGTATGTGTTTCCCCAGACCTCAATGCAGTATGTCATATATGGGGCAATTAATGAATAATATAATGTGATCAGTGATTGCTGAGAGAGGAAAGCTTGGGCTTTATAGAGAATTGCAATGGATTTTGACATTTTGGATTTGACATAATTTGTGTGATTTCCAATTTAATTTATCATCTATGATAGCTCCAAGAAATTCGGTTTCAGGTACAAATTCAATTTCTGCATCATTTATTGTTAAGTTTCTGCTTGAAGTCCTGGGCTTTTTTCCAAATATGATGCACTTTGTTTTACCGAGATGGAGTGATAATTTACTTAAGTCAAACCATTCTTTGAATTTCTGTAGCTCCTTCTCTACCATATCCAGAAGCTGCCCCAAATGATCCCCACTACAGAACACAGTCGTGTCATCAGCAAATAAAATACATTTCAGGGATTTAGAAACCAAACATATGTCATTAATATATAAAAGAAACAGCAATGGACCCAGGATCCAAGGCAAATGTCTATCTTTAACAATAATTGCCATCCATGGACATGTTTGTATATAACTTCAATAAATTCAGATCCATGCATGATTAACAAAAGGTAACGAATAAGAAATGCAATATGAATAATATTACATTGTATTACCATGACGCATCTTTGTGCACCAGTTGACACTTCACAATAGAAAAATAGGTACCATTGTTCTGTCCTTCTCAAATTCTGCAAAGTTATATGACAGACAGCTAAGCACCTTCACAATCAACAACCCACAGTTATTAAAATGATGTGGTGTACTGATGGAAAGGGACAGAAAATAGCAGTGTTACATGACTCCAATACAATAGTAGGCAATATTTTACCAGATAACCAGTCAATGTCTTCATTTTTGCACAGGTAACAATATTTTATTAGTAATAATTTAGTATCCCAAAATGAAAGAAAAAAAAAATATGGAAATATCCCTATATACATGTGGCCAAATGTCAGTGACCATCACACCTATATGAGTTTGTTGGACATCCCATTCTAAAACCATTTCTAAAAAAACCCTTTCCACTCTTGTGGAAAGTCTTTCCACAAGATTTTGGAGTGTATGTTAGACTTTGTGCCCATTCAGCAAAAAGAGTATTTTGTGAGGTCAGGCAATTATTTTGGACAAGAAAACCTGGCTCGAAATCAGTAGTCTAATTCCCCCCAAAGGTGGTCAGTAAGGTTGAGGTCAGGGCTCTGTGCAGGCCAGTCAAGTTCCTCCACATCAAACTCGTCCATGTCTTTATGGACCTTGCTTTGTGCACAAGGGCACAGTCATGCTGGAACAGCAAAGGGCCTTTACCAAACTGTTGCAGCATAGTTGGAAGCTAAAATCTCCTCATATCCTGTAGCATTAAGAAGACCTCGGGGCTTGAGGCGCTTCTACTTAACAATGATAACAGTTCAGAGTGGAATTTCATGAACTGACTCCCATGACAGTGCCACGTTTAAAGTGACTGAAACGCCTGAACTCAGTAATTAGTAGGGGTGCCCACTGACTTTTAGCCAAATGATGATGGCGTGTGCTGGAGAAATAATTATTTTCTAAATGCTACTTACATCTTTGGTTCTAACAGAAACAGCCAAAAAAAAAAAAAAAAAAACTGGTGCTTTGTTTCAGTGCATGAACCTAACTTTTTTTTTTACTACAGTGAAAAATTATCATTACACACAAACTTTAAACTTAAGACAAGTAATGTTTTTTTACATACTCTGCTCTCATTAGAATGTGAGTTAGAGGCAGCTCCCCATAATACAGTCCAAAATTTCCAAAGTCCACAGTCCAGGGATCATTTACAGTCTCACAGACAATGCTCATGCATGGGGCACAAGGTGTGACACATCTTCCACAGCATTCCTTGAGAAGAGTGAGTCTGTTATAATCAACTAAAGCTTCTACACTATGTACCTGGCCTTTTTTTAACTCTACACACAGCTGTGCAGCCCTTCAACAGGTTAAAAATGTTTTTACATTTCACACAAAAAATAAATCAACCATGTAACCATGTGTATCCACGACTGACTTCAGGACCACTGTAACATTTGGAGGAAATAAGTAAACATACTATGCTTTGGAGTGTTATGGCTCAGTTTGAATTTTTCCTCTGGACAGTCAGGGCCATCTTTCATCATCATCCTTCAAAATGATGATTCCAGGTCAAATTCCTTGCTTATCAGGGAAAGACTTTGTCTGTAGTGAATATTATTTTTTTTTACATCATATTTTCACCAAATAGGCTGTATACTAACGTGGCCTGATCTACAAACTGAAGATATTTCTTACCAAATAAAACTCCATTCACCTGATTTGTTGTATACTGTATGTTTACAGTCACTCTCAGCACACATTGTTTCACTTTTATTCTAAATGCCCAGTATTTTTAGCTCATGAGATGCCAAAGAAACAGAGAAATCACTAAAGGTACTTGTACTGTTTTTCCTCTCTCTCTCTCACCCTCCAGCAGAGGCTGAACTGAAACCCAAATGTCAAGAGATAAACAATTTTATGCCAAAGTCCACCTCGACATGAATGCACCTCTGCAGAAGTAATTGATTTTCATTTTGGGTGGGTGCATCGCTCTGGAGTCTGATGTTGAGTGTTGTGTGTCAGAACATGCACCAGTGATGACTTATCTTAGTACAAAATGTTACTGTACAGCAACGAGCATGGAGGACATCTTTGAGAGTTTGTCAGCAACTCTATTTTATATTCCCTTACCTTCGATTAGCCTGTCCCACTGAATGCAGCACGCAATCTATCCTCCATGTCTCAGTGTTGGCAGGTGGTGGAAATTTAAAGCTGTGAAATATATGTATTAAATAGCAGGTTGTTTATCCAAAATCCTCAGAAAATGCTTAAATGTTCAGTGTATTGAACTTTAGGGACTGATACACTTGAAAGTAAGAGAAGGTAAATGAAATGCTCAGTTCAGAATCCTATTCTCCAGTTTTGTGTTTGAACACATCAAGTGACTCGGACACAGTATACCGTAATTTTGGGACTATAAGCCACTACTTTTTTCACACGCTTTGAACCCTGCGGCCTATACAACGGTGCGGCTAATTTATTATTTTTACTGCCACCGGGGGGCACTCTCTAGCAGTAAACGCAAAAGTGAGACAGAAGAAGAAGACACTACCGTAATTTATAAGCCAACTATACTAACTAACTATAAGCCGATTTTCTAACCATGCAGGCATGTTCATCCCGTGTTGATGGCGTGTTGGTGCCGTACTGCCGATTTTCAGGCACAGTTTGAAAAAAAGCGTGTCTTAAATTAAAACTTAAAAAAAAGTCTTCTGTGTACCGTCTTTCTGTGTAAATATCTCATGTTACAACATGAAAACCTGCGGCTTATATTCAAGTGCGGCCTATATATGTACAAAATTTATTTTCTTTTAAAATTTAGCTGGTGCGGCTTATATTCAGGTGCGCTCAATAGTCCGAAAATTACGGTAATTGATATTATAGTCATATGGTGTGGACCTACAGCTCTGTTGTTTATGATGGACCAGATACAGTATATCTCTCTTCATAAAAGAGATTCTTCAATTAATATGACTGATTTCAATTTCACTGTGCTTTATTGGCACGTATTTAGATTTGTGTTGCCAATATAAAGAAAAAAAAACAGAAAAAGAAAAATATAAAAACAAAAGCCTCTAAGTCAAAACCTCATTTGTTAACTAAAGTATGACAGGACACGCTTCACATTCCTGATGAACAAAGGCAAGGCATGAGTCTTATGCACAGACATGGGCATACTGTAGTCATCTTAGCAGTCCTGCATCTGCTGAATTCCTAAAGAAATGGACATGGAGTGTGTGCGCGGTCAAGGTGGACTAAATGAAGCCTGGTGGCTCAAAAAAGTCACCTTTGATTGCACCCACCTGTCAAAGTAGTCACGCTCTTAATTCTGCATAACTTTAAGTCTTAATATAATTTGAACAGGTGAGTTCTATACTCTTATGGAGACTGACTCACTTCTGGAGCCAGCCTCAAGTGGACGTTTGAGGAACTGCAGTGTTTGTCAGGTTGCTGCTTGGTCTATTGTGTAAATGAGTCATGACATGGGGGCTGTGATACAAGTTTAGTGTGGCAAGGCTGCTCTGCAAGTGCATCGTAGGTATGGTAGGTGTGTTGAGTATAACAGCTGATGATGTCAAGTGTATAAAAAAATTAAAGGAGTCAATAGATAGAAGAGAAGAAACAGCAAGAACAAACACATAAGTAAAATAAATACATAAAATGCATCTTAAAGTTGCCATGGAAAATTCTGTCTGTTACAGCTCCACAAACTAATTATATGACATGAAAAATACTAAACTGTGTTATCTGTTTTCAGAACATTTTCAAAGGCTTTGATGAATGCTGGTCACTGGCCCTTGGCCACGGAGCCAAAATGTAAGTGCCCTCCTGATCTGAACATCTATTTTTTGAATGTGACTGTTCTTCACAGTCACAATAAAGCGGTTGTGTCCTTCTCTTTAACACACACAGAAGCACACACACTAATCTGTGGGTTTGCGTGATGACAGTGCCTTGTCTCACCAACAGGCCAATCTGTAAGAATCAATGGCTGAGAGAAGAGAGGCTGCCTTAGCTCGAGTCAGCACTCTCTGTCTATCTCTCTGTCACCTGTTTCCTCACACACAATATGTCTCACACACACATACGCCTCATTTTAAAATCAGAAGTATTTCAATGTAGTTTGGTGGTCAGAGGAAAAACCTGCTCTGTGTTGTGATAAGTCTCTAACTCAACCAAGGTGATTAGTTAGTCTCCCTCTACTGGCATTGAAGCAGTACTGCAGAAAGCAGGCACAACTAAATACACCCTGAATACCATATTTGCAAATGGTTCACTAACATATGCCATGCTGATATGGATATAGATTTAGTTATATTGCATATTGTGGATGAAGGTGAACCAACATGATGTGCTGTAGGCGGGAAGAGGGTGGAGGGATGAAGGGGTAAGGGATGAGGGATGAGGGGAGAAATCATATGGTGGAGTTTGAAGATGGACAGGCTGGTGGTGGGAAGATGGGGTGGAACCAGGAGGGAGTTGAGACTCTGAGTAAAGGAGCTCTCTTCTTCGCTCTATAAGATTAGAGGCCCAGTGGTTCCTGAATTTAAAGGATGGAGAGAGAATGTAAAAAAGAAAAAGAAAAATGGGGCTTGGGGAGGGTGTGAAAACTGAGAGGCGTTTGAGGCGTTATAAAACGGGTGTCTATGTATTCTTTGCATATAAGGACACTACAAATGAAAGTTGTTTTTGACCTCAAGGGTCCTTCAACAGTGACCAGGAGGTGAACTGGCACCTCTCCAGTACTGTGAACTCACTGACTGAGCTCCAAGAAGCAAGAAATAACCAAACAACAAAACAAAAAAAACAACATGATCCAGATTCAAATATGTCAAAGGGAGAGCGACATGATATGTACCCTGACCATTCAGAGACTGAGCAAGCAGGACAGCCGATTTGTATTTTTAACCTGTACAGAGCATAGCTGGTTGAATCCTGTCATGTCAGGTTTCCATGTTCATGATAGATGCCTTGTTTCCCTCTGGCTCCAGGCTCCAGGCATGTGGCTGAGGCTCAGTGGAATTCCTCTGTCTGGTATTCACAAGTCCTTTTTTGACGACATATCCATTTCCTTCCTACGCCCTTCGGTCCCACCATACCTGTCATTGCAATGCTCCATCCATCCACGTTATTCATCCTAATGTGGTAGATACCTGCCCATGTCTCCCAAAAGAGAGAGTGAGGCGGGGCTGTGGGGGGACGTGTGCCAGAATGAAGCAGCCAAGACTAAGACAGGAAGGCCCGTGGAGAAGATTTCTCTGTGATTGAGTGAAACAGAAATATGGGTTTTCACATTGGAGGATGGAACATGTGTGAAGATAACATGTTATCATTTCTGCATACATATATGGCCATTGTTGATTCAGTTGTTAGTACCATGGATCTTCAGTGTGCCCGTTTGGTTTAGTTCAATTGATTTCTGGGGAATTTGCTTTTTTGGTCTGTTCAGGCTGGTGTCAATTTTGTCAAACGAACTGGACCAAAACAACCGGGCCGAGGCTGTGTAAGTTGGATCGTATTCATTTGGTGTGAAAGCAAGCCGTGTGATAGATCGAAAGCTAAACTGTAATTAAATCCATCTGCTGATCGTGGTCTGTCAAGAAAACAGTCTATGTATACTGTGTTTGTACAAGACCATTTGGTAACCGTGGTAACATGTGCCACTGTGATCACAGGGATTTTTCCTGATAAAGTAGAAAGTTAAAAAAAAGCAGATGTGTGATGCATGTGGAGCTCTGTGTATTTCCCCAAAGAAAAATGAGTGAAACAAGTGAAACACAGAGATGACACTTCAAGTATCCTCCTGCAATATTCTCCTATAAAATTCTTCTGTTTTGCCCCATTTCTGTTTGTCACTATCTTAGCTTTTTTTCACTATAGGAATCACCTGACCCTGAGCTTCCTGAGTTTCGAGGCACCTTTTTCTACAGTGTTTGACAAACTGGAACATTTCAGATATTTCATTTCATTGTTTCTGTTTCACTGACAGGTACAGTGCAGCTGTGGGACAGACAACAATGGAAAATGTTTTGCTCACACTGATTGTGTAAGCAGCAGGAAGCTTTTGGCACACCCACTTAGTCCACACCACGCAATTCAGCCACGCAGCCACCGAATATAAATACCGGGCAGTTACCTTTGACCTTTCTCTTCCCGCTGCTGCACGTGGTTTGAATCACTTAGCGCGCAATAGATGTCTCAAAGTTACTTGCGTGATTATCTGTTGTTCCAGGACATCCTCACTGCAAACCAACATTTAGTAAACAGCCAAGGTAATTCCTCTATAGTCACCTGTATTATAGACTGTATACACACACAATCGGGGCGGCTCTGGCTCGGCAGTAGAGCGGGTCGTCCACTAATCAGATGATCGGCGGTTTGATCCCCAGTCTGCATGTCGAAGTGTCCTTGGGCAAGATACTGAACCCCAATATGCTCCCGAAGGCTGTGCCATCGTTAGCTCCTAAAACTGATGAGCAGTTGGCACCTTGCATGGCAGCTAATGCCATCAGTGTATGAATGTGTGTGAATGGGTGAATGAGATATGTAGTGTAAAAGAGCTTTGGGTGGTTGGAAGACTAGAAAGGCGCTATATAAGTACAGTCCATTTACCATTTACACAACTATAATAACATAATGTTTTGACATTTTTGCAGAGAAGAGACTGAAGCTGCTGCTTTGCATAAGTTTTAGTTTCTTTTATTTATTGATCTATGTTCTGTTTTATTTAGGACTGAACTGTCATAAAACAACATTTTTGATGTTTTATTGTTTTATTTGTTTGGTTTTAAATTTGTGAAAACTGATACAGCTAATTTTGCTCATATTGATAGCTATAATATATACAGTATATAATACAATAATGTTTGCTAATATTAACATTTTAGCCAGGGCCTCTTTTGGCCCAGTTATAAGTGTCTGTAACATTTCCATGTGGAGAATAAATGTTAGTATCATTAAATAGATAGAGATACAGCCCCAGTAGGAGGTGGATGGAATGGAGCAAAGACAGACTATGAGACTGAAGGACAATCTGGCAGTTGGTCCTGCTCTCTGCTCCATAACTGCAAAAAAGGTAGAAAACTGTGGGCTGTGGGATGCACAGCAGTCTGTTCAGAGCTTTTTTTACGTTGAAACTGCCAACGCTTGCCAAACATCCTTGCAATGTTCATCTAATCACATGTGCTATGTTAATAATTGTGGTGTTGGTCATGTTGCATTGAGCAGCTGTTCCATTGCTTCTTCCTAGATTATCTGGAACTTTGGAAAACATTTTAAACAAAAGCAGAACTTGTGACATTGGCTACACCTGAATGACCAGATGAGGTCAATGTGTTGGTGATGATGCAAGATGAGTCACCAAAACTGTCCAATGAATGAGTTCCCTGTCAGTCTGTACCTTCATGTTTACTCCTCTTGGACTCTGTGTGATCGACAACATGCCCAGAAATAAGATAAAACAATGTACTTTTTTTTGTCTTGGTCCAGACCAAAACTACTTGCCTGATGCCTTTACTATTAGTAAGTAACGTACAGGTCTGAATGATCTAGAAAAAGACAAGCTACCAAAATGATACCATCTCCAAAATACTACTGTAAATACAAATATCATCCACTGGCAAAGACAAAGTTGAGAGAGAGAAAACATCAACTTTATCAGACAAAACTGACCAACTTCTGTTTCTCCTTAGAGAGAGAGAATCAGTGTATTTACAAAAAACAGGGAGGAGAGAAGAGACCCGAGCAAACAAAGGTCCATGTATAAATACAGCGCGTGATGGTTTGGTTTATTTGTTTTCTAACTAAGCACCAATGTAATCTAATAAGTGATTTGGTGCACTGAACTGCCATATCTTTTAACCCAAGACACCAGCATCAGCAATAAAGGGAGGGATTTATGACAAGAGAAGACAGGCATTACAGAGAAGAGAGTCTTAGTGTCTCCGCTTGAGGGAGGAGCTGATGGCGGTATGAGTGGTAACATCTAGAAGGGTGAGGTGTGGCTCACAGGGAGAGAGGGAAGAAGGAAGATGGGAAGGAGGGAGGAGTGGAAAAACACTTAAAGAGATTAAATACAGCGGGATGAGTGAGGACTCTGTTTTTATGTGCATGTGTCTGCAAATGTGGGCTGCCGTGTGTGTGTGTGTTTGTGTGTGGTCGAGACAGGATTTTGGATCAGTTTCAGGTCCTGCCTGGCAATCCATTATGGATTAGTGGTAGGTCGGCCCTGTTTTTATTACGTATGGAATCTATCATTAATGGACATCTAGAGGACTTCATAGGTATTCAATGAGAAAGACATCACTCCACTGTCAGCACTAACAGTGTTTGCCTCAGTGGCGCTCAGTGTTGTGGAACTGGGAAACGGTGTTAAACTACTATTATTGGGACAAAGAGTGATACTCTGCCTGGGTTATTCCATTCATCACATGGTGACATCACTGAGAACACACACACCACCAGGGTGAGTGGAATTAACAGGAGAGTGTGTATGTATGCATATGACTGGACCAGTTTTCACCCAAAGTAGAGAGCAGATACAGCGGCAGTATTTACATGAATTCCCCAACAGAATACAAAAACATAACAGCGTCATCGTAATAATTGATGATTTGCCCATTTGCAGACCATTTCCTTTCTATGTAATTAGTAAAATTCTGTGTTTCTAGATGTCAGTGAGGGGAGGCAGGAATTGGAGGGATGTGGGACCAACAACCAGTGTTGCTAATGCAATTCAGCCCCCTAAAAAAAATGACGGATTTGAAATCCAACATCCATCTAACCACATCTCCAGATTACATTAGTTTCAAATTATATTTCACCCACATGGGCGGTATGGTGGTGCAGTGCAACTGTAGCCTCACAGCAAGAAGGTTCCTGGTTCGGACCTTGGCCAGTTCTCTCCGGGTACTCCGGCTTCTTCCCACAGTCCAAAAACTTGCGCTTGTGGTGACTCTAAATTGTCCATTGGTGTGAATGTGTGAGTGGTTGTTTGCCCTGTGATGAACTGGTGACTTGTCCAGGGTGTACCTTGCCTATCGTCCAAAGTCAGCTGGGATAGACTCCAGACCCCCTGCGACCTTAGTGAGGATAAGTGGTTACAGATAATGTATGGATGTATTTCACCCACATTTCAGTCTGGGTTTAGGTTTATGGGTGCTTCGTAGGTGGTAAATGATATTTCCTTAGCACTTGATAAAAAACAGCATTGTGCATTTCTTTATTGATCCGGCCAAGGCTTTTGACACAGTTGACCGTTTTATCCTGAAACAGATGCTTTTTCTTGTATTGGACAATCAGAGCAAGCAGTTTGTTGGTTCTCAGACTACCTTTCGGACAGATCCCAGTGTGTCAAGTTTGATGGTCAGTGGTCTGATGCTTTGTCTGTTTGTAAGGGTGTTCCACAGGGTTCTGTGCTCGACCCACTTCTTTTAACTATTTTCATTAATAATTTGGGTCAAGACATGAATGATGCTGATTTTCACTTATATGCCGATGATACAGTTATTTATTGCAGTGTGTTAACCCTTGCTAAAGCTGTTAACCACTTGCAATGTACTTTTAATGTTGTACAGGAAACCTCATCTCAACTGAAACTTGTTCTTAATACTGACAAAACTAAGTGCATGTTATTTTCTAATGCCAAGAGTGACCACAGAATATTCCTTCTGTGGTCACTCTTGAAGGAAAAGTCATTCAAAGGGTAAACTCCTAGTCATTCTAATCGATGACTTTTAAGCCACATGTAGGCTTAAGTTTAGTTAGTTATTTCAGAAACAAGTTGTGTTTCTCTTTTAATCTAAAAACATTTTTACCTGTGTTGGACTATGGGGATCTTTTGTACACCAGTGCCCCTGATCAGTCATTACATGTGATTGACATAGTTTAACATGATCATATCATCATCCCTCGGATTTATCACTAATTGTAAATCACTGACTCACCACTGTGAGCTGTGAGCTTCGTGCTTGGGTAGGATGGTCTTGTTTAGCAGGCACATATACAAGGCGATTTTCGGGTTGCTTCCATCCTTGTCTTTGTACTCAGTGTGATGGACAATACTTGTTGCGATCAAGAGACTTTTACATATTGTCTTTACCAAATGTTCAGGAAGAGGGTGTCTGAATACTCTGCACCCTCAGACTGGAATGTTTTACAGAATGTTTTAAGAGAAGCTTATGTCCTGGGCATGTATGAGCTTCAAACCTGCCAAATCCCGTTCCTTGGTTCTAACGAAAGGAAAGATCACGGACAGATTCCGCTTCCGACTAGGAGAAGACCTGATCCTGTCTGTCACAGAGAAACCAGTAAAGAGTCTGGGAAAGGTCTTTAACTGTACACAGAGTCTATCAAGGCAACTAGCTCCGACTTTGAGGGGTTGATGAAGGCTGTGGACAATTCTGGCCTCCTGGGCCGATTTAAGGCATGGGTCTACCAGCACAGGATCCAACCAAGAATCCTTTGGCCCTTGCTCATATACAAGGTACCCATGACTGTAGTGGAGGAATTTGAGCGCAAAGTGAGCAGCTATCTTCACAGGTGGCTGGGCTTACCACGCAGCCTGTGCAGCATTGCTCTGTACGCGAACACCAACAAGCTCAGGCTCACTCTCAGCTTGGCCAAGGAGGAGTTCATTGTAGCTCGAGCAAGGAAACATCTACAGTACACCTGTTTAAGAGACAGCAAAGTGTCTGGAGCAGGGATTGTCATGAAGACAGGGAGGAAGTTAAAGGCAGGAGAGACAGTGCAACAGGCAGAGGCTTGCTTGTAGCACAAGCCCTTCTCGGAACCGTGGCAGAGCTGGGCTCGGGTGTGTTCCATCAGTCAGAGTCAACACCGTCAGTGGGAGGGAAAGGCATAAACTGGTGCAGGAGGAGATGTGCGCTGCAGTGGAGGAAGAGCGTCTGACCAGTGCTGTTGGAATGCAACAGCAAGGCGCATGGATGAGGCAAAAAACACAACCTCCTCAAACACCTACTTCAACAGCACAATGTGAGGCTCATGAAAAAAAACAAAAATCATCAAAGATAGGCCTTCTGCAGAGGATTACTGTAGCTCTACAATAGCTGAACAACCAAAACTGGATTTTAATTGTGAACAGCAGATTACAAGCCACAAGGAACTAATGATGCCATCCGTCTATCAGACAGATATAACGTGTCACAGGCAACAGAAGACCCACAGGTACGCAATCATTTGCAATAACAGAACATAGTTTTTTAATTTTAAGTTCACAGTCCCAAAAGACAAGCTCACAGACTGCTGTGAGTTGGAGGAAGCAGGCTTGGTTTTACTCTGTTAATGATTTCTGAGTGATCATCACCCACTCAATGAGCCATCTTTTCTTGCATACATCTTTTTTTTGTTTTGACCCTTGTGCCCCCCTCAGGCATTTTTGTACATTTTTTGCAATTTTTTTTTTTTTTATTTGGTGATCATTTACTAAATACTAAATCTACCTGTCACCTTTGCACTGTGTACCCTGTACAACACTCCGCTCCAAAAACTGGAACATATACTTATCACATGTGATATGTGTTAATATAAACCGTATTGATATTATATATCATATTTATACAATATTGTCTTTTTGCTTTTTGTCTTTCTATTTACATATTCTTATACTCATAGTATATTATTTATAGTATGTATATCTTGTATAGTCAAGTATTTATTATGCATATATTCACCATCACCATCTGTAAACATGCATGTCTCATTAATGCATATTAATGCATGTTACTAACTAAACTTCTTCCCTGGAGTTTCTGTGCTCTCTCGTCCAGCAGGTTCTCATGGATCGTGGCTGCTGCTGTGGTCCTGCACGACGTCCACTACATTATTATTACTTATTATCATTGTTACCATATCTGTGATCTGTGTCTCTCTATCTCAGGTTCCACTGCTACTGTAATCATTTTATCATTCATTGTCATTTTATCATTCATTGTAATTGTACAATATGTTTGTGTTGATTTGTTCTGTACACGTGACATCTATTGCACGTCTGTCCGTCCTGGGAGAGGGATCCCTCCTCTGTGGCTCTTCCTGAGGTTTCTTCCACCTTTTTTCCCTGTTAAAAGGCGATCAGACTGCAACTAACCGCATCTTCTTTGCATGTGGACTCATCATACTGCATCATATGACGTCAACGGACTGTATTCAGTTTACTTCTGCACAGGAGCTCTGCCTGAAAACTTTTGACTACACTGAACATAGATTTCACAACATTGAATATAATATTGACCCGGATCATTTTTTTCTCAACAACATTATTCATCACTGTAAATATTTCACTGAGGAACAATGTAAGGATTACCCTATGACAAATGAGCCATTCTCAATTATACATTTTAATAGTAGGAGTCTCTCTATGAATATTTCAAAAATCCATGACTGTCTTAAACTTTCCAACAAACATTTCTCTGTAATTGCAATTTCTGAGACATGGCTAAAAGATGGTCAAGAGGATGCTGTCCAGTTTGAGGGATATGATTTTTTCTCTATAAACAGGAGGAGTAAACGGAGCGAGGGGGGTTGCACTTTACGTTAAATCAATTCATCAATGTGAAATTGTCAAAAATATGTCCTTTTCCCTAGAAAATATTATGGAATGTATCACAGTTGAGATTAAATGTGAAAAATCAAAAAATATAATTATAAGCTGTGTTTATAGAGCTCCTGGATCAAATATTGATATTTTTGAGGATAAACTGACAGAAATGTATAACACAATTAATAGCAATAAGCATCTATTTGTTTGTGGAGATTTCAATATAGATTTTTTAAATCCACATAGTCAACCACAAATAACGAAATTCATTAACTCTGTGTTTTGTATGGGTCTGTATCCTACAATTACACATCCAAGCAGGATAACTATGAACACAGCTACACTTATTGATAATATATTAACGAATGTCACTGAAGGGGACTTAAAGGGTGGATTACTTATAAGTGATGTCAGTGATCATTTACCTGTTTTCACTGCCTTTGAATCACCTGTTAAAATAAATGATGGTCCAAAGGAAACAGGACATTTAACGAGGAAAATAACAGATGCAACCATTGAAAATCTTAGAGCGGACTTACTGCATCAAAGCTGGAACGACATTTATGTTGAGGATATAGACAAATCGTATGAATCATTTATTTCTATTATTTCCAAATTATATGACAAACACTGCCCACTTGTGGCCAAAGTAGATAAGAGACGGTTTGTGGACAAACCATGGATAACGAAAGGACTACAGAATGCATGTAAAAAGAAAAAAATTATTGTATAAGAAATTTTTTTAATCTAGAACTGTGGATGCAGAAAGGAAATATAAGATATACAAAAATAAATTAACCAGTATCATGAGATCCTGTAAGAAGCAGTACTACAGTGAATTACTGGAAAAAAAATAGAACCAACATGAAACGCACCTGGAAGATTTTAAATGAAATCATTAAAAAGAAAAAAGTTGTTAAAGAGTACCCATCTTTTTTTTACGCGAATACCGACACAATTATTAAGGAAAATAAATCTATAGCAGATCACTTTAATGAGTATTTTGTTAATGTGGGTAAAAATTTAGCAAATTCTATTGTATCCCCTTCCCCCAAAATGTCTTCCCAGGATAATAACAATACAATCAATACAATCTCGGATTCAAGTTTTATTTAAAAAACTGATGAAAAAGAAATAATCGACATAGTTCGGAAATCAAAAGGTTAAAAATCAACTGATAGTTATAATTTTGATATGTTCCTGATTAAGAGTATTATTGATTGTATTGTTAAACCCCTAACTTATATCTGTAACTTGTCACTAATGACTGGGAAATTTCCTTCAAAAATGAAGATTGCTAAAGTGATTCCATTGTTTAAATCTGGTGACAAGCATATCTTCTCAAATTATAGGCCAATCTCACTGTTACCACAATTTTCAAAAATTTTGGAAAAAGTATTTGCAAACAGATTAAATGATTTCATAGCTAAAAACCAAATACTCTGTGAACAGCAATATGGATTTAGGAAGAATAGAACCACCTCATTGGCTCTAATGGACTTTGTTGAACAAATAACAAATGCAGTTGAGAAAAAAACAATATACAGTGGGGGTATTTTTTGATTTACAGAAAGCATTTGATACGATAGACCACACATTACTATTGGATAAGTTACAGAGGTATGGCATCAGAGGTTTGGCACATGATTGGTTAACCAGCTACTTACAAAACAGATATCAATATGTCCATATCAATAAGACAAACTCAGAATTCCTGAAGGTCACATGTGGGGTGCCTCGGGGTTCAGTCCTGGGTCCATTGCTGTTTCTTTTATATATTAATGACATGTTTGGTTTCTAAATCCCTGAAATGTATTTTATTTGCTGATGACACGACTGTGTTCTGTAGTGGGGATCATTTGGGGCAGCTTCTGGATATGGTAGAGAAGGAGCTACAGAAATTCAAAGAATGGTTTGACTTAAATAAATTATCACTCCATCTCGGTAAAACAAAGTGCATCATATTTGGAAAAAAGCCCAGGACTCCAAGCAGAAACTTAACAATAAATGATGCAGAAATTGAATTTGTACCTGAAACCAAATTTCTTGGAGCTATCATAGATGATAAATTAAATTGGAAATCACACATTAATTATGTTAAATCCAAAATGTCAAAATCCATTGCAATTCTCTATTGCAAAAAAAGGCTATAAGAATCATCAGTAATAAACCTTTCCATGAGCCAACCAACCCACTATTTAGTCGATTGAACATTTTGAAATTCAGGGACTTAGTTGATTACATTACAATACAAACCATGTACAAAGCAAATAATAAACTTCTTCCTCAAGATATCCAGAATCTGTTTAAAATGAAGGATTCCAGTTATAACTTGAGAAGACTACTATTATTTGAGAAACCAAAGACTCGAACTACTGTAAAGAATCACTGTCTTTCTGTTAGAGGGGTCAACATCTGGAACAATTGTCCTGAAAATATTAAATTATGCTGTACTCTAGTCGGCTTTAAAAGACTTTATTAGAACAATATAATTTCTCGTTACAGTATGGAAAATTAAGTTTAATGATTTTGTACTATTTTGGGTTATGCGCTGTGTACTATCCTTTATTTTGTTGTGATCAGAAATGTAAGTGTACTGATTAATTTCAAATGTCTGTGATCTGATCCTTTTGTATTAATGCGTATAATTTTTTAAGGTAAAAGGGGTAGGGGTATATAAGCTTTGGCTTCAACCTACACCCTTTCGGTTATATAAGCTTGATATATACCAAAATAAATTCATTCATTCATTGATTTTTTGTCGGCAAGTTTTTCCTCACTGTATATATAATAATAAATACATTTTATTTATACAGCGCTTTCACAGCTCTCAAAGACGCTTTACATAAAACCAATAAAATACAACAACAACAAAAAACAACAACAACAACAACAACAAAAATATACATAAATACTCAGTGCAGAGAGGAAGAAAGAGAAATAAATGAATAGAAGGACAAACAATGTGCAATAACTATGTGTGATTGTAATTAGGAAAACTGATGGGGGGCACAGAGAGAGACAGCTATTGTTGCAGGTTAAAAGCAGATTTAAAAAGGTGGGTCTTGAGAAGTGATTCGAAGGTGGATAGGTTAGAACAGTCACGGATGTGTTTGGGGAGGGCGTTCCAGAGGGAGGGGGCGGCTATGGAGAAGGCTCTGTCGCCCCAGGTGCAGTGCTTGGTCCTGAGCGGGTGTGAGAGGAGGTTCGCATCGGATGATCGGAGGCTGCGGGAAGGGGTATGGTGGTGGAGCATGTCTGTGAGGTAGGAAGGGGCCTGGTTATGGAGGGCTTTGTGGGTGAGGAGGAGGAGCTTGAAGTTGATTCGGTGTGGGACAGGGAGCCAGTGTAAGTTTTGCAATACAGGGGTGATGTGTTCGCGGGAGCGGGTATGGGTGAGGAGGCGGGCAGCTGAGTTTTAAATGTACTGAAGTTTGTTGAGAACCTTGGATGATGAGCCATAGAGGATGCTATTACAGTAGTCGAGTCGTGAGGTGATGAAAACATGGATGAGAGTTTCAGCGGCAGAGAAGGAGAGTAATGGACGAAGGCGAGCGATATTCTTTAGGTGAAAGAAAGCAGTTTGGGTGAGGCGGCTGACGTGATGTTCAAATGAGAGGTTACTGTCAAAGATGATACCAAGGTTACGGATGAACGGGGAGGGTGACAGGGTACTGTTTCCAATGCTGAGGGAGAAGTTCTGGGTTGATGTAGTGAGGGATTTCGGGCCAATGGGTATGATTTCAGATTTGTCACAGTTCAGTTGAAGAAAGTTTGTTTGCAGCCATGATTTTAGTTCTGTCAGACAGTTGGTGAGGGTTAAGTGGGTGGCAGGGGTGATGGATTTTGTGGAAATGTAGATTTGGATGTCGTCGGCGTAGCAGTGGAAACGGAGACCATGGCGGCGGATGATGGAACCAATGGGGAGTAGGTAGAGGATGAATAGGAGAGGACCCAGCACCGAGCCCTGGGGGACGCCTTGGGGGAGGGGGACAGTGGAGGAGGTGCAGTTGTTGATGTGGATGAAGTGATGTCTGTCGGTGAGGTAAGATTTGAGCCAGGAAAGAGCAGAGCCAGTGATGTTGAGTGATGTTTGTAGGCGGGACAAGAGAATGGAGTGGTTGATGGTGTCGAAGGCTGCAGTGAGGTCAAGGAGGATTAGTATGTTCAGGTGCCCAGAGTCTGTAGAGAGGTGATCATTTGTGATTTTCAGGAGAGTGGTTTCGGTGCTGTGTTGTGTGCAGAATCCAGATTGCAAGGGTTCATACAGTTCATGAGAGCGGAGGTGGGCTTTGATTTGTGCGGCGACAACGCGTTCCAGAATTTTTGACAGAAAAGGGAGGTTTGAGATGGGACGAAAGTTTGAGATGGTGTCAGGATCCAGGCCGGGATGGGGGTGACAGCAGCCAGTTTCAGGGATTGGGGGACATAACCAGAAGTGAGGGAGGAGTTAATGATGGTAACAATGAGTGGGGAGATTGCCGGGAGTCAGAGTTTGATGATGGAGGACGGTATGGGGTCCAGGACGGATGTGGAGCTTTTCATGTTACTGATGATGTGGAGGAGTTCCAGGGTGGAGACGGGAGTGAACTGAGAAAAGGGGGGAGTGGTCGGGGCGGCATGAGGTTGAGAGTCAGAGGTGGCGGGGGGGTTGTTGAGTTGACTGTAGATGGTGTCGATTTTGGACTGAAAGAATGACAGGAAGGAGTTGCATTTATCAACTGTGATGGAGGAGAGGATGTTGTCGCAGGGTTTGAGGAGTTTGTGGACAGCGGAAAATAGAGTCTTGGGGTTGTTGGAGCCAGAGTGGATGAGTTGTGAGTAGTAGGTGGACCGGGCAGTGTTAAGGGCATTTTTGTAGTCTGAGAGGTGATCTGTGTATTCATGGAGATGAACTGTGAGAGTGGTTTTCTTGTATCGTCGCTCAAGCTGACGTTTACGGGTTTTCACTTGATGGAGCTCAGGAGTGTACCAGGGAGCTGTGTGGGTGAATGAGACAGTTTTAGTTTTTAGGGGAGCCAGTTTATCAAGACAGAGGGACAATGTGTTGTTGTAGTATGAGACCAGGTCAGAGGGGCATATAGTTGAAGGAGGGGTGGATGCGGACAGAGTATTGGCCAGCAAATCAGAGCAAACTGAGGGGTTGATGGACTTGATGTTACGGAAGGTTATGTTGCGTTTGAGCTTTGGGAGGGGGACGGGGGTGATAAAGTCCATGGTGATGGCCAGATGGTCCGAGATGTGGAGGTTGAGACTGGAGAGTTGGTGGAGTGTGAGACCGGCGGAGCAGACTAGGTCCAGAATGTGGCCGCGACAGTGGGTGGGGAAGTTGACATGCTGGGTGAAGTGAAGGCAGTGAAGCAGTTCCAGGAGGTCTATTGCAATTTTGCAGTTTGGATCATCAATGTGGATGTTGAAGTCACCGAGCAGGAGAATTGAGGGGGATATGGCAGATAGCTGGGTGAGGAATTTGGCGAGGTCAGAAAGGAAGGAGTGGTTTGGTTTGGGAGGACGGTAGATGATGGTGATGACCAGGGAAGTGGGACCAGGCAGTTTGAGGGCAACATGTTCGAAGGATTGAGCGGGAGGGATGGAGATTGTGGAGATTTTTAAGTTTTCCCTGAAAATGGCAGCAACGCCCCCACCCCGCCCATCAGGGCGAGGTTTGTCAATGTAGGTGTAGCCAGTGGGTGTGGTTTGGTTCAGGGAGAGATAGTCCAGAGGTCTGTGCCAGGTTTCAGAGAGGCAAAGAAAATCCAGTTTATTATCAGTGATGAGTTCATGTAGGATGGCACTTTTATTAGTTAGTGAGCGGGTGTTGAATAGGGCAGGTTTCAGGTGTTTAGGGGTTGGAGTACAGTGGGGAGTGGCAGGAGTGCAGAGGATGGGGCAGAGGTTTTTGATGTCTACAGCCTTGGAAGTACAGTGTGGACGGTGTGGTCTGTGTGATGTGATGGACTGTATGGGGGAAAGTCTCAGGTGGGAGGGTTAATGACTGATTGGGTCGGACAGGTGGGAGGGTTAATGACTGATTGGGTCGGACAGGGGCGCTGGTGAGCGGAGGTGTGGTCAGTGCAGCTGTTTGCACGGGGTGAGGAAGAGTGGCTGCGGAGGGGGTGTGTGGTGTAAATAGTCAGTCACATGGAGCAGAATGTACAGTGTGCTGAATATTGACTGCAAGCATGCGACTTCCAGTGGTTGTTGGGTGAATGCCGTCGGACTTGAAAAAAGAGGTGCGGTTCCAAAAAAGATTAAAATTGTCCACAAAGTTAAAACCCAGAGCACTGCAAGCAGGTTTGAGCCAGGTGTTCAACTGGAGCAGCCTGGAGAAGCGCGCATCTCCGCGACCAAGTGTGGGAATGGGACCGGAAATAAAAACAGACTTTCCACAAGTGCGCATGAAGTCAAAGAGGGAGTTAAACACACTTTTGGACAATTCAGTGGCACCCCGAGCCATGTCGTTGGTCCATACATGCACCACTATGCGGGTTATGGACGAGGGGAGTGACTGCAGCAGCCCAGGAAGTTTTCCCAAGATTACCGGGACTGTGGCTCCGGGGAAACAGCAGGTGGTGGCGTTGAAAAAACGGATATTCCTTGTGATGGAGTCCCCCCGATAGTTGGTGAGAAAAGTGGACGAGGTTGGGGTGATGAACCAGTGTCCGGGCCGCGTGCTGACCACACGAACAGTGACTGGGGCCGGGGCTGGCTGGACAGGTGTTGCAGTGCATCAGCCGAAACGGCTGTGTGTGTGTGTGTGTGTGTGTGTGTGTGTATATATATATATATATATATACATGTGCATATTATATATTGCAGTTATGTACGTATGCATACCTTGCCAAGGCTAAATATATGACACATTTCTATGTGTTTCTATATTACTATTATTATTATTATATACTGTTGCTGCGATTATTACTATATACTGTGTGACGGCCTCTAGGGTTGTGGGCTGGGAGGATGTCATTCTGTGTTGCAGGAGCCTGGGAGGTGGAGCTGCAGCCTCATCATCAGATGCAGCACACCTGGGGAAGCTGCAGTGGAAGGCCATAAAGCAGGCCTTGGCTCACTTCTCGCTCTCTCACCTGGCTGCCCACCTGACTGCTCTTTTGTTTGTATTTGGTGTTTCACTTTCATACACTGCACCATTCACCTACCCATGCATCGCCATAGCATGTACACTGATGCAGACAGATATACCACTATCTATCTGTTTGTTTAATTAAATTCATCTTATTATTAGTAGACTTTGTGTGGCTTCCCTTCTTTGTCACTGCCGTTTGAGCCAGGTTGTGACTATTATTGTTTTTTATTGTTATATACTGTTATTATACTGGTATTATTATTATATATATTATTATATACTATATATACTGTACTATTATTATATACTGTTTAGTAACAATAACATTACCATCATACCATCAGTACTATTACCATCATCTTGCCACTGGACCTTATCTATCTATTTATCTTGTGTTTTTTTAAGTGTCCTTGTCCTATTCTGAATTTTATCTTTTATTTTTCCTACCTCAGTATTTTATTCTATTGTATTTTATTGTATTCAAATACCGGACTACTATGATGACCTAATTTCCCTTTGGGGATGATGAAGAAAATACACATTTAACATAGTATAGACTAATTGAATCAAGTAATATCTAGGGGAAACCTTTAGCCCCCTACCAGGTTGGTTCCTTGATCAACACAATATACATTGGGGACAACATTGGGGACTTCTCATCCTGGCAGGTGTATACCGGTCCAAAGGGGAATCTACCCACAGTCTGTGGGATGACCAGAGTGGGAGACCAGTCTTCAGAGCCACCATGTCCCTCAAACGATTCCAAATGATAAGCACCAGCCTCCGATATGATGACCGACTCACCCGCCCCTCTCGACACAAAGGACAAGCTTTCTGCTTTCCGGAATATGTGGGACAAGTGGACACAGCGCCTCCCACATCATATGCCTGGAGGTCCCAGGTATATACTGGAAAAGCCGCTGGTGGAGCTCCAGAGATGGGCCAGGGAAAGGGAGTCATCCTAGACATGACTGATGGGCTCAAGGCTGTCACACTTACTTGTGACAATTTTTTCACTTCCCACTCACTTGGCCAGGAGCTTCTGAGGAAGAAAGTGGCGCTGTTAGGGACCATCAGGGCAAACAAGCCTGAGCTTCCACCCAAACTGAAGCAGACAAAGGAGGGAGCTGTCTTCTCATCTCTGTTTGCATTTACAACCACCACCACCACCACCACCACCACAGCAGAGAGCTACATCCCACGGCGGGGAAGAAATGTCCTCCTTCTGAGCAGCAAACACCAGGAGCCAGCTGTACATTGGGATGAGAAGAAGAAACAAATCATTGTTGACTACAATTGCTGCAAGGGTGGCTGAATGTTTTCTTTTACTATATGAATTGATTCCAGAATTGATTATGACTTGATTCCAGATATGTATTTATTAAGATTGCTTATCATTCATTATCCTATTTCTTGCATTTATATAAAGAGATAAGTATATAAACTACTTGGAGAGGAAGAAGAGGAAGAGGAATAGTGAGGAACAACATTTATTTATATATTTTTTTTTCTTGGTCGTTTGTAGGTGGTCAGCACCTACAGCTGTAGGAGGCGGACCCTTCGATGGCCTCTTGTCCTCTTCTTCAATTGCATTGATGTCTCCGCCTTCAATGCTTTTGTGCTGTACACTGCTGTGGATCCCTCCTGGAACCAGCAAAGAACATACAGGTGGAGGTTGTTCTTAGAGTAGCTGGGGAAATCCATGGTGTCCTCTGAGATCGTGCGGAGAAAGCACCTCCCGCGTACAGCAGCTGCTGCTGCCATCGTGGTGGAGTTACAGACCACTGTTGCTGGCCTCGCAGAAACCACCGACACCACCACTGCCACTGCTGCCACCAGCTCAACCAGGAGGAGAGGTGTGTGCTGGTTGTGCACAGGCCTAAAAAAGAGATCTGCTACCACCTGCACCAAGTGTAACAGGTGCAAATATACAAGAATTTTATGCATCGGCCCACAATATTAAAATAGTTGAATCTGGTGGAATACAGTAAAAATATCAAATATCACTACTTTTCTTCAAAATGAAATGCTGACATCACAGAATGCATGGTTTTATACTGTAATGACAGTGAGATTAAAAAATGTGGTTTTAATGGAAGTCAATGAGGCATTTTTGGCCACGAAGGTGTCCAGAGGGCGAATCTGACACTACATAAAAAATACTAATGCAATCAAATCAATTTAGTTGCTAATCTTTGACATATCCAAAACCCCATCCCCCTACTATTTATTATATGAAAAATAATCGTTCAAATAATTAAACTGGCATTTAAAGGGTTAAAATCCTGAAAATGACTGAATATTTGATCATTTTGATCAGAACTGAAAAAAAAAAGCAGAAAAAAATATTGATAGCTCACCAGATACTCCATTTACCAGTGTGATCACAACAGAATGGAGGTGGGTTATGCTGGTTTATAAGAAGCTGAACTAAACAGAATTGCAAATTGGATGACTGCAGAGGTATTATACTTATTAGATGATCAGATTTACAATACACACACACCACTTGCTTGGTCTCTTTTGTGGTGCACGGCATCAAATCAAATGAAACATCCTCTGACCTCATACTAGCATACTCCTACTGAGAGTTCAAATTTCAGGAAAGGAAGCCCTCCTGAAACGTGAGGCATATTGAATTACTGAACTAGAGACTCTACGCTGCATGTGATCACATCTCCACAGCTGTGGACTATCATGCAGTTGTGAACTGTATTTAAAGTCTGTGTAAAGGCAAATTCCATGTTTTCTTTCAAAACTTTTTTTTCTCAGAATTCTGACTTTTAAACTCAGAATTCTGACTTTTAAACTCAGAATTCTGACTTTTAAACTCAGAATTGTCAGAACCGGTTGCCGGTTTCTGTGGCAGCAGCCACTGCCTTGGCGGTGTCTGGGGCAGCTACCACTGCCCTGCCACAGCAACTGCTGCTGTTTTGGCATTTGTGTTTAGTTTTTGTTTTATAAAACAGTCGTCAGTGTGTTGTATTTGATTCATTGGAAGTAGCATTTCCATTACGTGATTTCTGCTTTAATTTGCAAGGTTTTCTTAATTAATCTCTCAACCACTGCTGCTATGTGGGGCAGCTGCCACTGAGGGTCTAAGGACAGAGGGTGTCACTCCCTGTACAGATTGTAAAGCCCTCCGAGGCAAAATGTATTTTGTGACTTTGGGCTATACAAATAAAATTTCATTTGATTTGATTTGATTTGATTTGAAATGCCGCTGCCCTGCCGCTGTCTGGGGCAGCTGCCACTGACCTGCCGCTGTGCTGCTGCTGTTATGGGCATGTGCAAGTGAGATACCTTTAGTTTATGAAAGTTAGTAGTTAACAGCGGCAGGTTAACAGGTTATGGGTGTCATTCTGCAACAAACTGTTGCTGGGAAGGAAACACACAGTCAGCTACTAATACACTCCCACTATTATACAACGTGACAACAGCACCAACGTGCTCTGAAAACTCGACGACTGCCACCAACTTTTTATTGGGTTGAGCAAAGCAGGGAAAGCGCTGCTCACAACTCACAATGTGTTGGAAGGGGCTCATCATTTTGTTTTGGAACTGGGGAATTGAAAGACTTATACACACCGGCAGGGGAGCGGCGTTTCAGTGGCAGCTGCCCACCATTTTATGAAACAGTTGTCAGTGTTTTATTTGACTCGCTCGAAGTATATTTTAGTATTTCCATTACGTGATTTCTGCATTAATTTGCAAGGTTTTCTTAATTAATCTCTCAACTGCTGCCGGCTGCCACTGACCTGCCGCGGCAGGTGCCGGTGTCTGAGGCAGCCTGAGACTGCCTTGGCGGTGTCTGCCCCAGACACCTGCCAACTGCCGCGGCATTTCAGTGGCAGCTGCCCCAGACACCGGCAGGGCAGCGGCATTTCAGTGGCAGCTGCCCCGCATAGCGGCAGTGGTTGAGAGATTAATTAAGAAAACCTTGCAAATTAAAGCAGAAATCACATAATAGAAATGCTACTTCCAGCGAATCAAATACAACACACGGCAATGCTACTTCCAGCGAATCAAATACAACACACTGACGACTGTTTTATAAAATAAAAACTAAACACAAATGCCAAAACAGCAGCAGTTGCCGTGGCAGGGCAATGGTAACTGCCCCAGACACTGCCATGACAGTGGCCGCTGCCACAGAAACCGGCAACTGGTTCCGACAATTCTGAGTTTAAAAGAAAAAAAGTAAGAATTCTAAAAAAAAAAAAAAAAAAGATTTATGTGGCCCTAATCCTCTTCCATAGAAAATAGTTGCTGAAAACATGTGAAAAGACTTTGAACGATATATTACTGAAATGTGGAGTTAGAGGTTCAAACAGTTTTTCACCAGTTTTCAGTCCAGGTTTTTTTGGGCGGTCCTAAAACGAGACTGCATGACGCATTGAGGTGAGCATACATACATAAAAACTGGGCTGGTTTCGGATCAGTTCGTCGGGTTTTTGTAGCCGAAACACAGGCACTTCAGATCCTTCTTCCTGCGACCCTCTGTTCAGCAGGCAGCAATCTCACTCACTCATTCACTTACACACACAACCACTACAGCTCTGGCTGACATGCCCCCTAAACTCACAACAGATACTCCCACTACCTTCAGCTCACTTCACGCACGCCGGCCCATTGAGTCATATGACAGCGGTTGCACCTACGGCACACGTGTCTGTACAGTTGACACACAGCTGACGCATCTGGACACTCTAATGTCAAGAGTTGATGTTGCTGTTCACTGGATTTTTATTTTTGCTAGGTCAGTTTATTATCAACTCCAGGTGTTTTACAGTTGTTCTACCTGGCGATGACGTAGCTTACATACCCACAGAGACTCGTTATAACTGGACAGACTGGACAGCAGCCGAGAGATTTCTTAGGTTAGGCTACATTATAAGTCAATAATTAGTAAGGGTGACTATATGGCGCTTCATATCCAAGACAATCAGGATCTAGTCTGTCCTTAGCCTACAAAATAAAGTTTGAGAAATGTCTGCATGGAGCACACCTGCTTACAGGTGTGCAGCTGACAGATATGCAGCTTACAGAGACAGTTTCCTCATCGCTACCTGAGCCACCATCCGATCCTCCCTCACTCACGTCGGGAGTGTCCTGGACATATCCTGTATTCTGTGATTTTCCTCTTTTCATTTCTAACCGGCCCGTTTCAGATTGTAATAATTGCTGTGACCACAGCTGGACACAGTGGTCTATAACTGCCGTTATGCAGCGGTCAATATGACCGCTATTGGCCTTCCGAGGTATAAATGCTCAGAAATCAAGTATGTTTCATTTTAATAAGTTGTAAGCTTCAGAAACCATCAAACACATATATTTAGGAAAAGTCACGGACTGAGAGACTTGTAGTTTTAATGTAAACAAAGTTATTTACAAAAGAAAAACCCAAACGGCCTGTTCTAGTGTACTGTATACATGAGAAACAAGGCAAAACAATTTTGGGCGTTTTTTGTGCATTCTCGCGGTTTTTGATAAGGTTTTGGGCTGGAAAATCTCGCTGGCATCTGGCAACACTGTACACGTACTTTATTTCAATTTCC
Source organism: Argyrosomus regius (assembly GCA_946959425.1). Classification (NCBI taxonomy): domain Eukaryota; kingdom Metazoa; phylum Chordata; class Actinopteri; family Sciaenidae; genus Argyrosomus; species Argyrosomus regius. The sequence goes on along the minus strand of OX336891.1, from coordinate 28,377,309 downwards.
AACATAATACAGTAATTACAGTACGTTAGGTGACTTAGTGCACAGTAACGTGATTTTACATCGTGTACCAACATAATCACGTTAGGGTTTCTAATCATTTTCATGTGTGTTATCTAATGTCAGTGCATGTAACGTTAGACTGCTCTCGTTCCCTGAGCGGAATCCAGAGGAAAATACACCGGTAACGGGACACGGGACGTCTCTTATATGCAACAGCAGCTTGTCGCTATGACAGGTGACAGGGAATATATTTAGTCAGATCTGAGTTTACGTGTGTCGGTAACGGCACACACGTACGAGAGACACCTGCCTGGGATGCCGGTGACCCCCCCCCCCCCTTGCTTCATCAAAACAGTGCAACGGAGCAATAACCGTTTTTTTTTTTTTTTTAACCGCGTTTCACTGAGATACATGACTTATGTACGTTTGGACAGAGAGAAAGACAGAGAGAGAGACAGAGATTCATTCAACTCGCCCAGAGTGGTTCAGAGGACACGACCCCACAGTCCTGGAGCTGAGAATTCATTTTTACCCGATTCTGACACCTAATTTCATAAACAAAAAAACTAAACTAAACTAGAAATAACGACTTATTTCTAATCATTCAGATTTGGTTGGGTGGTTAATAACTTCTTTAGTCTGACAAACTGAAAACACATTTATTTTTACTTTACACGGACTTTAAACACTTCCTGACTAAAATGTCAGTGTAAATCAGTGCAGTGGTGATGAGCACAGACAGTATAAAACATGGACGTAGTTTCCATGACGTCACCCACAGGTTTCAGAAGAGCCATGGTGAAGCTCAGTGTGGTGGCTCTGGTAGTTGCCATCTTGGCAGGTGGATCGTGGGTGGAGCTGAGGTGGGCTAAATGAAGCCTTATATAGTGGTCTGACAGCTAAATTAGAAACAAACTGCAGGTTATGCAAAATAATATTATTCAGTATTTATTGTAAAGATCCCATCCAACTCAGCCATCTCATAACATGATGTGGATAATTCTGAGTGCTTCCTCTTTTTCTCACAATCTGGACAGACCAGTTTCCTCTGCAGTCCTTGTTGCTGCTATCTCCAACTCTGTGCCTGTGGTATGGGCCAAGTACAATAACGAGAGTTACAGATGTAACTAAGGTTCTATGAATTCTGGATGACCGCCAGAGACGGTATGAAATACCTGGATAAGCATCACGCGCATGCGCAGATCGAGACATAATACCAACAAAGTCATGTGACCTGGGTGACCTGATAAAGGGGCAGGCACCCAGAGATCGTCTCCTACAGAATCTTCTTGTCAAGATTCCGAGTGACAAGGAACTCTGGCGGTCATCCAGAATTCATAGAACCTTAGTTACATCTGCAACTCTCGTTCTATTTCATTCTTCCTGACCGCCAGAGACGGTATGAAATACCTGGATGACCTATACCAACAAAGTCATGAGGAATCCGCACTCACCGAGATTCAGTTGCAGACCAAAGGAACAGACAAGACAGCTGCCGCCACAGGATGGGGAACGGCCACATTGACTCTGTAGAAGCGGGCAAAGGTACAGGAAGAAGCCCACGCAGCTGCAGCACAGATGTCATTCAGCAGAACACCCTTAAAAGCAGCCCACGATGTGGAGACGCTCCTGGTGGAATGACATTTCACTGGGGGGATCCGAAGGCCCGCGAGCCTGTATGCATGAGTTATGGTATCAACAACCCAATGCGAGAGCCTCTGTTTGGACTCTGGGTGAGGATGCCAAATGCTCCCCCCCAACTGTGACAGGAGATCCTGCCTCAGTGGGAGGGGCCAAGGTACCCCGTTGAGAAGCCGACGAGGAAACCATATTCTCCCAGGCCAGAAGGGAGCCACCAGCAACACTGAGTGATTGCTCCTGTCTATCCTGTGAAGTGTCAACATGAGCAGTGGGATTGGAGGAAAGGCATACAGGAGGCGGTCTGGCCAGGACTGTGCCAGGGCATCCTGCCCCAACGGGCTGGTCGATTCCGAGAGGGAAAACCACAGCGGGCAGTGCGTTGACGCCGCTGAGGCGAATAGGTCGACATCCGCTCTGCCGAACCTCTCCCATACCATCTGAACCACAATGGGTTTCAGCCTCCACTCCCCTGGAGAAGGCTTTTGGCGGGAAAGCAGGTCTGCAGCTGTGTTCTGCACACCCGGCAAGTGCATTGCCCTGAGACTTGCAAGGCGAGGCGAGGCGAGGCCCAGTGAAGAAGCCTCTGAGCCTCCCGTAGGGTGTTGTCTGACCAAACAAGTACATGCATCCCTTCCAAAAAGGGAAGGAAGTGCCTGAGGGCTGAGTGTACCGCACGCAGCTCCAACACATTTATGTGCTGGAGTCTCTGCTAAGGACTCCAGGTTCCCCTGACTGTCCTGTGGTTCCAAACAGTGCCCCAGCCCAAGAGGGAGGTGTCTGTCACCACTACCTCCCGACGGGAAGGAAGAGAACCCAAGGGAACACCGCTGGAGAGATAGGCCCTGCTTCTCCAGGGTTTGAGAGACTGGAGGCACTTGCCTCAGACCACCACCACCCTGCCTTGGTGCCTCTTGGGGTCGAGGCCCAAACCATTGACCCACACCTGCAAGGGGCGCAGTGAGAGGAGTCCCAGGGAGATGACGGCCGATACGGCTGTCAATTTTCCCAACAGCTGGAGAAAGAGACCATATGTCAACCTTGTACCTTTCCGAACACGTGAGACAAGGTTGAGGATGTCGTCCACCCTCTGTGGGGAGAGAAAGGCCTTCATCATTACCGAGTCGAGGACAACCCTGATGAACATGACTCGATGACTGGGAACTAAACAACTCTTTGATTCACAGTAAGACCCAACTGGTTCACATGGGTCAAAAGACACGTTGTGTCGATCAGGGCCTCCCACCGGCCTAGATGTTGTGGGGAGAAACGGCTGGAGCCTGGATCTAGGGAGTCAGGTCCGACTCCCGCGACCTTTGGGCAGCTTGGGGTGTCGGTCCGCAGGTGGTCCATATCTGGGTGCCCTGTCTTTAGGCGTCCGAAAGGCAGGCTGCTGAGGGGCCCTATGGAAACGGCCCCACTGGAACGAGGGGCGGCCGGCTCTTGATTCACCCTGAGCATTGGCTGTAGAGTGGGGAGCCCTAGTGTGCCCTGGTCTAGGCAATGGTGCCTGACGTAAGTCAGCAAACTGTTGCTTGACTTTATTCACCTGCACACTGCGCTCTAAAGCCTGTTGGGCTTCAGGTCCGAACATCTGGCCTGGAATGACAGGTAGCGTGCGGAGTGTCTTTCTACATGCCTCTGACAAGGGGGACTGGGCAAGCCACACCTGGCGCCGCGCCAAGGTCAAGGTGGACATCAGTCTCCCAAGCTCTCTGGTCATGAACGCAAACGCCTGGAGTGAAGCATCACTGAGGCCTTGTGCCTGGGCATCCGCTCCAGTAGTCTGGAGAGTCTGCGATAGAGCCAGAACCAGGTGGGAAAGGGAGTTACCAATACGCCCCATCCGAGCCGCTATATCATAGCTCTTGGTAAGGAGGTCATCAGTTATCCTACACTGTGGGCGTGGACAACGGGCATCAGGTCTGAGGGTTTCATCTGGAGACACTATCAGAGAAGCGATTGAGGCATCAATGGTAGGCATCTGATCCAGACCATATTGGTCGGCGTCCCTCTTGGCAGCCAGAGCTCTGCAGTCACTCGGCAGGTGAAGGAAAGTCTTGGGGTCCGGTTCAGTGATGTATAGCTCAGAGGGTGGAACCTTGAAGGAAGATGGTTGAGGGGCATGTTTGAAAAAAGCATTAGAGGGAGCAGCCTCCACAGGGGCAGCATCCAACCCAAGCCGAGAGATGGCCAGTTGGATGGCCTGTTTAACTGTAGAAAGACTGGCCTCAGCATCTGTAGAGGTTTAAATAAATAGCTTGAGATCTTGCAGTGGCTTACTCAACAGTCTATTGCTAGCAAGAGTTGCTATTCAAGTTGCTTTTCCACAGGCAGTGTCTGTTGCTAGCCCAGCTGTGCAGTGTAACAAAATCCACTCTGGAAACGTTTTTGTTGTGAAGAAAAAATATAAAAAATCTCCAGCTTTATTCCACAGGATTACAAAACAAAGTGGCTGGCTAACACACTTGTAGCAACTTATTACTAAAAGCAGGTAAGAAAACCGTTTGCTTCTACAGCTATCAAGCTCTGACTGCCTGCTCTCAGATCAACAGGAAAATCCCACACACCTAAGCGCTCTTAAAGGGGAAGTATACTTTTTATCGACATATACATGACGCATTCTCCCCTGCCTTGCGACACTTTGCGGTAAGCGTATTCTGTCACTTCCGGTTATCGGTGTTACTGCCACGGTGCTCTCTGCTCTGCTCACCTAAACAGATTTACGTATATTTTTCACATCAGTGATTATCTACATATCTCTACACTATCCTTAGACTTGTTCTGTTTGAGCACGAACAGGTCTCTGAACTTTAGTAACACTTTAAATCCGATAGTTTTACCAGCTTCTGTTAGTCACACTAACTAGCCTAACTGTAGCAATGGCTTCTCTCTGCTCTCCTGCTCTCTCCTCTCCTGCTCTCTCCTGCCCTGTGTGCCACGTTTAGTTACTCCTTGTCCTCCTTTAGCGATAACGGTACTTGTAATAAATGTAGTTTATTTGTAGCTTTGGAGGCGAGGCTCAGTGAGTTAGAGGCACGGCACCGCACCACCGAACAGTCAGTAGCTGCTTTGGTTAGCAAGTCCCCTGTAGCCGGTGCGGTACCACCGAAGGTAGCTTTAGCTAGCCGTCCCCCGGCAACCCCCGAGCAGCCGGGAGGCTGGGTGACTGTCCGAAAGATGCATAGCTCCAAACCGAAGCCCACGGTACACCACCAACCGCTCCACGTTTCAAACAGATATTCCCCACTCAGCGACACACCCGCTGAGAGGCCAACTCTGGTCATTGGCAGCTCCATTTTACGAAACGTGAAGTTAGCGACACCGGGGGCCATAGTTAAATGCATCCCGGGGGCCAGAGCGGGCGACATCGAATCTAATTTAAAACTGCTGGCTAAGGATAAGCGTAAATACAGTAAGATTGTTATTCACGTCGGCGGTAATGACATCCGGTTACGCCAATCGGAGGTCACTAAAATTAATGTTTCATCGGTGTGTGCATACGCCAAAACGATGTCGGACTCCGTAGTTTTCTCTGGACCCCTACCCAATGTGACCAGTGATGACATGTATAGCCGCATGTCGTCATTCCACCGCTGGCTGTCGAGGTGGTGTCCAGCAAACGATGTGGGCTTCATAGACAATTGGACACCTTTCTGGGGAAAACCTGGTCTGATTAGGAGAGACGGCATCCATCCCACTTTGGATGGAGCAGCTCTCATATCTAGAAACATGGCCAAGTTTATTAGTCGACCAAAACCGTGACAACCCAGAGTTGAGACCAGGAAGCAGAGCTGCAGTCTTACACGCTTCTCTGCGCCTCCATTAGAGCAGCTGCCCACCCAATCCTTTAGTATAGAGACTGTGTCTGTCCCCCGTCCACCTACATTATTTAAAGATAAAACAAACAGAGGAGAAGTTCATCATAAAAACCTAATAAAAATTAAAACAACATCCCCAGCAGTCCAAAATAAGAGAATTAAATGTGGACTCTTGAATATCAGGTCTTTGTCCTCTAAAGCTGTCTTAGTCAATGAATTAATATCTGACTATGATATTGATTTATTTTGTCTTACTGAAACCTGGCTGCAGGAGGATGAATATGTTAGCTTAAATGAATCCACTCCTCCCAGTCATTGTAATACTCATATTCCTCGAAGTACTGGTCGAGGTGGTGGAGTTGGAGCCATATTTGACTCAAGTCTATTAATAAATCCTAAACCTAAACTAAATTATAACTCGTTTGAAAGTCTTGTTCTTAGCCTTACTCACCCAACCTGGAAAACATTACAGCCAATTCTATTTGTTATAGTATATCGAGCTCCTGGTCCTTACTCTGAATTTTTATCTGAATCTGCAGAATTTGCATCAGGCTTGATCCTTAAAACAGATAAAGTAATTATTGTAGGTGATTTTAATATTCATGTGGACAACCACAATGATAGTCTTAGTACTGCGTTTATCTCTTTGTTAGATTCAATTGGCTTCTGTCAGAGTGTAAATAAACCGACTCATTTTCTGTCATGTTCTCTCATATGGCATTGAAATTGATCATCTAATAGTCTTTCCACAGAATCCTCTTCTGTCTGACCATTTTTTAATAACCTTTGAGTTCACATTACTGGACTATAAGCCTTTTGGCAGAAACTCCTACAGCAGATGCTTATCTGATAGTGCTGTAGCCAAATTTAAGGAAGTGATTACTTCAGTATTGAATTCAATGACTCGTCTCAATGTAGCAGAGGACTTGTCTGCTTCCTTTAGCCCCTCACAAATAGATCATCTGGTTGATAGTACTACAGGCTCATTACGAACAACTCTAGACTCTGTTGCACCTCTGAAAAAGAAGATAATTAAACAAAGGAGGTTAGCACCATGGTATAGCCAGCAGACTCGCAACTTAAAGCAAGAGGCACGTAATTCTGAACGCAAATGGCGTGCCACTAAACTGGAAGAATCTCGTTTAGTCTGGCAAGATAATCTTAAAACATACAGGAAGGCTCTCCGTAGTGCCAGAGCAGCCTACTACTCTTCATTAATAGAAGAAAATAAGAACAACCCCAGGTTTCTCTTCAGCACTGTAGCCAGGCTAACAGAGAGCCACAGCTCTATTGAGCCATCTATTCCTTTAGGTCTAACTAGTAATGACTTCATGAGCTTCTTTAATGATAAAATTATAACTATTAGAGACAAAATTCATCACCTCATGCCTTCAACAGGCACTGATCTGCATTCTGATACAGCAAGTTTGGAAACAGCTGTAAAACCTGATATATATTTAGACTGTTTTTCTCCCATCGACCTTCATCAAATAACTTTAATAATTTCTTCATCTAAGTCGTCAACCTGTCTCTTAGATCCCATCCCGACCAGGCTGGTCAAGGATGTTTTACCTCTAGTTAGCCCTTCTTTATTGGATATGATTAACCTGTCTTTATTATCTGGATATGTACCACAGTCCTTTAAAGGAGAACTATTATACCCCTTTTCCACCAGTTCACACAGGTCCCAGGCACCTTAATGACATGTCTGTGAAATCCTTTGGTCAAAATTCGTCACGGATCAAGCAAAGCAGCCCTCTCTGTACCCTGCCTTTACCGCGCTGCGCTCAGGCGTTCGGTTTTCGTGTCTGTCCCTTTAAATGCAAATGAGCTGCGGCCAGCTGCTGCTCACTCCGCCCCCCTCTTCCGCCCTACGAGGCCGACAGCGCGTATGGGAGTGACGTTGCTGGAGTTTACCTGGGAGAGACGTGGCTGCTGGAGAAAACGTCACTTTGTAAAATATATATTTGAACTAGAGTCAGACTCTGAGCACGAAGAGGCAACAGAACAAGTCCAAACAGCGAGGAGAGAAAAGGATGTTTCTGAATGGTAAGTTTATGTAATGTGTTTTTATATCTTTGAACTCTGGCTAACTGGCTAGCGCTAGGCTAATGTTGCTACCATGTAGTGTGTTTATGTACTGGCTATTGGAAAGCTACGTAGATAAATGTAATTAATTGCAAGTAATGTACGTAACATTACTCAGCTGTTCCCCTTACACCAGTAACATACAAGCTCAGCCAGCATGTTTGCTCCACAACCGTACAGGTGGGAAATTAATTTTTTACTTATTAGTAAGTCATTCTTTTGTCTGAACTCTATTAGCCACGTTACTTTATTACAGACATTTGGCAGAGCAGACTATGGGCCTTTATGTCTGAGGGGAATAGAGCAGTAAGTTATTTTATGTATATTAGTAGTCTGTTACTATTGTAATATAAATGAGTAAGGATTAGTACAATAAAATACTGTCCCCTCTATCTTACATTGCTTACTGTTGATCTGTCATGTTTGTTACTTGTTATCATGTTACATATCAAACACTGAAAGCACACAAAACAGTTCAGATAGAGTTTACCTTTATTGTCATGATTCCTTCAAACATCACACAACTTTTGAAAACAAACTTATTCAATATACTACCTAGAACAGCAGTCTGAAAAAGTTTTGGTCAGCATTTAGGTTTCACAGAATTTCAGAAGAAAAGATGGACACACGTTATAAAAGCATGTCACTGTGTAGTTTAGACTAACCATTATGTACACTTTGTTTTAGCTGTTACAGATACTAGGCCTACAGGAGCTCTGTAAGCTGGTGTTGGGGATTTCTCGACTGGAGAATCAGGGTGGTACTGCTCAGCTGTGTGGTGTGACGGATATGGAGTCCCCAGACACTCAAGGAAGCTACGCAGGGTCAGACCGGTCCTTGATTGAACCTCGACACATAGCTGGCTACGACCTCTTGCTTCCCTGGTCTTGCAAACTGGGCTGCGAGATCCTCAGGGATGGGGATCTTCAGCACCTCATCCACGTATGGGCCAGAATTTAGGAAAACCTTCTCGAAGATGAGGTCCAACATAACCTATAAGACAATATAGGAGGGAGAAAATGAATATACTTAGTAATTATCCAACTTACATAAGTTAAGAGCCCTGTTTTATGTATTTTTTTTTTCACTTGTATAATAGATGTTTGCACATTCTTTGACTTATTGCCATTTTTAATAAAAGGTTGCAAAACTTACCGACGGTTGGTTCTACTTTCACTGTCTTAGCTGTTGCTGTTGTTGAGAAGTTCAATCTGAATAGCGGCTCACCAGCTGATGTAGCTTAGGGACGCCCAGCACTTTCATTGAAGTGGAGGGCTGCCAGGTGGAGTCTAGGGAAAGAAAAACAATAACACACAAATATGATTGAGAGCACAAATATAAATATACATTGTACTCATTCACTAAGTATCAGAATCACCTTTATTTGCCAGGTGTGTATACACACACACACACACACACACACAACAAACTGTCCATACATACACATACATTGAGAGCAACATGTAAACAGAGTCAAATTCCTTGTGTGTACACACACCTGGCCAATAAAGTGATTCTCAAAGTTACCACTTGCTAATTCTTTCAGTCCAGAAGCCTGCATGAACAGGCAGCCTGACATGTCACTAAAACTGGACAATATCCAGGTGGAGCTCATGGACTGAACTGATGCTGTCCTTCTATTGTAACTGTTTACTTTATGTACCCAGCTCTCTAAGACCGGATCTAGCTTCAGACTACGCTGTAAAATAAAGAGGGGTCTCTCTTTCTCTCAAACCGAGGGGGACACAGTAATAGTGGGTGCCACAGACAATAAAAGTGAGGGGGATCCGTTAACAGAAAGGTGAATGAGAGAAAAGTTATTTTCGTATCGCTAATGACAGCTACGTTCAACACACAGCTGCATGTGGGACCGATGAGTAGAGGCTGAGTTATACACGTCTCTCTTTATCTCTGTAAACTAAGCAGGAAGTGTTCGTCTTACAGACAGACATCCAACTAAAAACCTACTGCCGTTATTTAGTGTGTATCACAACCAAGTACAACTGATACGAGACACTAGTTAGCAGTTAGCGCCGATTAGCATGAGCTAACGCTAACTAGCCGTTTGGTACAGGCATTACTTGCTTGCTATTTGATCCACACCAATGTAACGCCAGTAGTTTGTAAGTTGAACGTCTGCCTGTAAGATAAACACTTTTTGTTCCTGCTCAGTTTACAGAGATTAAAAAAAGACTTGTATAACGGGGCGGCGGTGCTGCCTGTCAGCATGCAGCGGAGCGCTGTGTGTGCTGAACATAACGCTAACTAGCTGTTAGCGTTAGCTCATGGTAATCTAAAGAAACACAAAGCACACTTACATTTCCATCGTCTGTAGTTTTCCATGGACAGTTGGTATTGCTCCTCTTTCGTGTAGGTCTCGTTGCCGTCCTGTGTTGTTCTGTGTTCATTGTATTTGTCCGTTGTGAAACACGCGTCGCACACACACGTTCAGCTCTCGTTGACAGTGTGGGGACGTCTCCGGTAAAAGTAAACGTAATCCTCCGTTCTTCGGTCCTCTCAGGCTGGGGCCAATATAGCGACTTGTGCCGGTCACTGCTGCCAGCAACAGAGTAACGAGCATGCCAAGGTCGGAGCCTTGCCCAGCCATTCTTCTCCGTGAAGCAGAAACTGTCGGAGCTTCACCTGAGCTCTGCGCTTTCGTCACCTGTAGGGCGTGGCGGGTGGAGACTGGGTGTTGGCCTCTGCTGGAGAGATCAGGAAGTGGGTCTGGTCTGCAAATCTTCTACGTAGAAACCGGCACGGAATCTGACTGGCTTACCAGAGACAAGCGGCAAAATGGGGGTGCAGCCGCTGCAGCGCACGTGAAATGGACGCGGTTGTTGTTTTTAACACTGTGGGGGTTTGTGCGCACCCCGAATTCAAAAATATTAGTGTAGAAGAGCTGGAAAAGTGATTTTTGCATAATATGTCCCCTTTAAAGTAGCTGTAATTAAACCTCTTCTTAAAAAGCCCACTCTAGATCCAGAGGTTTTAGCCAATTATAGACCGATATCAAACCTTCCCTTTTTTTCTAAGATACTTGAGAAAGCTGTAGCCAATCAGCTGTGTGACTTTCTCCATAAGAACAGTTTATATGAGGATTTTCAGTCAGGATTTAGAGTGCATCATAGCACAGAGACCGCACTAGTCAAAGTTACAAACGACCTCCTAATGGCATCAGACAAAGGACTCATCTCTGTACTTGTCCTGTTAGATCTTAGTGCCGCATTTGACACCATTGACCATCAAATTCTTTTACAGAGACTGGAACATCAAATTGGCATCAAAGGAACCGCCCTAAGCTGGTTTAAGTCCTATTTTTTAGATCGTTCTCAGTTTGTTCTCGTCAATGATGTATCCTCCATGCATACCAAAGTTTGTCATGGAGTCCCACAAGGTTCTGTACTCGGACCACTTCTATTCCGTTTATATATGCTTCCTCTAGGGAACATTATTAGGAATCACTCCGTTAATTTTCATTGTTATGCCGACGACACCCAATTATATTTATCGATCAAGCCTGATGAAACCAATCAGTTAACTAAACTCCAAGCATGCCTTAAAGATATAAAAAGTTGGATGACCTTCAATTTTCTGATGTTAAATTCAGACAAAACTGAAGTTCTTGTAATTGGACCCAAAAACATCAGAAACTCTCTTTCTAGAGACTTAGTTACTTTAGATGGGATCACCCTGGCCTCCAGCTCCACCGTAAAGAATCTTGGAGTTGTTTTTGATCAGGATTTGTCCTTTAATGTCCACATAAAACAAATTTCAAGGACTGCATTCTTCCATTTACGTAACATTGCCAAAATCAGACGCATTGTATCTCAAGCAGATGCAGAAAAACTAGTCCACGCATTTGTTACTTCTAGGCTGGACTATTGTAACTCATTGTTATCAGGCTGCTCCAATAAGTCTCTGAGGACTTTGCAGCTAATTCAGACTGCTGCTGCACGTGTTCTGACAGGAACCAAGATCAGAGATCACATCTCTCCCATTTTGGCTTCCTTGCATTGGCTACCTGTCAAATCTAGAATAGAATTTAAAATTCTTCTCCTTACATACAAAGCTCTTCATGGTCAGGCACCATCATATCTAAAAGAGCTCATAGTACCTTACTACCCCTCTAGAACACTGCGCTCTCAGAATGCTGGGTTCCTTGTAGTTCCTATAGTTTCCAAAAGTAGATTGGGAGCCAGAGCTTTCAGCTATCAAGCTCCTCTTCTGTGGAACAAACTACCACTTTGGGTTCGGGAGGCAGACACGGTCAACACTTTTAAGAGTAAACTTAAGACTTTCCTTTTTGATAGAGCTTATAGTTAGGGCTGGCTCAGGTCATCCCTTAGTTATGCTGCTATAGGACTATACTGCCGGGGGACTCCCCCTTTCAGGGTTATGCCTAGCCAGGCACGGTATTGGTTGAAGATGCAGTCACATCTCCCTTTACTGAAAACCCTCTCTCTCTCTCTCTCTCTCTCTCTCTCTCTCTCTACCACCATCTGTAAACATACATGTCTGTCATACATGTACATTAATGCATCTTACTAACTAAACTTCTTCCCCGGAGTTTCTGTGCTCTCTCGTCCAGCAGGTTCTTGTGGATCGTGACTGCTGCCGTGGTCCTGCATGACGTCCACTACATATATTATTACTGTCATTAATGTTACCAGGTCTCCATTACAGTTTATAGTAACTTAGTTAATGATTTGCTGCTGCTGTGCATCTGTGTCTCTCTATCTCTATCACAGGTTCCACTGCTACTGTAATCATTTTATCATTCATTGTAATCCATTGTCATTTTTCATTGTAATTGTACAAAATGTTTCTCTTCACTTGTTGACTGTACACGTGACATCTATTGCACGTCTGTCCGTCCTGGGAGAGGGATCCCTCCTCTGTGGCTCTTCCTGAGGCTTTCTTCCACTTTTTTCCCTGTTAAAAGGATTTTTTGTGGGCAAGTTTTTCCTCACTCGAACCGAGGGTCTAAGGACAGAGGGTGTCACTCCCTGTACAGATTGTGAAGCCCTCCGAGGCAAAATGTATTTTACGACTTTGGGCTATACAAATAAAATTTGATTTGATTTTTTGATTTGATTTGATACCGAATCACATAAAAACATGAATACCAATATGCTTTTAACATTTTTAACCACTATATAAACTTGTAAATGAAATTATGAATCATTAAATCCTGTATACTTATTGAATTATGCATCTTCTCAACACATTTTAATCATATGAACTGTATTTCTCATCATGAACTGTACTTCTGCCTCTACAGCATCCCTCAACGAGTCTGCACCCGACTCATGAGAGTCTGTCACCGAGGGAAGGTGGGATCCCCCCTCCAGTTCTTCCTGTCCCCCTGCTTCATCGTCAGTAAAGAGATTCCCAGAGGCCGCAATAGATAGCGTGTCCTCGTCTTGCTGGCTAGCCACATGGGGCAAAGAAGCTAGGCTATCACTCTCAACGTAGCTCCGTGGTGGTTTTTCAAGTGGTGGCTCTGAGGCAGCGGTGCAAGCATCTGAGGGACCACCAGGCTGCAGACTAAGAAGGAGGGCCTTAATCTGGGCAAACTCAGAGGCCAAAGTGTCCACTTTAAGGGCCAAAGGTTCAACACCCCTCCTTAGTGACGGAGGCATCATCCTGCGTGTGTCCGCGGCGCTTGGGGCCGTGAGGAGAGCTGTATGCAGGTCTCCCGGAAGGGGGTAACTCAGCCTTGGCAAAGCTTTTATCAAATTTAGCTAACCTCGCATTCCTTTCTGCTAATGGCATGCAGGTGCAATTAATGCAAGCACTTTCAGTCAGCGCCTGCTTGAGGTGTTCAATGCCTAGGCACGAAGGGCATTTGTCATGGCCGTCCTCTGGGCTCAGAGGGGCCATGCAGGAGATACAAACACACAACATAGCTACAGAGGCTGTAGTATGGCAATTGAGCGGGAACACTCAAATACAATCCAACAATAAACCAGCAAGTGACGCCGAAAGGCGAGCGGTGTAAACACCCAGCTACAACCAACCCAGCACCAAGTCACAATAAAAAGCACCAGCAACGTTGCAGCAGGGCGAGTAACACTCGGCTATGAGTTCCATCAACCCAGCACCTGTAGTGGGTAAAACCGGAGTTGTAGCAACAGAGCGAGAGCCACTCGGCTACAAACAAGCTAACGATGTAGCAACAGAGCGAAAACACTCCGCTAGCTTTACCAGAGCCAACAACCCTCCTTTTTTTTTTTTTTTTTTTATTATTATTATTATTTATTTATTTATTTATTTATTTTTAATCACCGTAGGTAGTGTTTGCTAGCCTCCGATACAGCCGTCAGAGAGGCGAAAACACCCCACGAGGACAGTCAGTAGCAGGAAGCTCTGGCTAGCAAAAGCAGTAATCAACCCAAGCTGAGCGGAGGCGCTTAGTGGGGATGAAGCACGCCCACCGGCAATGAAAAACAAGTTACTTACCTGTCACAGTCCGGGCGGTGGTCGGATATGCACGGCGGGGATGAGCGCCGGATACGCAGCCTCTGGAGGACGAATCCGTAGCTCCAACCGGTTGTGGTTACAAGGCTACTGGCGTATGCGGCAAGCTAATAAAACAACAACAACCTGTGCGCTAAGGCGAGAAGATGAAAAGGAGACGATCTCTGGGTGCCTGCCCCTTTATCAGGTTGCTTATGTCACCCAGGTCACATGACTTTGTTGGTATTATGTCTCGATCTGCGCATGCGCGTGTTGCTTATCCAGGTATTTCATACCGTCTCTGGCGGTCAGGAAGAATGAAATAGAACAGTATAAAGAATGGACAGCGCATGAGTGATGTCACCTGTAGGTTTCCGAAGTACCGTTTTGAACCTTAAAATATGCAGCGCCGGTGGCCACCGTGTTGGCTGCAGTACTGGTTCTTCCACCTCCCAGCTAATCTAAATATCAGCAAAGATGTGGATCATCAGCGGACCTGAGGCAGGCTGAATGACACCTGAGTGCTCAAACAAGCCATCTATAACATGCTGTTAATTCTGCATATTTGAACAGGTGAGTTGTATAAAAATTCACCCTCAGTACAGTTGTCATGAACGGGGAAATTATCTATAGAGACCAAAATAGTTTTTTGTACCAGGCTATAAACATGTTTATTTCTGCTGTGAAGTTGGACATTTTAACATGGGGACTTATGGAGACTGACTCACTTCTGGACAAATGCATTTTTTTTTTTTTTTTTTTTTTGGCACTTCTGTGATGGCTTTACTTCACAGCCACCAAGGTGCCACTCGGTTAAGTAGGAAATAAATGTTAGCATGCTAACATGCTAAACCAATATGGCATTGTTAGCACAGTGCAGGTAAGCATTTAGCAAAGAGTACAACCTCATGGAGCTGTTAGATGGCTGTACATTCTGAAGCAATAATTCCACAACATAACAAGCCTCAATTAGCTTTTGTTTCCTCTACTTTGTTTTCCAGTGTAGATGATACTTTGGACTACTCCCTCGAAGGCTGTAAACATGTTTATTTCTTCTGTGAAGTTGGACATTTTAACATGGGGACTTACGAAGGTTGAAATGGCTTGTAGCCAGCCTCAAGTGGCCGCTCGAGAAATTACAGTTTTTGGCTTAATTTCCCAGACACACAGGTTCCTGCTTGATACTTCAGTACTTCAGATAGACGTACAACATGAAAAAACAAACAAAACAAAAAAACACAGGGTCCAAACACTGAGCCAACAACATCTGGTAACAGTATGTAGGTTAATCAAATAAACTGCATATTCTTGGTAGATTACTTTAAAAGTGAATGGTTTGATTGAACTCTTTAACTTGTGATTGTTGACGGGGAATGCATTGTTTTGACATCTAGTAAATTTCAAACTCATGCATCAAGTATTTTGTTAAAGGTCTCTACAATAGCTATGGTTTCCAGTACAGTTGCTACCTTGATTTGTAACGTAGTTACACTAACTCTTAGTTTGTTTATCTTTGTTCCATGTCACTTCATTAACTCTCCTGTCATTTCAGATCCGGCCCTCCTTCCCTGCCATGCTATCAACTCATTTCCCTCACCTGGTTTTCCCCGCCCATCTCCACCTCACCAGTCCATTTGCTCATTAGTTCCTCAGTATATATACTAGTCCATTTTCACTTGATTCCTGCCAGATTGTCTTGTGTAGTTCTTTGCCAAGCTCTCCAGCATTTCCAGTTCTGCCTTCATTGTTCTGACCTTGTTTTGCCTCTCTTGGACTACGGATTCCTGCCTGCTCCCTGTCGGATTTGTTTGCCCATTTTGATCTCCCGGTTTTGACCCTGCCTGTTTTTTGGACTAGTAAACTGATTTTCCCTTGCAACTCGCCTGCCTCGTTGTCGTGCTTTTGGGTTCTCCTTTGCCAGCACCAGTGACCGTGACAGAACAATCTGGCCACCATGAACCCAGCCGACGCTGACTCATTCCATAATGAGCTGAGAGCACAGGCCAACGCTCTTCAGCGCCACGACGAACAATTTACCTCCATTTCAGGTGGTCTACGGGAGATGGCGGCTCGTCAAGAGAGGAGCTTGGGCAGCATTCATGAACTTCTCCAAAGGCTCTCGCCTGTCAGCCCTCCTGTCCAGACTCCTCCAGTGTCGGATGCTCGTTTGCCTCCTCCGGAACGTTATTCCGGTGTTCCGGGTAGCTGCCGGCCGTTCCTCGTGCAGTGTTCCCTTGCCTTTGAACTCCAGCCTTCCGCCTTTCCCACCGAAAGATCCCGGGTGGCGTATATTGTCTCTCTGCTTGCTGGCAGAGCTAGAGACTGGGGAACGGCAGAGTGGGAGAAGGAATCCGCCATCTGCTCATCTGTCAAGCCGTTCTCCGACGAGCTACGGAAAGTTTTCGACCATGTCACACCCGGAAGAGAGGTTGCTCGGGGTTTGTTTAACCTGGCGCAGGGGGGAAGGTCTGTATCCGATTACTCTATTGAGTTCCGTACTGTGGCAGCTGAGAGTAACTGGAACGCTGCTTCACTCTTCGATGCCTTCTACAATGGTCTCTCCGATGACATCAAAGACGAGCTGGCGGCCCGTGATCTTCCTGCTGATTTGGATGCACTTGTCTCTCTCTCTATCCGCATAGACAGTCGCCTGCGAGAGCGGCGGAGGGAGAGAGTTCGGTCCGCCGCTTCACCTGTGCGGTTTAACCAGCCATCCCATCCTCCGGGGCGTCCTTCTGAGCAGCGCACAGATGCTCCTTGTGACGCTCCTGAGTCTATGCAGCTGGGCAGGACACAGCTGTCTACAGCAGAGCGACAGCGCCGCCTAAGGGGGAACAGGTGTCTGTACTGTGGTCAGGACGGCCATTTCGCCTATTCGTGTCCAGTAAAAGACATGGCTCACCAGTCATCCAGAGGGCGCTGGTGAGCTGGACTGTGAACTCGGAAATGCCCTCTCGACCTTTGGTTCAGGTCAAGCTGTTCTGCTCTGGGAATTATCAGACTGTCTCAGCTCTCATTGACTCTGGGGCGGATGAAAGCCTGTTGGACATGACTCTTGCCTCCCAGCTGGGTCTTGGTCAGGTGGTTCTGGAGAAGCCTATCGACGCCTCAGCCTTGGATGGTCGCCTCCTATTCCGGGTTACGCATCGCTCTACCCCCCTTCAAATGTCCATTTCCGGTAATCACACTGAGACTCTTTCTTTTCACCTGATCAATGCTCCACAACAACCTGTCATTTTGGGGTTTCCTTGGCTTAGGAGGCATAATCCACACATTGACTGGTCTTCAGGAACTGTACTGCAGTGGAGTACTCATTGTCATGCTGTCTGTTTGAAGTCTGCTCTGTCATCTGCCTCTGGTTTGACTGTCCCCTCTGAGTTTCCAGACCTGTCAGGAGTTCCTATGGATTACCTGGATCTGAAGGAGGTTTTTAACAAGGCCCGGGCCACCTCTTTGCCGCCGCATCGCCCTTACGATTGTGCCATTGACCTCCTCCCAGGTACATCTCCCCCCTAGGGGGCGACTCTTCTCCTTATCGGTTCCTGAAACAAAGGCTATGGAAAAGTACATCCATGACTCCCTGGCGGCAGGGATCATACGACCATCGTCGTCTCCCGCTGGAGCAGGATTTTTTTTTTTTTGGGAGAAAAGGGACAAGACCCTACGACCTTGCATTGACTTCAGGGGACTCAATGACATTACCATCAAAAACAGGTACCCTCTTCCGTTAATCTCCTCTGCTTTTGAACTGCTACAAGGGGCTACAATTTTCTCCAAACTCGACCTCCGCAATGCTTATCATTTGGTGAGAATCAGGGAGGGTGATGAGTGGAAGACGGCCTTTAATACTCCTAGTGGTCATTATGAGTATTTGGTCATGCCATTTGGTCTCACTAATGCTCCTGCAGTCTTCCAGGCATTAGTCAATGATGTTCTGCGGGATCTGCTCAATGTGTCTGTTTTCGTGTATCTGGATGACATTCTCATTTTTTCTAAGTCCAGGAAGGAGCATGTAGTGCATGTACGTTAAGTCCTCCAGAGGCTCTTGGAGAACCAGCTCTTTGTTAAGGCAGAGAAATGCGAGTTTCACGTTTCAGAGGTATCCTTCCTGGGTTTCATCATCAACACTGGCAACATCCGGATGGACCCGGCCAAGATCAAGGCAGTCACTGACTGGCCAACTCCATCCGCACGCAAGGAGCTTCAACGCTTCCTGGGATTTGCCAACTTCTACCGAAGGTTCATTCGAAACTACAGTTCAGTGGCAGCTCCCCTCACTGCTCTCACTTCTCTCAGTGAGCCCTTCCGGTGGTCCTCCGTGGCTGAAGCAGCTTTTGGTGAGTTGAAGTCACGCTTCACCTCTGCTCCTATTCTCATCTTTCCAGATCCTGCTCGCCAGTTTATTGTGGAGGTGGATGCCTCGGATTCCGGTGTCGGGGCAGTTCTTTCTCAGCGGTCGGCTGAGGACCAGAAGGTTCACCCATGTGCTTTCTTCTCCCGGAAACTGGCTTCAGCGGAGAGGAATTATGACATTGGGAACCAGGAGCTGTTGGCAGTGAAACTTGCACTGGAGGAATGGAGACACTGGTTGGAGGGGGCGGAGCAACCATTTGTGGTTTGGACTGACCACAAGAACCTTGAGTACATCCGATCGGCCAAGAGACTTAACTCTCGTCAAGCAAGGTGGGCTCTCTTCTTCAACCGTTTTAACCTCTCCCTCTCATACAGACCAGGTTCCAAAAACGTCAAGCCTGATGCCCTGTCCCGTCAGTTCCAGTCAGAGGATTCTCCATCCCAGCCTGAAGGTATTCTCTCCTCTGCATGCGTTATCGGGGCGGTAACCTGGGAGGTGGAGGATAAGGTAAAACGCTCCCACACTGAACACCCTGCTCCTAGTGCTTGTCCAGAGAACCGACTGTTTGTTCCAGATAGTCTCCGTTCTGAGGTCCTCCAGTGGGGGCACTCTTCTCGTCTGGCTTGCCATCCTGGGATGAGACGCACTTTAGCCCTCCTTCGACAGCGCTTCTGGTGGCCTTCCATGGAAAGGGACACCAGGGAGTTTGTTGCTGCTTGCCGTGTCTGCTCTCAACATAAGACCTCATCAAGCTCCATCCGGTCTCCTTCATCCTCTGCCAGTTCCTCGTCGTCCCTGGTCTCACATTTCTTTGGACTTTGTCACTGGCCTACCACCTTCTAACGGTAACACAGTTATACTTACTGTTATTGATCGATTTTCCAAAGCTGCCATGCTCATCCCATTAACCAAATTACCCACTGCAAAGGAAATGGCTGAAGTTTTGTTGCAACATGTGTTCCGGATACATGGTCTCCCATCTGATGTGGTCTCTGACCGGGGACCACAATTCACCTCTCACTTTTGGTCCGAGTTCTGCAGGTTGCTGGGGGCTACTGTCAGTTTGTCATCTGGTTTCCACCCACAATCCAATGGTCAAGCAGAACGCATGAATCAAGAGATGGAGACAGCTCTGCGCTGCCTTGCTTCCCGCAACCCTTCCTCCTGGTCTGAGCAGCTCCTGTGGATCGAGTATGCTCATAATACTCTGCCCAGTTCAGCCACTGGTCTTTCACCTTTCCAATGCTCCCGGGGCTACCAACCGCCGCTCTTTCCAGAGCAAGAACGTGAAGCCAGCGTTCACTCTGTTCAGGCTTACGTCCGACGGTGTCGGCGCACTTGGATGCAGGCCCGTTCCACACTCCTGCGCTCTTCTGACCAACGATCGGCCAATCGACATCGCAATCCTGCACCCCGGTACACCCCAGGACAACGCGTCTGGCTGTCGACACGGGATCTTCCTCTCAGAGCGGACTCCAAGAAGTTGGCTCCCCGTTTTGTGGGCCCGTTCCCAATCTCTAAAATAATCAATCCTGTGGCTGTCCGTCTTCGTCTTCCGTATGATGAGGATTAACCACATTCCATGTTTCAAGGTCAAACTGTAGAGCCCTTCTGTCCCAAAACGGCTCATTGTGGGGCCCCTCCTACAATCTCCTAAAATAATCAAGTCCTGTGGCTGCCTTTGATCCAGCTCTCATCACCTTCCACCAGGCTCATCCTGATCATCGATGAGGATTAACCTCCTTACATGATCCATGTTTCTCATTAGGTCAAACCTGTATAGTGAGAGTCCACTTTCACTGATTCTCCAGATTGTCTTACCTTGCAACTCCAGCATTAGTTCTGCCTTCGTTGTTCTGACCTTGTTTTGCCTTTTTTTTTTTTTTTTTTTTTTCTTTTTTTTTTTTTTTTTTTTTTTTTTTTTTTTTTTTTTTTTTTTTTTTCCTTTTTTTTTTTTTTTTATTTTTTTTTTTTTCTTTTCTACTCCCCTCCCTCGTTGTCGTGCTTTTGGGTTCTCCTTTGCCAGCACCAGTGACCGTGACATGATTAATTTGAATAGCTATGCCTTCGGTGTGACAGAGTGACCTGTCACAAGTTTTAAACTTTATCAGATGCATTTTTATGCTCAATCAAAACATATGTTTTATGAGGGTTCATTTTGTCTGTTATGATCCAACAATAAAAAAAAATACTTTTCAGCAGAAAAATGTGTTTTTCAGGGTATACATTATACATACATGAACCTGACATACACTAATATCAAACAGCCTTGACGTCTGTCCCAGGCTTGAGTCGAATGCATGAATATTTCAGTGGTCATGTGATAAAAGGACAACAGTGTGTTGAGGAGTAATCATTTTCATCACCAATAAAATAATTGAAAAAGAAAAAAGATGACACCAAGAGTGTGTGTTTGTGTGTGTGTACAGTAGGTGTGTGTGTATGGTGGGGATACATGTGTGGGACTTCTGGTGGAGGTCCTTACTATTCAGTGGTGGGAAGAAGAAAAACAAGATGAGTAGGTTTGGGTGAACTTATCGATTGTGGCTCAGCTGAGGCTAAAAACTATTAGCAAAAACCATCAGGCTGTTCAAGAATGGGCCTGGCTAAAGTTTATCATGGCACATTGTTACTTTTGAGGCTATTGCACTTTGTGACAAGTCATATAGCAAGTACCTAGAGGTTTTTCAATTATTCCAGCCAATTTGGAATAATGTAACTGTGACCTGAAGCCGTTTACGATGAAGGCGTTATTACAGGAGAAAGCAAAGACTGAGTGCAGACGGAGGCAAAATGCAGAGCAGGGTGTTTTTTTTACCCTTGGATTGCCCTAATTATACAGAGCATTGATTTTACAATGCATCCATGGATTGATTAGAAGAGCCCTGCACCTCCCCTAAGGAAGGAGGGCTTCGCTCTCTGGTCTCCTGCTCACTGTTCTGCTCTCTACTCGTCCTCTGCTCCCCTCTACTTTAATTGCACCTGTTTCTTTTATTTTCCTTTCTTCTTTTTCACTTTCATAACTATTGTGTCCATTTCCTTTTCTTTATTTCCTTTCCTTTCCTTTCCTTTCTATTCTGATACTTGCTTAAATTAACAATTATTCCAAACTACCAGAATTTGTACGTCCTACTTGACTTTTAAAGCTCAATTTAAAGCTGACAGAATGGATTAAGTGCAGAGATGAAAAGTTAAAGTGATCACACTGAATGTAGAATTTGGTGCCAATCCATCAAATAATTGTTGAGATATTCACATCCAGGGACGGAGTGGGGCCACTTTTTTGGGCCATTTTTTCCATGGTGGTGTAAATTGGATAAATGACACAACAGTTCAGCTCTTACCATTATGTAGTTTTTATTTTTAGCATGGTTCAACAAATTTCAATTAGGGCTGTCAAACGATTAAAAATTTTAATCTAATTAATCACAAGGTTTCTTGAATTAATGTCGATTAATCACAATCCTAAATATGACTGAAAAATTCACATTCTCTCTGTACTGTAATGTACACAAGAAAGATAAATGACAAGAAGCGGATATTACATTTGTTTTTTATTAATGACAAATCCAAAAAAATAATTTAATTCTAAACAATTTTGGCAACTTAGCCATTGCTCTCTCTTTTTTTTTTTTTTTTTAGCAAATACGGGATAGGTGAATGGAACATTTTTCTTTTTGAACAAACAACTCCACTTTCACACAATTACATGTGGCCCTTTTACCTTTTATTTATTCATCTTTAAGCCAGTTGCTAAGGCAAACTAACTGGTTAACATTTTCTGAATGTAAAGCGGACCGTTTCTTCTGAACAATATGGCCTGCAACTGAGAAGAGTCGTTCACATGGAACCGTGGATGCAGGAGTCGCTAGATATTTGCGGGCAAGCAGGGCCAGCTTGTCGCGTGCTCCTGAATGAGCAGCCCACCACTGCATGGGGCAGTCCTCCATACTTATGCTTGGCTCTGCTCTGTACCTGTGTATGTCTCTGTCAGGTTGCACCTCTTCATCTGACTCTGAATAAGATAAGATAAGATAAGATAAGAGATAAGATAGACCTTTATTGTCCCACAATGGGGAAATTCACAATGTTGCAGCAGCAAAGTGGATAGTAACAGAAAGAGCTATTAGCATAAATAAGAATAAGAAATAGGAAAAAAAAAATATATAATATAAAACACTATAAACACACTATAAACACTATAATATAATATAAAACACTATGTACAGAACAGACAATAGAAAAAAGAAACAACAACAGCAGTTGCACGGGGGATATTAAATTGCACTGTGGAGTAGTTATTGCACATTATTATTATTGCAAGTTATTATTATTTACATTATTATTATATTGTTATTGCACATGGTGACAGAGTGTGAATTGAAATGTAGTCCTTAAGTGTATGTGGTTTACTGGGAGCAGTGCTGGTTATTAAACAGTCTGACAGCAGCAGGAAGGAAGGACCTTCGATATCTTTCCTTCACACATTTGGGGTGAAGGAGTCTATCGCTGAAGGAGCTGTTCAGTGCAGTGATGGTGTCCTGCATGGGGTGGGAGACATCGTCCATCATTGATGATAGCTTAGATATCATCCTCCTCTCTCCCACCACCTGTACTGAGTCGAGGGGGCATCCCAGGACAGAGCTGGCCTTCTTGGTCAGTTTGTTAAGTCTCTTCCTGTCAGCGGTTGAGATGCTGCTGTTCCAGCAGACCACTCCAAAGAAAATGGCTGATGCCACAACAGTGTCGAAGAAGGTCCTCAGGAGTGCTCCCTGCACCCCAAAGGACCTCAGTTTCCTCAGCAGATAGAGTCTGCTCTGGCCTTTCTTATAAAGTGCATGAGTGTTGTGAGTCCAGTCCAGTTTATTGTTCAGGTGAACACCCAGGTACTTATAAGAGTCCACTCTCTCTATGTCCATTCCCTGGATGTTCACCGGTGTCGGGGGGTCATGACTGCGCCTGCGGAAATCCACCACCAGCTCGTTGGTTTTCCCTGCGTTGATCTGGAGGTGGTTCCACTGACACCAGTTCACAAAGTCCTGGATCAGTTCTCTGTATTCCCTGTCATCATCATCAGTGATGAGGCCGACGATGGCAGAGTCGTCAGAAAACTTCTGCAGGTGACAGTTGGCAGAACTGTGCCTGAAGTCTGCAGTGTACAGGGTGAACAGGAAAGGAGCCAAGACTGTTCCCTGTGGAGCCCCTGTGCTGCAGACCACCGTGTCAGATACACAGTCCTTGGTCCTCACATACTGTGGACGGTTGGTGAGGTAATCCATAATCCAAGATGTGAGGTGATGATCCACGCCGGAGAGCTCCAGCTTGTCCCTCAGAAGCAGAGGCTGGATGGTGTTGAAAGCACTGGAGAAATCGAAGAATGTGATCCTCACAGTGCTTCCAGGCTTTTCCAGGTTAGAGAGAGCTCTGTGAAGGAGGAAGATGACAGCGTCATCCACCCCGATGCCAGGCTGATAGGCGAACTGCAGCGGGTCCATGGATGGTCCCACCAGAGGGCGGAGATGGACGAGGACCAGCCGCTCCAGTGTCTTCATCAGGTGCGATGTCAGCGCCACTGGCCTGTAGCTGTTGAGGTCCTTTGGGTGCGGCATCTTTGGCCCCGGGACCACACAGGATGTTTTCCACAGTTTTGGAACTCTCCCCAGCTTCAGGCTCAGGTTGAAGACGTGCTCCACAATCCCACAGAGTTGGTCTGCGCAGGACTTGAGGAGCCTGGAACTGATGCCGTCTGGACCCGCAGCTTTCTTTGCCTTGATCTTCCTGAGCTCTTTCCTCACCTGGTCGGCAGAGAGGGACAGATTGGGGCTCGGGGGCAGGGTGTTTGGGGATGTGAGGGGGGGTGGAGGTGTGAGGGGAGATGAGAGTGTCGGTGGGGGGGATGGGGCAGTAGTGTTGGAGGCAGTGGTGACTGGCAATCTGAATGCTGTGTGTGGGGGGGTGGGGGTGATGGAGGGGGGAAATACAGTATGTGTTGACAAGGGGGGGCTGCAGCAGGGATGACTGGGCCGGGGGAGGGGGGGGCTTGGGTGTTTGATCAAACCTGTTGAAGAACAGATTCAGATCGTTCACCCACTTCTGGTCCCCCACAGCCTGGGAGTCTGGTCCTTTGTATCCAGAGATGGTCTTCAGGCCCCTCCAGATACCGCTGATGTTGTTCTGCTGCAGCTGGTCCTCCATCTTCTTCCTGTATCTGTTCTTCCCCTTTCTTATCTTCCTCCTCAGCTCTCTCTGCACAGTCTTCAGCTCCTCCTTGTTTCCTGACTTAAAGACCCTCTTCTTCTCCTTAAGGAGGGCCTTTATGTCCGGATTAATCCAGGGTTTGTTATTGGAGAAGCACCGTACAGTCCTGGTGGGTACAGTGTTCTCCACGCAGAAGTTGATGTAATCCGTGATGCAGTGAGTGAGACTGTCGATGTCCTCCCCATGAGGATCACAGAGTTCCTCCCACAGAGTTGATTCAAAACAGTCCCTCAGAGCTTCTTCAGTCTCCTCAGACCATCTTCTCACTGTGCGGGTCACAGCTGGTTGCCTGTGCACGAGGGGTTCATACACAGGCAGGAGATGAACCAGGTTGTGGTCTGATCTCCCCAGGGGAGGGAGGGGTGTTGAGTGATATGCCTCCTTGGTGTTGGCATAAAATAAATCCAGTATTTTATTGTCTCTGGTGTGGCAGGTGACATACTGGGTGAACTTAGGCAAGGTGGAGGAAGGAGAGGCATGGTTGAAGTCTCCAGAGATGAGGAAGAGGGCGTGTGGGTGCTGTGTCTGCAGCCTGCTCACAGCTGAGTGCAGGACATCACAGGCCGTGTCACCGTTAGCAGAGGGGGGAACATACGCCACTATCACAACAGCGTGTAGGATCTCCCGTGGTAGATAATGCGGCCTCATGCTAACGGCTAACAGTTCAATGTCCTTGCAGCAGTGTTGATCTTTAACGGTGATGTGTCCAGGGTTACACCATCTCTCATTCACAAACACAGCCAGCCCTCCTCCTTTCCTCTTACCGCTCTCCTGCATTCTGTCGGCCCGTTGCAGATTAAATCCACCCAGTGAGATGTGTGAATCCGGGGTCAGAGAGTTCAGCCATGTCTCCGTAAACAGCATGATGCTGCACTCCCGATATTCCCTCTGGTGCCGGGTCAGCGCCGTTAAGTCGTCCATCTTATTGGGGAGAGATCTCATGTTTCCCATAACGATGGACGGGATGACCGGTCTGCACCGTCTTCTCCTTGCGCGACGTTGAACTCCAGCATGGGTCCCCCGTCGTATCCTCCTCAGCTCCCAGGGGACGTCGGGCCTCTCACGGGGCAGCACTGCTGTGTCACGGAGCACTAACAGCTGATCCCTGGTGTAAACAATAGTGGCCATGGCTGCTCACGGCGTGTCCGGACACGAAAAAGTTTGAAACTTGAATGAAAAAAGTTCTGCACAGCACAGCAGTTTGGTACCTGTGGTGCAACTGTTGTTTGCACAATACGACACCAAAGAATAAATTAACGTACTTAACAAAAAACTACTGAAAAAGAGAAAAACGCTCGACTTGGAGCTAGAGCTGCTGCAACTGCAGCCGCTCGGGAGCGGCGCATGCGTAAAATCTGAGAATCTGAGCCCATCTGTAGAAGGTGAGTTTTCTTCCTGGGTGGTCCATCTTGAGAAGTCAGCAGAGACCTATGATTGTTCATAAAGCATGCCTCCAAGTGAGGTCTACACCTCTTCCCTTTCACTCTTGGGCAGACTCTTCAAGTCTTTGAAACGTGGATCCAGCGCCGTTGCAAGCTTGAGCCATGCATTGTTAGTATTTTCTTGGTGGGAGGCTAGGTTTTCCATGAAAACCTAGCCTCCCACCGGTCTTAAATCTCACCACATATGCAGGGTCTTCTTCAGAGACCTCACTTGACGCAGGTGGCAGGGGGCAGGGGGCAGGCAGTACTACTAAGCAGGAGATATAGGCCTCTCCACCCAGAATCTCAGTTACATACCTGCAGTAGAATAACACACACAAACAAACACACACACACATAAGTTATTTGAACACTAGTTGGTATGCTGGCAAATCAGTTAAACATTTAATTTGAGCTTGTTCAATTCAATTAAATTTTTCAATTTGCACATTATATGTGCATTCCTTGCCTGCAGGGCTCTAGAAGAGTGCTCAGTCTCTGCAGTGTGTCCTATTCTGGTGGCGTCAGCATAACCAGTTTGTGGTGTTGTTGGTCCAGGGTTGCTTTTATTGCTGCTTGATTGCAGTTCAGGCGCTTGATCATTTCCAGTGTGGAATTCCACCGCATTGGCACGTCTTGGATCAGTGGCTCCTGCTGCTGTCCCAGGGCTGTTTGCTGGGCTTGAAGCTCCATGGTGTTTGCTGCGCTGTGTCTGAAGTGACCGACAATTTTGCGACACTTGGCCAACACATTTGCAAATCCACTATCGGAGAGGCTCACGTTGATGCTTCTCTATAGCATGTGAGCGATGCAGGGCATGTGCTCATATGGCAGCAGTTTAGCCGCAGCTGTCATATTGCGTGCACTGTCCGTCCCTATAGTTGTGATTTGTCCTTCAATTTTCCACTTGTGTGCCACGGTTTGAAACATACCTCTGCAAAGTGACACTCTTCTGTTTTTATTACGGTTAAAGCAAATAACTTCAGTTCCCAGGTTTTAGTGATGTGATGCGCCGTCACACCCAGATAATTGTTGTTACTCACGGAGGTCCAGTGGTCTCCTGTCAAAGCAACATATTCCGCTGAAGCCAAATCCTCTTCCTTCGTTTTCTTTTTAGCGTCATATAGTTTGTTGATTTTAGTCATCACCGTGCCTCTCGATGGTGGCTTGTAGAATGCGTCTAAAGTTGCCACTTTCAAAACTTCTGCGAGGTCCGTGTCCTCGACAATATTAATCGGTCTACAGTCCTTGGCTATCCATCTGGCAATTGTGTCTGTCAGCTTCTCAGATGTAGACTTACTTAATGCCCTGCGTTCGGTGAGGGTGGTCTGATGCATGCCAGGCGTAACACCTGAAGTTGAAGCCCCAACAAATGAATGCTTGGCGTTAAGATGATACTTAAGGCTCGAGGTGATGAAAAGTCCTTCCTGTAGTGTGAGCAAACCACAACATGTTTGTTTACTGTTCCATCTTTGTTTTTTTTATACTTGAACTGTCCATCCAGAGAGCCAACGGGTTCTTCAGACTCCTCCATCTCGCTCGTGTCAGCCATGCTGTTTACGCGACAAGGAATGAACGCGGCGGGGGTTGAATTGTGGGTAAAACAGGGCGGGAATGCATTAATGCGTAAAAAAAAAAATGATCGCTGTTAATTCCAGAAATTAATCTCAATCAATTTAAATAATAATTCACTTGAACTGAGAAGTTCACATTAAAGTAGGCTGGATTTGTTGTGAATGAGACCTCATGGGGGCCATCATTGTCATGGTCATTTTCATTTTTCTGCATGGCTCTGCATCATATTGTTGTTCTGATCCTTTACTCCACCCACTTCTGAGCAAACAAGGCATATCAGTTTATCATGTGCTGCTGTCATATCTGCTCTTTCTTCCATAAAATAACTTTCATATTCATATTGTTTACTCTGTTATCCTCTCTACCTGTCTCTGTACTCATGGCCTCCTCATGGCTAATGTCAGGCTCATCATCCGTTTCAGCAGTGGACTGGTTTATCTGCTGCTCAGAGGCTAGAGGTCATTTTACTGCATAGCGTACCCAGATAAATCTTGAGTTTTGTTATCAATATTTGCATAATTTGCAAAGTCTATAAATCGTCATATATTGGGATACAAAACGCTAATTTTTTAATAGATTTGATATTTTGCTTGTGAATAGGTTGACAACACTGCAACGTCCAATATTAGCCCAATAATTATGTTGCTAATCATCTAACCCTAACCCTCACAACACAATCTGATCATGTACAACAAATCTGTTTATTTTGTTTTCTGGCTAAAACTCCCATCAGCCTCGGCTGTACGTTATGTTTATTGCTAATTAGCAGATGTTGCTATGATCATGACCATGGAACATAGATTCACATCTCACTCCTGCCTATGAAAGGAGTGAGATGTGCTACAGACAGACGTATTTGAAAGTTTATTCAAAGCCTCCTTCACCCTTCAAGCCTCTTTTTCTGTCCATCTATCCATCCTCCTTAGTCCTCCTCTCCTCTTCTTCTCATTCACCCTCACTCTCTATCCCCTTCCACCCGTCCTCCTCCTTAAGGCGCTCCTGTCAGAGAGGAGGGAGGGGCTGAACAGAAAGCAATATATAATGAAAGACAGAAATGCAGAGATGATGATGTTTATCTTATAATGAAGAGATGAATTTAGGTACACAGAGTGGAAGGATCAATTGCTGTGGGCAACAGGGGAGAGCAGAAAAAAAATAGTAGTGCAGGAATGGAAAGAGACGAGTGTGTTTAAAAATCAATTACACAGTAAATATGACACGAGTCAGCAACAACGCCCTCGGGGGAACCCAGGAAATATGTTCCTGCCTCCACATCGGTAAATCTGTTCTACCTACAAATGAATTACTAATTTTATGTACAGGAGTGGGAAGAGAAAAAAAATACCCACCCTGTGTGTGTGTGAGAGAGAGAGAGTGTGTGCGTGCTTATGTACAGAAGCTATAACTCCCATGGGAGGGTATTATTAATTGATGGAGTAGAGTGAAGGATTTTTTTTTTCTGCTGAGGGAGAGAAGGAAGGAGCAGAGTGCAAACCAAGTGTTACCTCTGATCTTTGGGAGTGTCAGCAGGTCAGCGAGCCAAAGGAAAACACTGCTGCAGCTGCCGCTTTGAACCAGCCTCAAAGATTGACCTGAGGAGGCTGGAGGAATGGATGAGGACAGGGAGGAAAAAGAGAGAGAGAAAAAGATGAGGGGAAGGCCAGGAATAACTGTCCATGGAGAGAAAACTGGTGGGATTACAGAGAGCATGACAGGAAATGAAATTAAAAACTGACAACAGAATGAGAAGATAGATTTGAAGATTATGGACAGAGAGAACAAAAAGAGGAAAGAAAGAAAGAAAATGATAACGTTGGCCCAGAGCCCGTTTGTTCCTACTGAAGACGTAACCTCTGTACAAACAAGCAACCAAATAAATAGTTTCATTCTTTCAAGAAGGCTCAATTAAAAGGAATAATTCAACATTTTGTGAAGTTTGGACAGAGCAGCAGCACTCGGTCCTCCATCAGTACTGTTTGTATGCACAGCTGATGCATTCAGGCATTCAGTGAGTGCAGGAACACACACAATATTCTGTTGTGTTCTAGATAAGTAGATTAATCCCCTTCTCATGTCTGTAAATATGAAGCTAGAGACCGTTAGCTTAAGACTGGAAGCAGGTTGGCCTGGCTCTGTTCAATGCTAACAAAAATACACCTACCAGCACCTTTGAGGCTCAGTAATGAACACATTATATCTGACACGTAGTAATCTTACAGGGCAGTTATGTGCCAGACTATTTCTTGGCTGGGTGCAGTAACTTCACTCACAGATTACTTTGGACAGAGCCAGGCTGGCTGTTTCTCTACCTCTCTCTGCTTATAGCCTTTATGCTATGCTAAGCTAAGCTAACATTCTCATGTATGTAGCTTTATATGTAGCATACAGATATGAGACTAACATTAATGTTATCCAACTTTGAACACAAAAGAAATAAAAACAGACTATACCTTTGGACAGCAGGCTGCTACTAAGTATTTCCAGCAGCAGGATAACACAGTATAATAACAATAAGAATAAGAAATAATTCGTCCTAGGCAGTGTCCTCATTTGGATCCTAGTGACCTGAGGGGAGAAACTTTAAATTGTGATATGCGATGCAGTCAAATCTGATACTGATATGTTGTGATGCTAAACTGAACATGTGAGAGAAGGATCGGCCGAAATAGAGTTCATAAAAATAGGCAGCACGACTGTAGTGACTGTGAGTTTGAGACTGTGTGATCTGTGGACTGAAAGCTGCAGTATACGGTCAGTTGCAAGCTATACATCCAGCACATCATTAGTGCATCTCCTACATTAATATGTAAGGACCATTTCCTCCCCAAGAAACTATAAAATACAGAGTGACACACCCACAGAAACACACAAACACACTGCCAGTCACTTTCTGTCTGTCTGTCTGTCTGTCTGTCTCTCTCTCTCTCTCTCTCTCTCTCTCTCTCTCTCTCTCTCTTGCTCTCTTTCTGCATTTTCACCAGCTCTGCATTTCCCCTATAGTCTTCATTTGGGTTGGCTTGGCAGGGCAGCAGTATTGGGTCCAGCCCTAATGAAGAGCATTGATCCTTGTTGGGTTATGAGCAGGCTTTAGTGGCCGTGTTGAGATGTTAATAAGCCTGGCCTTATTCTGGAGGAGCTTTAATTAGCCTGTTGGAAATGTGCTTACGGGGCGCACTGTCACTCTGTTGTGGCACACATTGCTGAACACACACTCACACACACACACACACACACACACACACACATTCAGAAGAGGTCGTGCACAAGCAACTGTGCAAGGGCAGCTGCACAGATTTACTCTCTCACACACACACACACACACACATACATATACAGTCACTCATTTCATGGACCACTGAGATGGCGATCAAAACAACATTCTCCATTTATTCAATTAATATAGTTTCATTAGCGAGCCAGGCAGTGTGAATTTAGTTACTCATGCCACCCACCCACACACACACTCATCTTCATCATCCACTGTGCTGTATGTACCTGTTGTTTTATTCTTTGTCCTCATCATCACCATCCTGCTCGTGGTTCCTCACGTTTCTCATAACCCAACAAGGATCAGTGCAGAGTGCACAGTGTACATTTTTTGTTCTTTAAAAGGTACAATATTTCACTGTAATATATGAAGGAGCTGTTCGAAGTAGCACAAAATGTAAAGTAAACTAAAAGCATGCACTCTACAACTCCTACACAGGATACTAACATCCTTTTTCTTTGTGTCCAGGCAGAGAACTTGGAGAGGTTCTGGTTCCCCAGCTGAGAAAGGTTTAAAAGTCTTTAATGAGTTTGTCTCTCTTGTGTTTTTCTCACCATGAACTCATCCTGAAACCTTGGCACCAGATCTAAAAACCAAAATACAAGTCACCTGAGACCTCATTATATTAAGTAAAAATTTCATTGACGTTATTGCTGAATCCAGTAATTGGAAAAATATGGCTCTCCACTATCAAATCCAACAGCAGTAGCATTTATTAAAGGACTAAAGTGAATAATGATTGAAACACATTGGCTCTGTTTGTTTGTTACAACCTTATAAATTGCAAACACATAGTGGCACTGCAAAGCACTGAATGAAAATCTTTTTCACAGTAAAGAGTCGGTCAATGGTCTCATTTATTAGACATGCTAGTGACATCGCTTGATGAATGGTAGTTGGTCAGTTGGTTAGTCCACCACTTGATTGAAGTATCTTAGCAACTGGGTGGATTGCTGTGAAATCTTAGTAGTCAAACCTCCACCAGCTCCCAGCTAATCCTAAAAAATAGGCCAAGAGGTGGAGCGTGGGTGGAGTCGAGGTGGACTAAATGAAGCCTGGATGCTCAGACAAACCACCTGGAAATGTCAATCAAAATTACCCCATTCTTAATTCTGCTTAACTTTAAGCCTTAATATAATTTGAACAGGTGAGCTGTATAAAAATTCACCCTCAGTACAGTTGTCATGAACGGGGAAATTAGCTTAGACACCAAAACTGTTTTTTGTACCAGGCTATAAACATGTTTATTTCTGCTGTGAAGCTGGACATTTTAACATGGGGACTTATGGAGACTGACTCACTTCTGGACAACTGCATTTTTTTTAATTTTCTTTTTTTTTTTTTGGCACTTCTGTGATGGCTTTACTTCACAGCCACCAAGGTGCCACTCGGTTTAGTAGGAAATAAATGTTAACATGCTAACATGCTAAACCATTATGGCATTGTTAGCACAGTGCAGTTAAGCATTTAGCAAAGAGTACAACCTCATGGAGCTGTTAGCTGGCTGTACATTCTGAAGCTATAATTCCACAACATAATAAGCCTCAATTAGCTTTTGTTTCCTCTACTTTGTTTTCCAGTGTATAGATACTTTGGGCAGTACTCCCTCGACGTATGTGGAGGTGATCGTGAGAACAATGCTGCTGGAAAACTGTTGGAAAGCTTTTGATCGTTTTTAGCCTTTTTAACTGACAAGCTGTAATCTACACTGTACATTTATTGCCAGATTGACAACTTGACTCCTCTCTTTTTCCTCTCCTCCACTCACATTCACCGCCACTCTCTTTCGCTCATCCACACATTAACTATGCACATAAAAAAGAGCTGATACTCTTATAAAAGTGAATTCTTGATAAGTCTGCACAAAGTCAATTGACCATGGCATGGTTTAGCAGGCTGCCATTTTTGAGTGAATAAAAAAAATTGTGGTCGCTATTGATGGTGGCTTGGCTTAGCTTTAAAAATGGGCTTTTGCAGGATGTCCCATGTTGGGCGACCAACCAGTAGTCTGCAGTGTTTTATGTCATCTTTTTTGTATCAGCCCAGCTCTGTTGGAACCTTGTTGGTTTATGGCTGGGACTTGAATCTTTATATATGGAGTTTGCATGTTCTCCCCATGGCTGTATGAGTTTTATCCAGGTGGTCTGGCTTTCTCTCACAGTCCAAAGACATGCAGGTTAATTGGTGGCTCTAAATTGCCTCTGTGTGCCAGCCCTATGACGAACTGGCGAACCTGTATCAGTGACTGGGATTGGCTCCAGACCCCCACAACCCTGCAAGGGATAAGCAGTTATAGATAATGATAATGGATGGAATAACTATTTATACCTTTGAATGTGAATGCTATTTTTGTGTTGCAGGTGTTTTCACAGCTTTCCAGAATGTGAGTGACTGAAAGATTGCCATGTGGCGTGCAGGGGAAAGATGGCAGGAAACTGATGGGTTGTACTGGAGGAGAGTCATTCCTCACATGTAAATTCTGAAAAGAAAAAACAATCATTGACTTCTCAGTTGCACATATTCCAACTGATCTGCTGCTGGTCCCAGTCTACTCGTATAAACTCCCTTCTACAGTTCTTTTATATTCACGTGTTTCCTTAAAACTGCTGCTGAACCTAACCTTCTACTTTAAGAAGATTTCTTCTGTATTTTTCTGTCTTGTGTGATGCCAGTTAAAAGTCCATTGATTTATATTGTCAAAGAGTGAAACGGTTAAACCATTTCAGTTTAGTTCTTATAGGGTTAAAGAGGTTTTTATTGAATCGCAGCAGCCCACAGCAGTGCAGCCATCGTCTCATCAGATAAAAGCCAGCGTTTCTCCCAGCAGAGATCAATGAGTTGAGGCCTTTTTTCCTGAAAACACACAACTGTGGTCTCTCAGCAGACTGACTGACTGCAGGTCTCAGTCTCAGTCTGGCTGGAAAACAGAATAAACAGACAGGGCAGTTTGGACAAAGAAATGTCTGCTCTTTTGCTTGTGGGATTGTGCGCACGAAGGCATCTGTGTGTGTATGTGCGTGTGTGTACATGTACAATTTGTCTATGCTTGATAGTGCTGTGAGTATGCAAGAGTGTATGATCACCCCTTGCAGCATGGGAGAAAAAAGGATGTTCTCTGCTGCTGGCTGCTCACAGGGGACACTTTGTAAAACACAGGGCAGTAGTCTGTTCATCAGTGTCACAGACTGAGGCTATCACCAGCCCAAGCCCTCCTCATCCATGGTCATGGGCTATTGACCCACCACTTGGGCTAGACAAGCCTGCTAGGGCAGAGGGGGATTGGAGGGCAGGAAGTGTTGGCATCCTCTGTCGTGTCAAGCTGTCTGTAATTATTGAGCTCAGTGGCGAGCTGTAACTCATCATACAGCCCTGAGTCCTGAATGGAAGGAGCACTTTGGGGTTAGAAAAGGCTTTGGTTAAATGTTAATAAAAAATCTTTCCCTCACATCACATAGTGAAATTCAAGATTGCCTATTTTGGTAGAAAACACATTGTCAGTGAACATTTTATTTACATTGAGCAACGTCTTTGCCAGGTATGTTAATTAATAGTCGGCATTAAATTTAGCTTAAAACGTATTTCTATATAACGAAATTCTATATAAATGTAATTTGTAGGAGACCAAGCTGAATCAGTGTTTGTGTCCACAGTATAAAATATACATATATAAATAAATATAGTCTGTAGGTTACATTCATTTTCTGTCTTAAAAAAAACTTGTTTTCATTTTGTATATCATTTCATTTTTTTCATATTCTGCCTTTTTTCAAGTGCATTTGACAAAATGACCTGGGAACACAGATACACAACGAAGATTTATTTATTTTCAATATTTTTACATCAAAAATGAGTATGTGCAATATGAAAAGGAGAACTTGTAGTGACAAAGCTGCAGTTCCCCTCATCTCTAGATTATTTTTTTATGGCATGCATGAGCCTCTCAATGCTGGCCTGCTGTATCCGGAACCTTCTTCCTGATCGTAGGAGAGAGAAAAGGCTGTTATCTGGGTGGTTGGGAACCTTAATGGTTCTCCTTGTTGCTCTGTGTTTGCTAACACAGCTAGCCATTTTAACTTTATAATTTAATGAAATGTTAATGTTGTGTTTACATCTTGTTAGGCTGACAATGACCTTAAATATAAGATGAAAATGTAAAAGCAACAGTAATAGTACAGTAATAATACAAAGTGCCTAACTTTTCAAACAAAGTCTTCATATCAAAATGATTTGCATCCACATCAGTCCACATTACCGTCATGCTCAGAGATACAGACAGGTGAGCTCTGATATCATGATGACTAAACTTTGTTAGCTGGTGGAAGCTGTGTGTCAAACTGAGACATGTGACAGAATCCACAGGACGGTTTGATGACAGTTTAGGACTTGGACCAGAGTCCCGCTTTATAGCTGATCCTGACCAAAAAAAAACACTTTCCCGCTCATGATTGATGCATCACAGATACATCAACATTACAAATATTATCCAGACTATTAAGCAGACATTTTGTGTTTGTAGTATATTTTTAATGACACCAATTTGTAAATGGGAGACTCACTGATTTTATTGTTGAGAATTCATGTAAGAACTTGTGAAGTCCCAGCCTGTAAAGTGTTCTTTACAACTGTTGGTCTGGTCCCAGGTCTGTAAAGGTCTTGTTGTTGTTGATATGCTGACCTCAGTGCTGTCCAAGAATAGCTACCTGGGCAGGACCCCTAGAGCCACATTCTAATAAACAGCATGGGGATCGCTAGGACACCATGCATACTGTCTGTCTGCTCCTCTCTCTCTCTCTCTCTCTCTCTCTCTCTCTCTCTCTCTCTCTCTCTCTCTCTCTCTTTATAACAAGCTCAAATTTCCCTCATGCAGAAACTCCCTGTAGTCAAAAACAGCTTTGGACAGCAAACCTGAACAGCCCAGGGCTGCAAGGACACACTGCTCAGAATTCGATGAAGCATTTATTAATAGACAGTGAGTTTGTCTATGCATGCACTATATACCGCACCTGGACATAAATTGCTTACAATTCTTGGAGGATTGTAGATATAACGCAAAGATATGATTACTAGAAATAATAAATTACATTTTGCTTTGTGTAGTAAATTGCCAAGCTCTGGTAAAAAAAAAAAATGCATTTCTCTCTCTCTGTCTTTCCACCTCCTCCCCACACACACATTCTGAAACTCACTCATTCTGTCTCTCTATCACACACACACACACACACACACCTGAGTGGGGTGGCGTAGTGCCTCGGAGGCCCACTTAGTGGCTGTGTGGATTTGATGAGAAGGGCCTTTTGCTTTATTTAGTGAAGTGCTGCCTAATATGATTATGGTCAGCATGCCTCCTGTTCTCTCTCACATTGGAGCACACACTGGGAGCTATTACCCGAGTCCCCGATGACCGACCCCTTGCTTGAGAAAGACAGGAAGAGACAGACAATGTCCAAAATGCCTTTAAGAAGACACATATACCCTTGACCTGTTCAAGCATAACAAATAATCAAGCATGCATTCAGGTATAACTGATTATCTGTCATTGTCCCACAGAGGTCACATTTAATAGGATATTGGCAGTCAGCAAGCTTGATGTCCACAGCCAATGAGGAGAGAGCAATAAGCATTAAAAAGACGCTGCAAAGCTCAGTGGAGTGGTATGTCAGCGTACACACTGCTGTTCATATTACATAGTGACAAACAAATCACACAGGATGGTTTTACAAGTGTAGGTCTTATCAAAGCACTCTCAGGTCTGGTATGATGTAGATCACAAGCACAGCATCTGCTCAAACATGGAATAGTCGTAATTTATAATAGAGTTAAGTAGCATTAGGTGTGTCACTGAGAGGAAACAATTCATTCAGAGTGATGTCAGCCAGCGAGGATTCCTCCACAAAAACATCACTTATTTTAATCACTTAGCACTGACAGAAAACATCGGTTGACCCAAATCAAAAGTGAACTGAACACATCTTAATAAAAAATATGTAAATTATGATTTGTCTGTTTGTTTGAACGGGAAAAGGTTTCCAGCTCTCAGGATTATTTACGTTTCATCTCCCAGTCCGTGAAATGTAAAGTATCTATTGTGGATAAAACATTGTCACATCTTGTCCATCGATTTACACATTACAGGCTGACAAACCCTTTAAACTGTAGAAGAATTCAATAATGCAAATAATGAGCTGACCATAAAAAAATGAGACTCCAGATAACGGGCTGATCAACTCATTATTTGAAGAATTTTGTTTTTATGTCTTTTTAATTGATTTTCTCTCCCAGATATGTTGCTGTGACACAGCAGCATTCTCTGAAGGAAAACCATGAAACGACAACACGGCAGCATGCATTGTTTAAATGTGAACAAATGGACTGTTGGCCTACAGTAGCAGTAAATACACAGTAGTGTTAGATCAGAACATTGAGTTCAGAGAAGCTACTGTGACTTGACTGCAGTCTCTCAGCCTATAGACGCAGTGCAGGGACCTGTCACAGCCACTGATGAGAATGTCCATACTGCCCCCTCCTGATGACTCTCTGTACCGCACCTCCTGCGCAAAGTGAGTGCAATAAAAGCTCACCATTAACCCTGCTCCTGTCTTCAGGGTCAACAATGATTTATAAGTTTATAAAGTAAATTATAAGCAGTAAAACACCTTGAATACATTTCAGCATTAAATTTGATGACTTTACCTGGACTAACCCTCCCCCCCCGCCCCACCACCACAACCACCACCTTATAAAGGGTGAATGACTGCTCTTTGTTATTTACAAAGCTGGACAGTGATTGTGTTAGGGTCTTTTTTCATTCTGCCATTTATAAAATCATAAGATGGGAACTTTGAGGCAGCAGGGGCATTTGTCCCGAGCATCAGAGCACATGAACCCAGCCAGTGTGATAAGGGAACTGAATCTAGTCCTGATCCGAATGAAGCTACATATGTACCAAACACAATGTGCTGCAGATGTGAGAAAACATCTGCAAAGCCTGGGTTTTATATAAGATCTATTCTTGTATATATAGTGACTGACAACTCATCTGGCTTCCTGTGCTGCTCTGGGGTCAGTTAGGTCAGAGCGGGGTTCTGTCTCAGGTAGTCTAACATGCCCTCATGGCCTTCCCACCTTTGTATTTTACTTTAGGTTTACTTCAGGTACAACACTCACACATACTTCACTCACATACTTCTTATTTATTAAATAGATTAATATGGATTTCGAAAGTGTGTGTTGAAGGGGGTATACACTGAATAAGTAATAGCCTCACTGTCAAATAAGAAAACACAGTATTCCCTTCATAATTGATTTCAGGTTTAAAATTCAATGAAAGGGCTTCATCAGAGTGCGGCACCGGTGCATTACTTTTGACTCTGATGGCAAGTGGACTAACCTATAGAGAATATAAAGACATCAGGAGGGTTAAGGACAGAGGGTGTCACTCCCTGTACAAATTGTAAAGCCCTCCGAGGCAAAATGTGTTTGTGAATTTGGGCTATACAAATAAAATTTGATTTGATTTGATTTGATTTGATTTGATTTGATTTAAAGGTTCAGTGTGTCAGATTTAGGGGCCCTGTTTACAGAATATGTCAGAAATGGAATTTAACATTCATAACTCTTATTATTATTATTCTTAATCTTTTCATTAGTGTACAATCACAAAGAATTAAGAATCCTGTGTGTGTCACCTTAGAATGAGACTAAGACTTTCATGCGTTTTGCTGCCACACTGTTTTTTCCGTTTTTTACAGTTTAAATTAAACTTAATTATATAAAGAGCACAACCCAATTAAAGAATAAATATTGCATTAATAATGGTCAGCTGATATTAGCTTTTAATGGTAGATGTATCCATAAAATCTGAAAATGTTGAATCCAAAAGTTGCCTGCAGATTGAATTGTCTCTGTCAATATTTGTGTTTGTGTGTCCTCCTGATAAGAAAAGCCAACGGTCAGCATGAGGTAAAGCTGATGCAGGTGATAGCTCTTGTAAAACTTCAGCTAATGATTAAGGGCTGGCTCTACAAACAGGACAAAATTCTCAACACTCAGAATTTAACCAATACAAATACAAATACTTCAGCTGGTCACAATGTCTTCATTCTCTTTCTTTTAATCACTTTGTTGCTCTTTTTAATTTACATCCTTTCTTTTTTCTTTTGCATTTGATGCATGTGATGATAACAACTGGAATGAAACAGCATATAGTAGATCGCACTATTGGATCAGCCCTGATGAACACTGAGAACTTTGCGAAACATGTTTGAACTGAGTTTAGAGTATCACCTGTGTGACCTGAGCGC
Organism: Argyrosomus regius; assembly: GCA_946959425.1. Lineage (NCBI taxonomy): Eukaryota > Metazoa > Chordata > Actinopteri > Sciaenidae > Argyrosomus > Argyrosomus regius. The sequence goes on along the minus strand of OX336891.1, from coordinate 28,338,124 downwards.
TGCTCTTGTTTTACAGTTTTTTTCAATTGTTTACACGCAATTTTGAAAACCGGGTTCTTTTTTTCAAAATATTATCACAATTATCCAAACACCACACTCAATTTGCATAATTCCTAGAATGTTTGCAAAATGACACACTTAAGTCAAAACATACACACTTCAGTCAAAACATATACACATATTTGTGAAAATGTTATTAGTTTTCATTTAACCAACACAGTCCTCAATGATCAAACACTATTGCAGCCAGTTTCACACTGCTGTGATAAATAAAAAACACATTTGTAAAAAAAAATTATTTTAGGAAATCATGCTAGATTTTTGGCCAGACATTGTTATGTAAGAGATAATTTAGATGACAAAAAATAGTGACAAACCCACAACATTCTACATGATTAGTTTGAGATATAGGGAGAATGTACACAAATAGGCCTACTATAAACTTACCAAGCACTGCACAACACTGATGCTGCAGACTGAATATTTCACATATGTATTTCAATACTTACAGTATTTCTTACCATAATCAGTTACAGTAATCAACCAAGAATGAAATCAATGAAACAAATAAAATCTGTAGACAAATAAAAATTACTGCATGAAGCACATACACTTTGACTCTGAAGGAAAACTACTGTGAAAGCAACAAGAATACTGTAACTATTCATCATCTCTCCGTCTGGCTGGATCAGGCAATAAGATTTCATCCACATCACAGGCTGTCTTCATTGGCAAGGCACCGTTGGAAGAATCGCCTCGTGTGACGAATCCACCCCTGCACAGAAGCTGCTTCGATATGATCACAGGCCTTCTCCATGGCCTGAATGAGGGGCAAACGGTCATAGGGCCGCAGGTCGTATACCTTCCACCGCCATGCTGAAAAAAACTCTTCTATTGGATTCAGGAAGGGGGAGCATGGGGGAAGGTATAAGACTTCAAATTCAGGGTGCTCATGGAACCAGTTCTGGACCAGTGCAGCCCGATGGAATGAGACATTGTCCCAAACGACAATGTACCACATCTGGTCCACTTGGTTTAATGCTGTTACAATCTCGTGCAATCTGTCAAGAAATGCAAGTATTAGATTGGCATTATAGGGTCCCAGATTTGCATGGTGGTGGAGGACCCCATTTTGTGTAATAGCAGTGCAAAGGGTGATGTTACCCCCTCGCTGCCCTGGCACATTGGTGATTGCCCTGTGTCCAATTACATTTCTCCCTCTTCTTCTTGTTTTCGCAAGGTTAAATCCAGCCTCATCCACATATATAAATTCATGTTGAATTTCTTCAGCATCCATTTGCAAGACTCTCTGAAACACAGTAAAAGACAGTATGATGCTATTCAATATCTATTGCACAGTATTTTTTGTGCCAGAACATTACGAGCAGTGCACAATACCACACCATAGTAAAATGAACAATACATACCTCCACATATTCATTGCGCAGATGTTTCACTCTCTCTGAATTTCTGTCAAATGGTACCCGATACAGTTGCTTCATGTATATTTGATTTTTCTTGAGGATTCGACCAAATGTTGACAGAGAGACTCGTTGGATGTTATCGAAAATATGGTCATCACTGATGATATTGGCTTGGATTTCTCGCAGCCTGATACAATTATTGGTCAAAACCATGTTCACAATGGCAGCCTCTTGTGCACGAGTGAACATAGGGCCCCTTCCACCTTGCTGTCCTCGACCCTCAATCCTATTTAAAATATATATATAAAAAAATACACATGCAGCCTACTGTCAAATGTCACAGTAAACAATATATATATAAGTATAGCAAGCTTCAGTTTCAGTGTACTGTGTGGTTAGCTTACCTGTTTTCTCGAGGAAATGTCTGAATTACTGACGCAACAGTATTTCTGCTGAGATTTGGTTGAACTCTTTGTCCAGCTTCCATCAGTGTCAGTCCATGGTTGATAACATGGTCAATAAGTGTTGCACGGATTTCTTGAGTCAAATTTGGTCCTCGTCCTCTTTGTTCAGGTTCTATCAACTCTTCAAGTCCTTCTCTACCTCTTCCTCTACCTAGGCCTCTTCCTCTACCTCCTTCTTCTCCTCTTCCTCTACCTAGGCCTCTTCCTCTACCTCCTTCTTCTCCTCTTCCTCTACCTAGGCCTCTTCCTCTACCTCCTTCCTCTCCTCTTTGAGCTCCCCCTCTCATTCTCACTCTTCTTCTTCTTCTAGCTCCTTCCATTTTTGTTGAAGACAGGTGAACTCACCTGCTGCCTTTTATAGCACACCTGAGTGCTGCGTTTTCAAATTAGCACATGTGTGCTTCCACACCTGGTGGATGTGATTATCCAATTTGTTCATTAGTGTGGTCATTGGCAATCCGGGGCTTTGTAATGACAAGGAAGTAACCTCACAATCCTTATCTGTGTCTAAGGTGTGAAAATGTGTATAGAGTTTTACAAATCATTGTGTGTAATGTTTTGCAAAAAGGGTAAAGCAGACATTGTGTGTAATGTTGTGCAAATCTGTGGAGGTGTTTTGCTCCTTGGAGTAGAATTTCGCAAATTGTGTGGAAATTTTTATTTTAGTGTGTAAACAATTGTAAAAAACTGTAACAGAGGCCAAATGGTTTAGATGTGTCGTTGTGTGTGTGTGTATGTGTGTGTGTGTGTGTGTGTGTGTGCATGTGTGTGTGTGTGTGTGTGTGCATGTGTGTGTGTGTGTGTGTGTGTGTGTGTGTGCGTGTGTGTGCATGTGTGAGCATGTGTGTGTGTGTGTGTGTGTGTGTGCACTTACATTTCTTACTTTAGGGGGTCTTACCACAGGGAGCACACCAACAGCGGGGGGCCCAAAACCGGTGTGGGGCCCAAAATGGTGGGCCCCAGACTGATTTCAATTTAAATGAGCTCAGAAGCCTCCCCTGATGCCCCTCTTGCATTTTTTTCAATTGGCCCACAAGGTGACAAAAACTGGAAATGTGTGTGCAAGTGTGTGAAAGCTTTTTTCTCAGTACCGCCCCTGTAGATAGTACGATGTTATAACACCGACACACACTTCCCGCGGTGTGTGCAAACCTTTGGCCAATCAAATTGGTCTGCTGTGCGATCTGCCGCGAAATTGAGAGAATAAGACCAATAAGAAGAAAAGGAGGAGGAAACAAGGTTAAAGTAAACAGACAGAAGAAGAAGATAGCCTAAGACGCAATATTTGGTTGGACATCAGTGAATATTTTACATTTACCGCAACAAAGTGATACATCGGCATGCAACAGGTAGGCATGATTTTGTTCAATCTATATCATTTATATCTTAGTTACATTAATTATTTAAACATTATTTACTTTAAGTAACTGTTAGCTGCTTCCGTTAGCTACTTGTGGTTAGCTGCTGACATTAGCGATATAATTGGCTATTATATTATTATTATTATTATTAGAATTATTATGTATTATTTTCACAGGCTGGCAGCTGCTATAGTGCCAGCTGCTATAGCCGACTCAGCTTTCAAGCTGAGTAATTAACGTTACTGAGCAGGTTAGCAAAGATCGCTAGCAGCTAATATTAGCATTGCGGCCCACATGCTAACATTAGCAGCTAGTAGGGCTGGGCGATATGGACCAAAAGTCATATCTCGGTATTTTTTAGCTGAATGGCCATACTCAAGATATATTATAATATTAGTATTTTTTTCCGTGGCCGAATATATTCGTCTATTATTGATGGCCCGCCGGTAAATCGCACTCCCACCACTCATACTACAAATCCCACAATGCACTGCAACAGCCGCCATACAGGTCAAGCCCTGTGCTCCACCTCTAACCCCGCTGCTTCGGTTGTTTATTGACACACTAATCAGTGGTCCACTGTTGACAACTTAGCGACTTTGTCGCTACATTTAGTGACTTTCCAGGCCCTCAGGCGATTTGTTTTTTTTCCCAAAAAGCGACTAGCGACAAACCTAGCGACTTTTTCTGGAGTTATTGGAGACTGTGACGTGACGACGTCAACGAGCAGAGGGAGACCTGGACAGAGGGAGAGGAGAAATAAAAGCTAACTGGCGGCTTAAGGGAAGAAATGTATAGTCATTTTAACGCAAATAAACTCTCTCTGTCATGGCAAAGCTGTCTCTCTCTAAATATATACATATATATATATATATATATATATATATATAGAGAGAGAGAGAGAGAGAGATCTAACTATATTAACAATATGGTCTTGTGCTATATCGCGTTTGAAAATATATTGATATAGATTAAAATATTGATATATCGCCCAGCCCTAGCAGCAAGCTACATATGAAATCTGTTCATATTTTTTATTGATTTTTATATGTAAATATTAGCATTTTAGCTCAATAGCTTCCAGGTCATGTGATCAGTTGACTCAAAATCAGTGAGGGATCATAGTACCTCTTGCTTTTACATTTTAAATCTCTAAATATTTTTTAAATTAATTTTTAAATATAAATATTAGCATTTTAGGTTTACCTACCTACCTAGGTTTGTCTGTTGAATATCCAACTTAAAAGTAACTTCACTGCGGTGGCAACTCATGACAATATAAACATTACTCACTGAACAATTCTCTTATGCTGAATGTGTAGTAATGATTAAAATTATTTTCACAGAGCCATTATGACGTATGTTGTGTAGATGATGCGAAGACATATATTCTGTCTTGCACTGACAAATCTGGATTAATGGCAAGACCTATCAACAGTTACAAAGGTAAGTGGCAGAAGGTTCCTTGACACAACGTTTGCATTTCAAAAGCAAAACAAACTGGTGTGTTACCTGCACTAGCTAGCTCACAGCACTTTCAGTTCAAGGGAACAGAACAGAGAGAATGGACAAAAAAAATAAGAAGTTACAACTGGCTAAACTGCTGAAAAATACTGTAGATATTCACTGTACTTGCATATCAATGCATTTATTAAAGAGGGACCTCTTTTAGGAGGCTAAATACCTCTTTTTGCTGTCCCCATCACAACTGGGAGAGTGCTGAGCATTGTCTGCAGGTAATACATCGACTAGACGTAAGTGTCGCATACAAACCCACTTTACAAAAAACTGTAACATCTCTTTTAGACTGCCCAGAATGAAGTGTTAACTTTATGATATTCTTGTAGGAACAGGAGTTTTTGCCATGCAGCCCATTGAACCAGGGGACTTTGTCTTGGAGTACAGGGGTAAACTCCTCACACAGGAAGAATGCCAGTCACGACCGTACTCAGAGATTGAAAGGACATTTCTCTTTGACTTTGAGTGGCAGAACCGTCGCTTGTGGTAAGCATGTAAAGATAGATGTTTTGTATAGATTAGAGAAATTCTAAGTTAACCCTGAAACAACCTTTTAATAGTAAATGATTGAACTAAAGCACAAATACTCTTGTAAATACTTAAAAAAAATATATCTCTTCCAATAAAACTTATATTATAACACTATTAAAATTTTTCTTGTACTTCTCAGCCTTGATGCATCTAAAGAAGATGGAGCTCTTGGAAGATTAGTGAATGACAGCCACAAAAATCCAAATTGTATCATAAAAAAAATCATAGTTAACAACAACCCACAGAGAAAGAAAATACAAATAGGATCAGAAATTGAGTACAACTATGGTGATGCAAAATTGCCTTGGCGCAGGAAGGTGAGTTGGTCACCAATATCTGTGGTGACTTGTATGTTATGTTGTTCTACTACCAAAATGGGCCAATGTTCACATTGCTATGTAGTCAGGATTACTTATTTGATGGTTCGATAACGGCCAATTAATGTCAAACACGCGTGTTTCCGGTCATGTCCTTATGGGGTCATTTTATGTCACAAACACACTCTTTCTCTAGTTTCTCCTTCATGGGAGCAGGTAACAAACTGTAACACACTCGTATATTTCTAGTCTCACCCATATGGGGCCCTTTCGTTTGGTTCTCACTGAAACTGTTTTTATGGCACTGTCCAACACCTGGCATAATCTCAACTCCAATTTTAACATTTATAATTGTACACTGTCTGAGCTGTTACATGTTTTAAAGCAATATTTAGAATGTGACCCACTGCAGACCCTTGTAATGGGTTATGAGAGTTGCTAATACCTCAGAAAGACCATGCTGTGCTCTCAATTTGAAGGTCTGTACTGTTTGAGAAACTGTTTTACCATTAGGTAACTTTACTAGCCTGTGAATGTCTCCACATACAGTTATGATTTCTGTCAGTTCTAAGTTTCTTCTTGTCTGGTATCTAAATTTCAGGTGAAAGACCCTCAGACTCCTGCAGCAGCAGTAGAGACAGAGACCAGCCCTGTACATCATGTGTTCCACGAGGAATCAAAGCCAGATGAGACTAACACACAGGTAAAGTGACACTGTAGACACAGCCATCACCAATATCTGTGGTGACTTGTATGTTATGTTGTTCTACTACCAAAATGGGCCAATGTTCACATTGCTATGTAGTCAGGATTACTTATTTGATGGTTCGATAACGGCCAATTAATGTCAAACACGCGTGTTTCCGGTCATGTCCTTATGGGGTCATTTTATGTCACAAACACACTCTTTCTCTAGTTTCTCCTTCATGGGAGCAGGTAACAAACTGTAACACACTCGTATATTTCTAGTCTCACCCATATGGGGCCCTTTCGTTTGGTTCTCACTGAAACTGTTTTTATGGCACTGTCCAACACCTGGCATAATCTCAACTCCAATTTTAACATTTATAATTGTACACTGTCTGAGCTGTTACATGTTTTAAAGCAATATTTAGAATGTGACCCACTGCAGACCCTTGTAATGGGTTATGAGAGTTGCTAATACCTCAGAAAGACCATGCTGTGCTCTCAATTTGAAGGTCTGTACTGTTTGAGAAACTGTTTTACCATTAGGTAACTTTACTAGCCTGTGAATGTCTCCACATACAGTTATGATTTCTGTCACTTCTAAGTTTCTTCTTCTCTGGTATCTAAATTTCAGGTGAAAGACCCTCAGACTCCTGCAGCAGCAGTAGAGACAGAGACCAGCCCTGTACATCAGATGTTCCACGAGGAATCAAAGCCAGATGAGACTAACACACAGGTAAAGTGACACTGTAGACACAGCCATCACCAATATCTGTGGTGACTTGTATGTTATGTTGTTCTACTACCAAAATGGGCCAATGTTCACATTGCTATGTAGTCAGGATTACTTATTTGATGGTTCGATAACGGCCAGTTAATGTCAAACACGCGTGTTTCCGGTCATGTCCTTATGGGGTCATTTTATGTCACAAACACACTCTTTCTCTAGTTTCTCCTTCATGGGAGCAGGTAACAAACTGTAACACACTCGTATGTTTCTAGTCTCACCCATATGGGGCCCTTCCGTTTGGTTCTCACTGAAACTGTTTTTATGGCACTGTCCAACACCTGGCATAATCTAAACTCCAATTTTAACATTTATAATTGTACACTGTCTGAGCTGTTACATGTTTTAAAGCAATATTTAGAATGTGACCCACTGCAATCCCTTGTAATGGGTTATGAGAGTTGCTAATACCTCAGAAAGACCATGCTGTGCTCTCAGTTTGAGGGTCTGTACTGTTTGAGAAACTGTTTTACCATTAGGTAACTTCACTAGCCTGTGAATGTCTCCATATACAGTTATGATTTCTGTCAGTTCTAAGTGTCTTCTTGTCTGGTATCTAAATTTCAGGTGAAAGACCCTCAGACTCCTGCAGCAGCAGTAGAGACAGAGACCAGCCCTGTACATCAGATGTTCCACGAGGAATCAAAGCCAGATAAGACTAACGCACAGGTAAAGTGACACTGTAGACACAGTCATCACCAATATCTGTGGTGACTTGTATGTTATGTTGTTCTACTACCAAAATGGGCCCAATGTTCACATTGCTATGTAGTCAGGATTACTTATTTGATGGTTCGATAAAGGCCATTTAATGTCAAACACACGTATGTTTCCGGTCATGTCCTTATGGGGTCATTTTATGTCACAAACACACTCTTTTTCTAGTTTCTCCTTCATGGGAGCAGGTAACAAACTGTAACACACTCGTATGTTTCTAGTCTCACCCATATGGGGCCCTTCCGTTTGGTTCTCACTGAAACTGTTTTTATGGCACTGTCCAACACCTGGCATAATCTAAACTCCAATTTTAACATTTATAATTGTACACTGTCTGAGCTGTTACATGTTTAAAGCAATATTTAGAATGTGACCCACTGCAATCCCTTGTAATGGGTTATGAGAGTTGCTAATACCTCAGAAAGACCATGCTGTGCTCTCAATTTGAAGGTCTGTACTGTTTGAGAAACTGTTTTACTATTAGGTAACTTTACTAGCCTGTGAATGTCTCCACATACAGTTATGATTTCTGTCAGTTCTAAGTGTCTTCTTGTCTGGTATCTAAATTTCAGGTGAAAGACCCTGAGACTCCTGCAGCAGCAGTAGAGACAGAGACCAGCCCTGTACATCAGATGTTCCACGAGGAATCAAAACTAGATGAGACTAACTCACAGGTAAAGTGACACTGTAGACACAGCCATCACCAATATCTGTGGTGACTTGTATGTGATGTTGTTTACTACCAAAATGGGCCCAATGTTCACATTGCTATGCAGTCAGGATTACTTATTTGATGGTTCGATAAAGGCCAGTTAATGTCAAACACACGCATGTTTCCAGTCATGTCCTTATGGGGTCATTTTATGTCACAAACACACTCTTTCTCTAGTCTCTCCTTCAAAAAAAAAAAAAAAAAATTTTTTTTTTTTTTTTTTTTCCTTTTTGGGCCCTTTTTTTTTTTTTTTATATTATTTTTTTTTTTTTTTTTTTCCACAACCTTTATAAAATAATAAATTTTAATTTTTTTTTTTTTTATTTTTTTTTTTTTTTTATTTTTTAAAAAAAAAATTAAAATTTAAAACCTTCCCAATCCTTTTTTTTGGGTTTGGGGTTTGTTTTTATCTAAAAAAAAAAAATGGTTTTGTTTTTTTTTTGGGGGTTTTTTTTTTTTGGAAAATTTTTTTTTTTTTAGGTAATTTTACTAGCCTGTGAATTCTCCACATACAGTTATGATTTCTGTCAGTAAGTCTTCTTGTAAAAAAACCCCCTTTCCTTGTTTTTCCGGAAAAAAAAAAAAAGAATATACCTAAGGGAAAATTTAAAAAACACCACCAATTTTTTTTGTTGTTTTTTTTTGTTGTTTTTTTTTAAAAAAAGGCCATTTTTTCATTTTTTTTTGGTGGGGTTTTTTTTTTTTTGGTTTTTAAAAAGGGGTTTTTTTTTAAAAAACTTTTTTTTCTTTTTTTTTTTTGGGGGTTTTTTTTTTTCAAAACCCCTTTTTTTCTTTCTCTCCTTCGGGAAGCAGCTAACATACTGTAACACACCTGTATATTTCTAGTCTCACCCATATGGGGCCCTTCCGTTTGGTTAAAGTGGTAAAGGTAAAGTGACACTGTAGACACAGCCATCACCAATATCTGTGGTGAATTGTATGTGATGTTGTTCTACTACCAAAATGGGCCAATGTTCATGCTCCTCTTTAAGAGACACAAATGCTATATACTAAATTATTTTATATATTAAAATAAAATAATTGCTGTACTGACAGTTTATTTATATTTTATGTCTTGTATTTTTTAATAAAGTTCTTTCTGTGTCTAGATGTCAGTATGCCAGGAGAACAGGGGTCAGAAGATGAGGTCAGCATGTCATCCCTGCAGGAATGTACCTCCACATCACAAGTTCGAAACCAGGGTGTGTCTGCAAAAAAGAGAGGTAAGCTCTGGGGCTTGCATTCTCTTATGGGCCAGTGCCACTCATTTATTTTTAAGGTCTTTTACCTTGCTTTTAATGAAAATGGTCTATTGGTTGCCTTGAAAATTAATGTTGATGGTTATATCTTTGAATAAAAGCATGTCTCTGAATTCTTAATAATCCCAAAAGAGCTTCCTACCCATGAAGGGAATAAGACCCATTGTAACCAGTAGCTTTGGGGCTAACTCCATCTGCTACTCCTGCCCTGTCTTGCTGCCGCTCTCACTTTCTCATCCTGTTTTAAATACAAAGACTGGCAAGACCTAAATTTATATGACTAGTCTGAAAGTAATGAATCACTTAGAAAGCAGTCAAAATCAAGCACAGTTTAACCAGTTTGGTTAAACATTGTCCAGAAAGGAATATTGTGGCATTTTAATATTAATTTGAAACAGTTAATCACATTCTTTAACAACAAAATAATATTTCAAATACAGCTGAAATATGCGTAATACCGTACCTTATAATGTTCAGAAGCATTTACTTTCAACAAAGAGTGGAAGCTCATTTTGCGCAGTTAGTGGCATTATGATCTGCGTTTGCTTTTCAGAGTGAGCGGATCACAGCTCTGCAAATTTCAATCAATTTAATCAAAATGTAATCTTTTTCTGCCTACTTAGGTAAGCAAGCTCATGTGAAACGTTGGACACCAGAGGAAATCGCTGCAGTAGAAAAACTTCTGAAGAGGTTCATGGTGAGGCAAGATGTTCCAGGTAAAGCGGACTGTGAGCGCTGCATTTCTGCAGAACCGCAAGCGCTGCAAAACAGAGACTGGAAAGCAGTCAAATTATTAGTCTCAATTAAGTCTGGAGCATGTTTTTGTTTTTTTTTATGTATGGACAAAGAAGTTTTTTGTTTTTTTTTCCCGTTTTGGTTACCATTTTGTCATGGTATATAATAAATACATGCTCCTTCAGGATAACTTGTTGAGGCAACTATGCTATGAGGCTAACAATGAAATAAAATGCTTCCAAGTCATATTTTAAGTTGTTTTTTTGCATGATAATGCAAATGATGAATCAGCAGTGTTAGAGTAGAACTAGGAAGATTTCACAATTTGGCCAAAATAAGACTTATAACCCAGGTCAACAGGTCTGGCAGTGATCAGGTCTGGGTGTGGTCACTGAAATTGAACTTAGCTTTTCAAAATATTTGGTTTATTACAGTTTGTGATTTAACAAGGGGGAGCAATTTCTTTTTCACATAGGGCCAGGTAGGTTTGGATATCTTTTTTCCCTTAAAAAATTAAATCATCATTTAAAAACTGCATTTTATATTTACTTGGGTTAGCAGTCAGGCATGTTATGAGTTATAGTGATGATGCAATGTGAAAAACTGTGCTTACAGTTAACTCCGGGGTGGAATAAAAAGAAAAAAAAAAACAGTGTTAACTCAAAATTAGATCTTGGGGTTCATTAATTTAAAATGGTTAAATGCTGAATGCTTATTTGATAACCATGCTGCTACCCTGTCTTTCTGCTGCTGATGTTTTGTTTAGATGATAGCACATACAGTAGTTAATGAGCTAACAAGGCATGTGAATTTGCAGGTGTAAAGGGAAAAGAGATGGAATGAAGGAAGAAGAGAATTTAATTTGAAATATAGATCCTTAATGCAGTCAGTGTCTATGTGCAATAGAAACGATTAATGGGCCCCAGATAGTAACTTAACACCCTGCAAAGATATAAAAACAAGAAATCTGTGTGTGTGTATGAGACTGGACCTCACAACTACTGTATGTTAGAAACCGGGCCCCACAAGTGACCAAAAAACTGGCATGGAGACAAAAGTTTGAAATTTTGTTAATTTGAAGTGATTTTTGTGGTTGGGATTTTTTTTTATTTTACCTGATTTTTTACAGCAGTGTAGAACCACTGGAAAGGGTGGACCCCATAAATGAGCAAAAAACTGGTGGGCCCCCTGAGGGGCAAAAACAAGTATGTGTGTGTGTGTGCATGTGTGTGTGTGTGTGTGTGTGTGTGTGTGCTGAGTGTGCTTGTTCTATCTCAAGGTCAGTCAGGCTATTGCAATTATTTCCCAGTTCGCTATCAGCATAGTATGTTTGTCTAGGTGTGTGTGTGTGTGTGTGTGTGTGTGTGTGACTGTTATGCAGGCTGGTCAGTCTTTGCAGAAGTGATTGCACTTGCAATCACGTGCATGTCTTTGGGAAAGTGTATTGTATGTACTGTATGTACATTTAGGACTAAAGGCATTGGGTAAGCTTAGTGTGTTGTTTGCTGACTCCAGCCCTTCACTGGTGTGAAAGGCACGAGTAATGGAGTGTTGGGCAAGCTGAAAAATACAAAAGAAGGTAAGGAGGGAGAGATGTTGGAGAATAAAAAAACAATGTGGAAGAGACAAAAAGTAGGACTATTAAAGGTGCGGTGTGTAGGATTTGGTGGCCTCTAGTGGTGAGGTTGCAGATTGAACTGAATACCACTCACTTCATCGTATCCTTGTAAGCGTGGATTCACACAGGATCAGGGATTGCGGCAACTCATAGCAGGGTTGTCCGGTGGTGGGGGTATGAGGGGAGTGTAGGTGCGTTGCTGTAGGTGTCTATACCTGCTGAATGTAACCGCTGTGAAACAATCAGGAAATAACTTTTTATTTCTCTGATTAATAACAGCTTTATCGAGGCCAGCACTCGCCCACTGTTATTGTTACTGTATGTCTCTCCACCAAAGCTCTCTCTCTCTCTCTCTCTCTCTCTCTCTCTCTCTCTCTCTCAAACCATTGGACACAAATCAAATTAAACTTCTTCGTGTCATTATATATTGCGGCGTAAATTGCGAGTCAGACTCAGATTTAGAAGCTGGTACATGAAATAAACAAAGTGAGAACACACACACAGGTAGATTATCAGAGTTTAGTCCGTGAATCCACCTGGATAGTCTCTGCTTCAGAGACATTTCAGGCTGTCTGTGGAGGTTTGATCGATCTGAGTGTCTGATTGGCTTGCGGAGCATGACGTGGGGCTCCGTTTTCCCAAAAGTTGGATCTGGATCAATTTCTCTCCCGCACGCCGGTGCTTGTTTGGGGGGCAACCCCACCCCACTGTCGATGCGGAAACACACGACCCCACTGAAATTAATTGAATTGGAGGGTTGGGGATGGGCGGTGGGTGTTGGGGTATTTTGTGAAGCACTTTGTGTTACATGTTTTGTATGAAAAGTGCTATACAAATAAAGTCTGATTGAATGATTGATTAAATCTGTATTTCTCTATACCTCTACCACAATGAAAGTTAACTATTATTTATTCAAACTTGAGTGAGTTGGTGTGGTTTGATCAGATTTGATTGATTTCTTACTGGGAGGTGCAAGTAGTTTGTTTTGCCCTAACCACTCAGTAGTGAGTGATGTATTCACTCTGCTATTGCTATTTTTCACCCTGATCAAAGAAATATTTCAATATGATCATTTTCTGTAGCCAGCCCTGTCAGTCTCACCCACGCCAGTTGTTGCTTTTCACAGATGTAGCGAGGTAGCTAGCTACATTTTTGCAATTTTTGACTAATGCAAAAGCAACATTTGATTTGAAAACTCCTGTCTGCCCAACGACTTGATGTATGCAAAAATAATGCATGAAAGCTTTAAATGAATTCTGATTTTACCCTGCGCAAAAATGTTTATCTAGCTGTGAGATCACAAAAATAACTAACCACAGCTTTTAGGTTTCCTGATACAGACTGTTGAGGGCAAAGATTAGTTAGTTAGCTGTCGGAAGATGATGTCCCTTAATAATCAGCTCAGTGAATCATGTGACATCACCTCTTTCTCACTGAGACGAGTTGAATAAAGAAAAGACAAGAAAATAAAAATATAGGAATCCAATCAATCCAAATTGTTCGGACTTTGTTGGAAAATGCTGAAATGTTCATGTAGGAAAATGTTCTTAATAAGATAATAAGAAATAAGAAAATGAGAGAAAACAGAGAGATTCAAAGACAGCAGGAAGAGACTGCCACGAATTAACACAAGTATTCAGAATAGATTGCAGATGTGTAAAGTAGTTAACAGTGGAGAAGAGGCAGAATGAATAAAAGGGTATGAGGCGGGAGTGAAAAAATGAAGTAGGAGCTGTATTGAGGTGTGCCAGGTAAAGTGCTCACGTGAACACTTCAACAGCTCTCCTGAAGGTAGACAGACAAATGTGTGGAGAGGTGTTTACTAAAGATAAGAGCAGCTCCGATAGCGCCTAAGACACACGGCCCTGCCTCTCTGTTTGTCTGCAAGGCATTTAAGGCCGCGCAGGTGTGGGCTGTTTCTGATGCCGGGTCAACAGCCTGTCTGAAGTACATGTTCTTTCGGCTCCACCGCCACTGCCGGAGATTTTTGGGATTCTATCAAACAGGTTCAGTCAGTTATTTCCTAACTGAGGATCAAGCAACAGCAACTCTGTCTGCCTAGGAAGTGTTTTATAATTAGTGCCGCCTACCTTGGAATGATCATTACAATATTTAAAGCTGCTTGAAAAAATATTATAGCAATCTCTTAAGTCATAATGTGTGATGTGAAAATGGGTGTGGTCACAGTGATTATGACCAGATTCTGGTCCTCAGCTCGTGGAGCTTTTTAGGATCTTTCAGCTCATTGTTTTGGTTTGCAGCTTGGAACTGTGTGAAACTGTCAGGAACACAGAGAATGGCGGACACAAATGCAGGCAGGCAGACAATAACCAGTTCTCAAGGTCTTTTATTCGGGTCAAAATCCAGAAAGGCAATCATACAGGCAGAGGTACAAAATCAGGAGACTAAGGGTACGGTCGAATAGTCAAAAAAATTAGCTCCTAAGTCCTTTCCTAACCACTTTTCCTTGACCTCGATAGAAAACGTCACGAGGTCAAGGAAAGATGTGAAGGAGAATTCATAAGGAGTTAGGAGAACACGACCGCGGTGTTCAGAGAATCTGACTGCACTTATACTAGACTACGTCATTATGTGACAGCGAATGTTATTGACGTGACCTGTGATAAAACTACAAAGTTCAGAAGATGGACTACAAAACGCGCATCTGAGATACTTACTAGATACTCCCCGTGTGCTCTTAGCATGTAGTTTAATGCAGGAAATATAAAAGTGGAAAACCCGGTGAAAAATCTGACTTCATGATCAACATCAGAATTCAAATAATAAATGAATATTGTCCACCTGTCACAGAAGTCAGATGAAGTGTTTGTTACGCTGGTATGGTCCCTCACCCTCCTGCCCCTCCTGTCAAGATATATGATTAATCAGCAACAGTAACTTCATGATGATCTGCAGGACGCTGGATGTCACAGTTACAAACAGTTTTTACTGTGTGTGTGAACGCAGCTCCACAGTCAACAACAGAACACACTTCATGATCAAAGTTTTACATCACGTCAACACGTATGTTCATATGCACACGCTCTCTCTGTTGCAGGCTGCGTCACTGTTTAAATACATGAATGTTTTCTTTCTTATGTCTGGTTGTGAATGACCAAACGGTGCGCTGATTTTTTGTCGCTGCCACAAGGAATTGTGGGACGGTATTACCTCCTTTCCTTTGGTAAAGGATGGTCCGGTGTAACCTATGCTAAAGGAGATAATAAAGGAAGCATTGAGGCTCCTTTCCTTAACAGTTTGAGAATTCAAACAGCTCTTATCATGGCGGCTACGTTAATACTTCCAGGTCATTTCACTCAGTTAGGAAGGTTCCTAAGCAAATTTGACTATTCAACCGCATCCACAGACTCGGAAACCAGGAACAAAACGGTCACGGGGACACAGGGAAACTCTCTAGCATGAAACGCTGGAATGCTGCTCTAGGAGACAAGACAATCTGGCACTGACACACAGGGGAGCACTGGTTACATACACACAGGAGGGAAGGGATAATGAGACACAGGTGAAACACATAAGGGCAGGGACAGGTAATCACACGGGGAACAGGAAGTGATGGTGATGATGGACTGTACTTATATAGCTCCTTTCTAGTCTTCCAACCACTCAAAGCGCTTTACAGTACATATCTCATTCACCCATTCACACACATTCATACACTGATGGCATTAGCTGCCATGCAGGGTGCCAACTGCTCATCAGTTTGAGGAGCTAACCATTCATACACATTCACACACCGATGGCACAGCCTTCAGGAGCAATTTGGGGTTCAGTATCTTGCCCAAGGACACTTCAACATGCAGACTGGAGGGGATCGAACCGGGGATCGAACCGCCGATCATCTGATTAGTGGACGACCCACTCTACCTCCGAACCACAGCCGCCCCACACAGAGACAAGACTATCAAAATAAAACAGGAAACTGACACATGACAGACCCTGACAGAAACTGCTGTGACATCCTCATTAGTGCTGCCACAAACACAGGAACAACAGAGGATGTCAAAGTGATGGTGTTTTTGATTCTCAGTGTGTGGATATTACAGCAAGGAGATACATTTTGTTTCAGAGAAAGCTGAAGGCAGGAAGACCCAGATGCAGACTTGAAGGCAGAGCTGGTACAGTTCCGATAGCTGAGGAAACCAAAGGGTGGTCATACATAACTTACAAGAACATGAGGTGGTGGTCCAAGGCACAGGCAAACTGAAATCAAAATGAGCAAACAATCCAATAAATCAAACAGAAAGCCCATGAACTAAGCTGTCCATGCAAAAGGAAGTAAAGTACAGACCCAAAGATGCATCAGACATATCTGAAACTGAGATATCTGTAATCATTATTGTTGTTGCCACTAGTGAGAACTGAATTATTGATAATTAACATTTTGACTTTTGTGAGAATTGGGTTGTAGATATCATTAATTAGGCACTAATCAAAATTATATTATGGATATGTCAACTTGGAAATAATAATAATAATTTTATTAACACATCAGAATTTAATCTATAATTGAGTTTGAATGGACATGAACGATAAAAGTTGACTAGTTGTAATTAAGTTATAGATATCTACCATAAACATTTCCACTATTTAGAAATTAATAAATAATAATAATATCAAAAATTAACATTTTGACTAGTGAGAAATAAATTGTTGATATCTTTAATTAGAAATGCTATTAGTCAAAGTTACATTATGGATCTGTTGCACTGGAATTCTATCTGCCATGTTTTACAGAGTGACCTAAAAAATAATTTGAGTTGTGATTGTAGTCTGTGATCGATGATCATATTCAAATGAAAATGGAAAAGCTGTTTCACATATCATACACTGTACAGTGGACAATACTCTTTTAAATAAATATGCAATATGAACAGCATAACCTGATTATCCATTTATGCCAGCAATATTAAAGTTCAAATGAAAATGCAATTTCACATCTCATTTTCAAAGACTTAAAGGTTCTCTGTGTAACATTCAGAAAACCTTTTTTTAACAATGACACCTTTGGCCACTAAGTAAACTGCAGTCAGCTTCCTGTTGCTCATGCTCACATCATCCCGTGCGTCAGCCAAAAGTGACATAACAGACTGAACACTGGAAAATAAACAACAATAATATTTAGAACAACATTACTATCTGTAATGTCCCTATATATTATTTGGACCATTGGCCCCATGATGCTGACCACCCATCAGCCACCAGCACGGAGCATTCAATGCCAGACCATAGCAGCAAAGCCACAGCCTGCCAGCCAACCTCAGCAGTTAGCTAGTTAGCTCCTGCACTGTATCACTCTTGGCTAGTAGAAAGAAACATTAGTTATAACCTTTGCTATGTACTGTGTCATCATTTATTGTTGGCTAAAATCAGCACTGTTTGTCTTAATACACAAGTTAGCATCATAGATCACAGCATGTCTAATATTTTGCGACTTCAAAACGAGTTTCGTTCACTTCATCATTGATGAGTCAACAAATGTTATGACAGCACTGTCAGGTGAGTGAACACATGCTCATCTGTACATAAACATAAGTCAATAATCCTACCCTCCAGGACACACACACACACACACACACACACATTATCACCACTGGCTGGTCTTTAGCTCATCTCCTTTGGTCTGTGTTTGTGCTGTTTTGCTGTGACCTTTGAGAGAGAGAGCAAAGACAACCTGCATGGATCAATCCCACCATGAATGAGTCCTACTGGAGACAACCAACACTAACACTTAGCACATTAGATACATGCAGATAGCCACATTAGCAGCAAAACACAAACATCCACACAGGCCCTGAAAAGCACAGTTGGGTCTCTCTCACACATACAGGCGATCTCGTCCTGCTGCCAGTGTTGCATGTTTGCCAGCAGCCTGTGTGACAGCTGGTCATGAGGCTCCGTGTTGTGCGATTGAACCACGGGTAAATGATCTGTGTAAATTGGCCTTTTATGGGACTGTGGGGGAAGATGTTTCACACCCTATTTAACTCTTCATCACTGTTTGGTCAAAAAAGGCTCAAACTTCAGGATTAAGCAGAGTAATGATAACTAACAGTGATTGAATATTACAACATACCATAAGACACAAGCAGAGAGAGCACTGAGCAGCAACTTTGAAATGTACACATGTAAAAGGCATGTTTCATGTGACACTACAATACTAATAGCGCATCACTGCAACAACAGTCTACTCAATAAGTCCGTTTTGAATATTAATCTTAAATGTAATTGATTGTTTTGTTTTTTTGTTTTTATCTTACAAAATATCTTTGTCAATTTTAGATTACAAAGAAACAGATGCAAACTGTTTTTATTATTATTATTATTATGTTATATATCTCTATAAAGTATTTCAGTAACATTACATATTTTACTTTTTTTTATTGATATCTATTTATTTCACTATAACATGATGTCAATGACACATGTGCATGACCCGATAACAGCATCATAATATGATCTCATGGATGAACTCTGAACTTCTCAGACAGTGTAAAGTAAACTTTATTCTCACATGAACATGTGAACAAGTGCTGTGTCCACTTCAAAACTCAGACAGTATGACATCATCAGTTTTTGCTCATAATTTCGTTTTACAGTGATGTGAAATGACAATAAAGAGATCTTGAATCTTGAATCATCAGAATCACTTTTATTGCTTTTACCAGGAATTTGCTCCATCATAATTATCATACTGCTGATAAACAAGAGAGGACACTGACTTAATATCATGAAGTGTGTGTGTGTTTGTGTGTGTGTGTGTGTGGGGGGGGGGGGTTATGGTGGTAAACTGCTCTGTTTTTCAGTATTTATATTTTTATAGTCATAGTCATAGTGGTGTGGCTCGATGGACGATGTCTGTCCGGACTGAAACATTCAATCAGATGGACTTCATGACATTTCATGCTCATTCACACATTCGTGGCTCACACGGGAAGAATCCTGATGACTTTTCTTTCATTGCTACCTACAGGTTCATATTTGGGTGGATTGAAATACATTTTTGTACACACATTTATGGTTATGGTCTATGAAATGGTTATGGAGCTTGGTTTATGACTAAATGCTGTCAAAATTCAAATCAGTATAAAAAAATTCTGAATTAAATTATAAATTATACATGATCTATATTTTTTTTTAAAAAGAAGCATTTGTCATGTAATAACTGGAAGCATATAAAGATTTATTGGTCAAACAGAATGTGTTTGGAGGTAAAGGTGTGTCTTACTTCATTCATTTAAATGTTTTTTTTTTTGAATGATCACTTTGTGAGCTTCAAATGCCTCTGATAAAGAGATATCTTTTACCTGAAAAAAAAAGATGATGCAGTAATAACATTTATAATAAAGCGTATCTCACTTATATACACTTTATAATAAAACTGGAATATATTCAATGATGGATCATTCCAAACAGATTAATAATTCTGTTGTTCTCCAACATGTAAACTCTGTGTTCAGATTTTAGTGTATATCAAGGTGTGGCAAATGAGCGCATGTGAAATAATCAAACTAAAATTTAAAATCAACTTCTTCACATTTTATGTATCAAACAAAACTTTTCTCAAATGTAGAAGAACGGATTTCTTAGTTTGTATTTTACATCAGCTCAGAATCTTTGACAGAAGTTTCTAAAATTCTAACATGAATTGATCAGCAGCACAATACTGTTACTAAAGATGATAAACAATAATGTTGAAGTATTCCCAGTCCTGTGTGAGTGAACCGTCCCTGAGCCTGAAGCCAGCGGTAGCAGCAGCACCAGCAGCTCAGATAGGGCCTGACAGGCTGAAATGAAACACACAGATAGGGAAGTGGCAGCCAGGCAGACAGGAGCCAGTCTCTCATGGGTGCTGGAGATTAGCCTGACTCCTACTTCACATTCCCCAGCGAGTGGAGCACCAGGGGCGTGTTCTAACCCTCTGAATCCTTTCTTCCCCTTTATCTGCTCTCTGTGTATACTGGCATGTTTCTGAGAGAAGTCTACTGAGGGAAGCTGTGAGAGAAGAGGAGAAAGTTCACATTTTTTGGGAAGATCTGACCACAGCCTAGACCAGAGACGGGACTGAAGGGAAGAGGTGAGGCCCCTGCCAACTCTGCATGGCTCCAGAGGGCCACAACAGTCAGCTGGAGGCCTGTGGGAGAAAACCATGATTCATTTGAAGACTTCCATCATTCAAACAGAATTACAAAACAATTTAGCTCCATTATGAGTTATCAGCTGTTTGACACGAGCATGAACAGAAAGCACACACTCTGCTGTACACACATGAAACATGAACATTTCCGGTAAAATCTTATTTTTGAGCATAGCAGCAGTATTTGAGAGTTAGTTCTCAGATTCTTACTAATGAGTGTCGGCTTAAGTGTTGACCTGTGGCAACAGAAAGGCTTTTTGACCCTCACACACAAACACAATAAATGTTTTATTAATTAATTCGAAGAAACATCAACCTAACATGTTTTACAGAAGTAGTTTATGTTTTCTTCAAAGTATAAAAAAAAAAAAAAAAGGCATCTATGGAGAGTCTTTGCTCAAAAAATGCACGCTGGGAAGTCTGCTAATATGTTCATCATGTTTTTTTTACAAACTGAATTTCGTGACTTTAGTGCACTTCTCAGGAATTCATAGATGTCAGTGAATTTTAAAATCTTGGATTAAAACTGTTGATGAGAAAACATACAGACTGACTAAATGTTTCCATTTGTTCCTCAAGGCACCGTGCAGTTAGGATAATTACTCTACGATGGAAAAGTATTATAATGTGACCCTGGTCCATGTTTAAATACTCACAGGCAGTGATGGATACAGATACATGGTACTATGAACTATAAAAGAGTGAAAAGAACCTGTTTGAAGAAGTTTGGGTCTCTGATAGTGAGCTGGAGGAGAAACTGCTGTAATAACTATGAATTAAATATTTGAATAATCCATATTTACCATTTATGATCGTACAAACAGCATTTTGTGAAGTGAAAATAGAATGTGAGAGAATAACATGCAGCTATAATGAATGTCTTACGCAGAGTGACGCTCATCTCATCTTTTGTTTCACAAAAAAATCATCTCAGCCAGAGGTCATAAAATATATGTAAAGAAATAACATAAGTGACCACACAGAATATCATTTCTCATTCAACTCCTCTAATCCATAACCTGTGCTGAGCCCAGGTGCCAGGAACCTCTAACTGCTTCCCAGGCACTGCTACTTACTGTACTTACTGTACCTGTATGTATAAAGAGTGAGTGAAAAAAGAATTTCCCCATTGAATAAATCAATAAAGTTAATCCTCTGCTTCTTTTTGGATGATTCCGTAATATATTCCATAATTCATGCAGTCAAGGATTAAAATGGCTGCCGATATTAATAGACATATTCACCCATATCTAATCTCCAGCAGACTGATTGTAACATTTTGCAGTCTCTGCAGACCTGAGAGACAACCTCCACACATCACTCACATCCAGCCGCTGAAGACAAACAGGATTTGAATGTACTCCCTCGATGTGGGAGCACAGTCGTCTGCCATCAAGCTAAGAGGACAAACAAAGCTCAGATCTGCCTCCCGCTGAGCTGGAATCATCCGTAACGATAGCTGGCAGAGCTTCACTCCTGTATAAGTGTCAGCTCCTCTGTTAGCTTTCTTCTACACCATCAGCAGTCCTATCAGAGGGATTTCAACATGTCTTTGCTAACTGCTCATTATGGTTTTGGGGTTGGTTTGAGTTGATAACACTCTCTCAGTGATGAATGAAGACTGGGACCAGCTTATCTGGAGTGATCATAGCATCAATTTGCACCACTGACAAGAAATTAGAGAAAAAGCTCTAAAACAAGACTGACGTGCAGCACACACACACACACATAAACACACACAACTTCAGCTTGTTCATGGACAATAAATACCTTTGGAAAATTCCCAACTTATCTTGCAGGCATGTGTATGTAAAATGAAGATAGAGGCTGAAATTCCATTCCAGTCCTGAAGAATGCAGTCGTAAAGGACAGTGGCGTCGCATTAGAGGGTGATCAAAGTTAAAAGGCATTTTTATCCAGAGACAATGCCTCCCTGGTGGATAGGCCTATCAGTCAGTACATTACCAAAAACTGACATAAACAGCAGATATGCTGCCTGTAACGGGAATGTGCAGCATTTGCAGGTCCCACTTTTTATTGACATAACCACAGACTGACCGGGGGGAGCTGTGAGAGTGCCACGGGCCCCCGATACGCAGCCATGTGCAGTGCCATGATGGACTGTTTAAAATGAGGCTGTGGCGGAGCGGGCCTTCACCAATCACCTCATTCATAAGGTCGCTATCTGACTCCCGTACTGAGAGACGAGAATTACTCCATGTGCTAAATCAAGGGTGTCCAAACTTTTTTTAAAGAGATTTGACAATGTGAAGATGCCCGGGGGCCAATACTAACATTTTCAAATGAAAAAATTACTAATAAAAGTTACATAAAAATTCACTGTTCTGTAACAATTTTGTTTTCATTGTCATAATTATATCTTTTTTTTAAAATCACAATGTAACCAAATCTAAGCCAATCAGGCGTGAACAAATCTAAAAACAGTTCTTCCTTTCTTTCACATCTGAAGTCAGATAACAGAATAAATTGTATGGAATATGTTAAACTTGAAAGAAGCTGATACGAATCTGAACCTCATGTTCATTCTAAACATGACTTATTATGAGTAATGCAAAGTCTGTTAACGTTTAAGTTTACAACGTGTGACTCTTGCTCTTGTCTTTAACAAAATCATTCAGAAAGTAATATTTTGTGTCACATCTACAGATATATAACACCAGCAGTTATGTCCTTAAAGGTTCAAATGCTTCGTTATGGCAACCAAAAAAGCCAAATCTTCCAGCCATACAGTATCTGACGATCCTAGCAGGCCATAAATAATATATTATAAAATGAAGCTGAGGGCCGCATTAAATCTGGCCGTGATTGGCCCCCGGGCTGTACTTTGGACATCCCTGTGCTAAACCATCTTGTTGGCTTTTTCTCAAGGGTGAAGGATCGGGGTGACTGTGTGGTGCACACAGAGGTTATGACTGAGGGAAATATGGAAAATGTACAAAAAATCAATTGAAATCTATTATTATTGAGGATGAGATTACTGTAGTTAAAAATCCATTTTGTCAGCTCGTCATATGTTAAGGTGAGACTTAGACTTAGACTTAGACTTAGACAGACTTTATTGTCATTCAAAGCACATTTTCAATGTACATTGAGCGAGATTCCGTTGCAATGCTCCAAATAAAAGCTGAAGACAAGTAAAAACAGTGTAAATATAAAAGTATATAAAATATAAATAGAATAAAATATAAAAGAAACAGAATAAAACCAAAAAAAATTGTGACTTATTTACAGAAATGTAGCATCTAACAGAAAATTATATGTAGCAGCAGGATGTATTATACAGTGAATAGACAATATGAATAGTGCAAATATCTGTACCCAAATATCCGAGCTTCAGTCTTCAGTCCTGTGAACTTCAGGGACGATGGCAGGTAGGCAGGAACTCTCAGTCAGTGCAGGTAACAGAACAGAGAGGACGAGCAGCCCATGATGACAATGACTTACCTTTATTTTTGAACTTTGTGCATGTTTGTGCTGCTTTTGTGTACTTTTTGCACCTCTGAACAAATTGATTTCAATTAATATGATTTGATTCTTTTAAAGGCGTTAGCTTTCTCCCTGAGCTTTCAGGCGTCTCATGGCCTTCACAGATGGAGTTTGGTTCATTGTCACAAAGTGTGAATTTATTAATAAATTTATTAAAATAAATATAATCACCATAATAAATACTTAGCTGTTAGTTACAGATGTTTCAGTAATGGTTTTTAAATACCTTGAAATCTCTATATCTCTGTTTATAACTCATATATACTGCAGGTATATTTTAATTACTAACAGCTGATGGCTGTGTTATGTGAAATGTGATATGAATGTGATATAATAAATAAACTCATTATTGGATGACATTTGATGTATTATCAGTGGCATATGTAGTTGCTCTCCTTATTTTTAGATTGTATGGTTAATCCAGCATATCTTTATTACACCACCCTGCTCACTGACTTCATATTATTCCCACCTTCTTCAGTGGTACATAGAAACGGTGTCAAATCAGAATAAGAATCAGAATCACTTTAATTTGCCAGGTATGTGTACACACATGAGAACTTTGACTCCGGTTACACTTTGCTCTCATAGAGCATAAATATACATATAGACACAGGTACAGTTAAAAAACAAAACAGAGGACTTGACAGGTAAACATAGACATATACATACCCAAGAAAAAAAACTATGTACATATAAAAAGGTAAGTATATATATAAATATATGTATGTATAGACAAGGATAAAAAATTTCAAAAACATTTTATTTTCAGATCATGTTATTGTTTGTGCTCACTTGATATTCTCTGCTTTCAGTGAGTTGTTGTTGATGTAATATTGAGGTAAATGGAGATAATAATGTGGTGCTCATGGTTTGGATGTTATTGGCTGTATTTTTGGTGATGCAGTGAAGTTTATGTCAATGATATGTTGTAAAATCATCTCGCTCTGACTGCTGCACCTTTACATTACATTTACGTTACCTTTACATTAGCCATAAATATACTTTTGTTTTTTGTTCATTTATATTTTGTTTTTCAAAACTTTGAATGTGATTTAAGAATTGTCATTGTTTGATTGATTTGTCACTGTAGGTCTTCTTTTTAGGTTGCTTTGCTTCCTCATATATCATCAAAGCAATAGCTGCTGTTATAATTGAACACAGTGCAGACACAGTACCAGACATGTGCTTTTATTTAGCTCAGCTTGGATACACATGCTACCTATCTATCTGGTAACTATGGCAACCAGCTTAAGCCAGCTTGTGAGTTTTGATTCTGACACAGCGTCAAACTGAAGAGCCGGCATTAACACAGCTGTTAATTCTGTCACCACGTCAAGGTTTGAATCTGAACGATGCGGTATGAACCATGAGAAAATAAAGACACAAAGGTTTGACTGGGACACGTGATTGGCTGAAAAGTGAGTGAGCAGTGACTGAAGACTTTATGAAATAATGTGACATCATCAAACAGTCCTTATGGAAAATGTCACCATGAAATAAAAACAAACTTTTTGGAATTTGAGCATTTTGGAATGAAAAGTGAAAATAAAAATATTTTGTAAGAATAAGTTGAGTTTGAATTCTTTCTTTCATGAATGTTTGTTCTTTTATTTATTTATTTGTTTGTTTCTTTTAATTCTGTCTTTTATGTACTTAATATTGAACACTTAGTTTGAGACCAACAAATCTAGAATAACCTGATGAATAAATGTATTGATGTATTGTAAATTAAATGATTGCACACACACACACACGCGTGCACACACACCTACACACACATACATACAGACACAGTAGATGGTGTATCTGGCTCTATGATGTAATAATAACATCTTCAGTAACCGTTTGAAATATATCTGTATTTAAATTTTTACTTTCACGAAATGTGTTTTATTCTTTAGTTAAGAGAAATGACTGAATGAATTTATGTACATTTATATAATACAAAAAGAGAGAATGAAACAAAATGAGTCAATCAAATGATCTCTGATCGGTGACAGTGTGTTTGCATCATGAAGTGGGGGGACGTCCTTTTGTCCATTTTTGGCAGCTGTCACAGCTCTCAGAAAAGACAGTAAATGATCTAATTATCCAAAAGAAATCATATTTTAAATTGGAGGTAATATCACATACACTGACATGCTTTCATTTTTGATATACTCTCTGAACAGATCGACGTGAATTAAGTTTTGGAATAACACAATACTTTCAAAAAGTCTTTCCATAAGATCATGATACAGTGTTTTCTTTACTTGTCTCTATCGGCCTGGCTGTGAACTGTAGCGTTGTCTTTATGTTTTAAAAACGTTTCCCTTCTTTGGTCTCAGCACTGGCAGTTGCAGACATTCATTTTTTTTTTTATTGTGAATCATCTATTTGTCCAGTCAAATGACCATGACATACAAACTCACTGCTTATATGTGTGTGTATCACATGATGTACTGTATATATGATAAATACAGTACGTGTGTACATTTATTTAATGCTATGTGTATTCTTTACTAAAGGAATAGCTTGACATTTGGGGAATTTCACTTTTTAGATGAGAAGATTGCTGTGACTCTGAGGTTGGTTGGTAAATATGAAGTTGGAGTCTGTTTCACATCATCACATCTCGACAGCAACATACATTATGATGACATGTCAGAGAAAAGATATGATGTTCTTCTCTTGGCTGAGAGAAGATGACTGAACATTCAGCTCATGAAAATACCAGTTCTTTAGTGCTGCTGTTCTGAATCAACACAGATAAATGACTTTAGGAGTCTAATGTTTGAATAAAATATTATATATTATATATAATAATAATATATTTCTGTCCAGTATGCATCTGTAGAGCTTGTGCTAAAAACATATTGCCAGAGACATAAACCTGGGAGCTAGCCATTAAAAATAAAGTAAGCTAAGCTATCTATCAATCTATCTATCTTGATATGAATTAATTGTTATAAATAAATGAGCTAAATGACTTTGCACTTCAATCACTTGAATATGTGCAAATGACATCCGGACCTGTTTGTGTGTCAGAGGTTATGAATGTGCAGGTGATGAGGTTGTGTGATTAGAAGGCTCCAGATAAGCAGAGATATTATGAGCTGCTTATTAAAGAAAATGTTTGCTTACTGCTGCAGCTGTAATTCTGTCAGGCTCATAAATATCTCAACTAAGCAAGAGAGAAATCATGCCAACAGTTTTTTTTTTTTATATTTTTTTAGATTAGATTTATTAGATTATTATATTTTAATCATCAGTGTTGAATCTGAAATTTTCGATTTATATTCATTTAAACAGAAAAAAACATTTAAAAAAGAAGAAAAATAAATTCAGGCTGGTTGAAAAATAAAAGAAAGAAAGAATGAATAGATCTAAAAATAATAAACAAATGTTTAAATTATAACACTCATTTCTTGCATTAAAGTTTCATATAGGGCCAAACTATCAAGCCCTGCTATCATAGGCCTCATAACATAATGTGTGTGATAACGTCATGACTCGATAATTTTTCACATAATATAAATAATTAGTGAATATCTGCAGGCAGCACTAGAGAAGCTATTTCACATATGGACAGACAGACAGACAGACAGACGCGGAAGTGTCAGACTAACGGGGGGATGAATGACTGCAGACAAAGAGCGTCAGTCCTGGAGACTCTTATTACAGACTGTAAGACTTCATCTGGTCTGAACGCGTCTCTGAATAAAAACACTGGAGGATGATATTTCCTGTTTGTGGAACAAAATGTCTGAATTGTGTCTCGTGTCTGACTCGTGCGCGACACATTCTGTTTTAAAGAGCAGCGTTCATTCTTATTTATGTCATGATGTCACAGAGTTTTTAATCAGAGGAGCCGTTCACTGTGAAATGTTCTGAAAAATGTAAATATGAATTCACAGTCATTATGACTAATAACTGAAATGATGCATTGGATTTTCACATTTCACGATATGAAAATAAAAATGTTTGTTTGAGGCCTTTTCGATGTTCGCTTCACTTTTTATTTCCTCACATGAAGCTCAAAATGGAGTTTCTACATTTAGTTGAGAAACAATTTAAATAAACAGAACAGAAGAATGACTGAAGACTGTCTAACCCTGCTCATAATCCTTCATGAAGAAATGATTAAACACAATCATCTTTTTATGATTCATTAAAAACACATATGATCCGATTTGATTTGATTTGATTTGATCAGTGCTGCTGAATGATTTCCACTTTGAGCAGCCAGTGAAAACATGAACTCATGTTTAGTCATATTTTTCATCACATTTATCTCACTATAAAAAACTAAAAATATTTTCTGGACTGCATTTTACGGCAACATTAAACTCCTGATGATTGAAGCAATATTAAATGATTAAATATTAAATGAAGGCGCTGAGATTTTCACTTGTATATAATTTTTCTTTTTTTTCTTTAGGCCCAGTTTGATTTTGACAGGGCAGATGCGATCACTGTAATATCCAATAATGTTCAAGCTGGTCATCATCATCATCATGAAACTGACACAAGGAAACTGATCCGTGAGAGGAAGTCAAAAGAATTCAAATCTAAAGCCTCCAGAGGTTTGTTGTTTTCATCCTTCATGTCGTGTCTGGACTGAAATGTGTTTTTCTTTCTCATGAATCAAAACCTGTGTTCATATTTTATTGGTTTTAAAGTTAACACAATGTGAACACAGGTAGCTGGTACTTTTGCACCTCTCAGCCCTCGCCTCCTCTCTCCGAGACCCAGGGGTCCCTCCTTCCATCCTTCCCTCCCTCCTTCCCTCCCCTCTCTCCCCACCTAGGCCTACCTCGAAGCAGCGGAGTGCGTCACGTGTTTTTCTCCCATACAAATCTTCCAGTAGGGGAGCGAATAGGAGCACACCCATATCAGCAATTATCAGCGACAGCAACTATCTCCAGATACACAGAGAGAAAGAGAAATACTGCAATCGTCCTGGACCAAAAAAACTTTACTTTCATTTACCTCCAATCGATGCGCGCAACTTTTACGCATTAAAAGGGAGATACTTGGAGACGCTCTGGCGCTGCTCCCTCGTCCGCCTGTATCTGTGTGGACTGACAAAGTGTGTCCATTGCGTTCCACTATTGAGGTCTGGACGGCTGAAAGGACCGGACTGCTTTATCACCCGAGCCTCCTTATCTGGTGAGATAATACACTGAGAGCCCTTGGAAAGAACTGGTGTCGCTCCTGAACGCAGCGAGCTCTATTATCAAGGTTTTATGTGATTTGAGTTACTATTGATAGAAAATATATGCATGGCAGATAATGGGACGGAGCTCGCTATCTGTTGCGTTGTTTGATTTTGTTTCCGTTAGGGTTATGATTTAATGAGGCGCGCGGAGCCGCAGGATGTCTGGGCTCTGTGATAGTCGAGTCTATCTGCAGGGACAGACACGAGCCAGCCTTAATGTCATTTTAATCCATTTCATGTCAGGCACCATGATGCAGGTGAAGTCTGACTGAGTGATGGTTGAACTTTTTGGCTCTTTTTTCACTTTAAGACGACAGGAGTTTTTTTTTTATATTATTATTCAACAATAAAATCTTATTTGTCTGACGGATGATGACAGATGCTTTGAATCTCTTTTTTTCTGCTCTCACGTTTATTTATATTTCTTTTTTCATATTCCTTCCGCAGGTCATTATTTGCTACAGAGAAGTTCTTGTGCAGCGGGTGGAGGAGCCTTCACGCGTGAACAGTTTCACCTCCACGGGACTGAGAGTAGTAAATCATCCATACTCCAAACAGGGCGTAAAAAGTTGTGAGAATGTATCAAAGTCTGGGGCTGTCGTCCAACCAGTCTCCTTACTCACATGACACCGGGAATTATATCCACCCGTCGGCCAGCTCTCCAGTCTACGTACCTACCACCAGAGTCCCTGCCATGCTGCCCACCCTGCCCTACCTGCAGACCTGCGACTCGCCCCACCAGTCTCACGGCCTCGGTGGGCACCATGGCTGGCCCCAGACAGGCACGGACGGCTCCTCATTCACGCCCAGCAGCCCTCACCCTCCACATGGCTTTTCCTACTCGCACAGCCCGCCTGTCAGCAGCAACACCGGCCGGGACGCGGCCTATCAGAGCCCGCTGGTTCTTGGGAATGGCGCTCGGGTGGATCAGTACGGAGGCGCGCTGGTGCGCTCGGTCGGAGGCTCCTACTCCAGCCCGTACGCGTACATGAGCCCGGAGATGGCGACGTCCTCCTGGACGCCAGGACCCTTCGAGAGCGGAGTGATCAGTCTGCAGGGACGGCATGGAGGTCTGTCCGGGAGAAGGTCCAGTCTGGGTAAGCACAGGCCTCAAACCTGACTTCAGTCTACTCACTGACCATAAAGTGAATTTTGATTCCTGAAATTTATGATCATAATTTTGAAAAGAAAGAAGCACAAAGCGGCAGACCAAAGAATGTAATTACTATATTGATATTTTTCTGCTCGTTGCCAGAGAGCTGATTTACTCAAGAATATTCTCTGATCTGTCTCGATCTGTCCCAAAATCAGAATTGTGAGAATTGTAGTTTTATCTGAGCTTTCATTTTATTTTTATTATTATTGGGTTTTTTTACATTACAAACGTGTAAAATCACATTTGGACGCAGGTCTCACCTGAAGGCCTCTCCCACCCAACACTGTAAATCATAAACTGATGTAACGACTTTCTTCTTCATTTCTTCATTTGCAGCCTCAAAATATCAGAAAAGGTGAATTATTATTGAAACTCAACAAAAGCATATTTACATCTTGTCTAACTGGTCGTTGGGGAGGTGACTGTACCGGCAGCCTGCATGATGTTGTCATGAGGTCGAGATTCAATCAAAGTCTACTAAACAATCGCACATTACATTTAGACAATACACATTCTTCACAGAGAGGCTCGCTACAAAAATGTTAATTTAATCCCGCAGCAGCGTTCAATACACACGCAGACAACGACCAGAGCCGTCATCACTTCATCAGCATTCATTCAGCGCGTTTGAAGTCCATGCTGAGAGAACAGGCAGACACATTTATTCTGATCCCAGTTCAGCAGTTTGTGTTTGATGGTTTGTCCCCGAGTGTTAATTAAAAACTCTTTTAATTAACACTTTAGACTAATCCGATCTAAATCTGTCCCTTCGTCTGCTGCCGCTTTAATTAAGGAGGAATTTCAACGAAAATGTACAAAGAGCCGCTGCTTCATGACGACGTCACATCGCTTTATAATATTTGATGTTAGTTTCATTCTACACTCAGAAAAATAAAGGTCTTAAATGGTTCTTCGATGGTTCTTAAATGGTTGTTTAAGGAACCATGAGTAGGTGAAGAATCCCTTTATTTATCGCTAAAGGTTGTTTGGTGGCTGATAGGATGACATCAGAGCTGCAGCTCATGATTATCTTCATAATAATCTGCAGATTATTTTCATCATACATCAGAAAAGTAAAAGAATATAAACGTCTGTTGTTCTCTCTGACAAACAGTCCAGAACCAGGATGTGTATTATTTGAATATGTTTGATAATGTCCGAGTCAGAAAGAAGAACATTCTGGCATTTGACTTTTTGATGATTATTAGGTCCTCTGATGAAAATAATTGTGGATTCATTTTCTCTCCATTTTCTTTGGGCTCATTGGCTGAAACAAATGAATCAAATAACAGATCAAATAAATACAATAAATATCAAAGATCATAAACTCATGACGAGCTCATGTGTTCTTTGACCACAGGTCGACTTCTTCTTCCTGTCTGTAACTGAATGTTCTCTTCATGTTCTGTTTGATTTAAAAGAATTTACCCAGCTGGGTCCACAAAGAACTGTACTGAAAACGGTTTCTTAAAGAACCATTTTCATGGTCTAATAAAGGGTTTTTTTGTGGAACCAAAAATGGTTCTGATGCCACAGAAGAACCATTTTTATCACCTTTATTTTCCTCCGTGTACTGTATATTTTTGTTCATTATTATAGTAATTCAAAGTTGGTGTACAGGAGCGGCCATTTCTATAATCTCTTATATTCACTGTATTCTCTGATCTTAGTACATATCTGACGTTTTCTCGCTCTGCTTGTCTCAAAGCAGCAGCTCAGAATCCATTTTGTTCTTGTGGAAGAAGACATGAGGCGGCTCCTGACCGTCGGGGTCTTCCTCAGGCCCCCCTTCCGTCTCTCTGTCTCTAAATTGAGGGATTAGGAATTTGGGCAATTAATGCCAGGAGTCCGTCGTGTGTCAGAGCCGTGATTGATGGAAGGGAACCCCTCGATCCTCCGGGCTGATAACACACCCGCCCTGCGTCACCTCAAACAGACTCCTCCATCAGTCTGCCTGCCTATTGATTCAGAGGAGGGTTTGATCTCTCTGCGTCACAGTTTAAATTCCTCCTCCAGCTATTCATCATGCATTGGCCCGTGACTAGAACAGCCCCCAACACACCACCACCACCACCACCACCACCACACCCCCACCCCTTCCACGTCACCCACTCCCCGTTAGTTTGAAAGTTCAGAAGAAAAGCTCGTAAACAGGAATGCTGTTTATCCCAGATCAGGATTTTACATCCTCTGTTAAGAGAAGCAGAAACATTATAAATGGAGAGATGAAAGAAAAACGAGATTCGATGACGTCAGAACACTGGACAAAAATATTACAACATCAATGAGAGATTAATAATTCACAGATTGATGGATAGATAGAAGGTTGTGGTGACGATTAGATTCAGTGTCAGACATTAAACTGTCTCAGAATATTGAATCTGAAGTGAGAATAATAAATAATAATTCTGTATCTATTATAATAAATCACAGATGAATAAATAAAGTGCGGATGGTGGCACACCAGGCTCTCCGTGAATTTGACACTCAGTGATTGATCGAATGGTGATTAAATTCTCTCTCTCTGTTTCTCAGACCTGGTGGACGAAATGTCCACGGAGGGCAGAGAGTGCGTCAACTGCGGCTCCGTGTCCACGCCGCTGTGGCGCAGGGACGGCACCGGACACTACTTGTGCAACGCGTGCGGCCTCTACCACAAGATGAACGGCATCAACAGGCCGCTCATCAAGCCACAGAAACGGCTGGTAAGACACACACACACACGCACGCACGCACGCACGCACACACACATTGACTCATATGTCGTTAAAGAGAGCGGGAATGGGCGATAAGTAAGTGCTTTACTTGAATATTTAGATTTTGTGTTGCACGAGTCTGTCAGTTATATTTTACAGATTTTAATTTTTCATTCGAAATATGTGAATAGTTCATGAAACATGACACATTGTTGTCATTTAAATTATAATTTTAATGTTTCAATTAGCCACATTCCAACAACATTAAAATACTGTTTACATGTTAAAGCATCAATAATGCAATAATATAATAATATAATAATAATAAACATTGTTTTAGGTTGGATTCTTCATCACATTTGGATTCTGTACTTTATAAGCATTATTATCATTATTATTATTATTATTATTATTATTATTATTATTATCATCATCATTATTATTATTATTATTATTATTATTATTATTATTATCATTATTATTATTATTATTATTATTATTATTATTATTATCATTATTATTATTATTATTATTATTATTATTATTATTATTATTATTATTATCATCATCATCATTATTATTATTATTATTATTATTATTATTATTATTATTATTATTATTATTATTATTGCTGCTCTCATAAAAATTAAGCCGTTTCTTTCACCTCCTGACGTCATTAACAGCCTGCCACAAGAACAGACAAATAAGGACATATCATGTATCTTTATGTGGATGTGAATTACAGATGGTGGTTTTCAGGTGCTTTATTACTGTAGTATTTATATAAAATGCGAAAGAAAAAAGAGTCTTAGAATCCAAATGAATGTTTTCAAACATAAAACAGAGACATGCAGCAAATCTTCAGTTCAGAGAAGCTGGAACAGTTTTTCTCTGCAGACACAGAAACTGAAGCAGCTCCATGTTAATGTTATTAGGGTGATCAATGAATGGACTTTTTATAAAATCATCATGGTCATGCTGCTCACTTTGACTTTCTGCATTTTTTTAAAATGCATTTATTTTTTATTGGAGCGTTAGTCAGCTCTCTCTCCTGATATATTGTTATATTTTTCATTTTTAATTGTTTATATTCAGAGATTGTTGTCATGCACCAACGACACCAGAACAAATTCTTTGTATGTGTAAAATTCGTACTTGGCAATAAAGCCTTTTATGATTCTAATATTTAATATTGTTCAGGTTTAGTTTGTGGTTTTGTTTTAAGTCTGCAAATCAAGAACATCCTTCATAATGAATGTTATAGATCAAACCTAACAATAACAACACCAGCACTAAAGTCTCAAGTCAAAACTCAAAAATGGTATATTTAGACTTTCACAAAATAACCCAGAAATGCCACTGCAGGTTTTCTTTTCACATTTATAGTCTGTTTCTCAAAAGGCAAAAAAGTGATGATGCATCAGTAATAATACATTAATACTACAATATTTTACTAATAAGTTCATGTTAACAGCAATACTTCTTTATTTAAATTTTACATTTTGAATGCAGGGCTTTTATTTGTAATGCAGTATGCTTACTTTGTGGTACATTTGGACTCAAGTAAAAGATCTGAATTCTCACTGCATATTAAATAACATACAACTGTATAAGTCAAATAGCAACCATTATTATATAAATTAACAATGCAAACTCCACTCCATAGTTTTTCTCTAGATGTAATGTATGCTACCACTGAGGTTAATTTGTGACTTGTGGTCAGTGGAAGCAGCTCTGTGGCGGTGCAGGGAGGTGGAAGCAGGTGTCAAGGCTTGTGTATTTCCCAGGAACTTGTCTCTTCAGAGCAGCTGTGGCTGTGAATTGCCCAACAGTCTCGTTCCACCTCTGGGCTGTGTTCTCTGTTTTTTATTTGTCCTGCCGTGACCTTGCCCTTGGTTGCAGCCATTTTTAGACAAGGCTCTCCACAACAACGTGACTATGTGCTGCTGTTTGGCACTTTTGGCTCTACCAAGCTAATAGTCAGATCATGGTGTGAGAAAGAAAAGATTGTGTTTATGCTGTCTTTAAAGGCGATTATCACAGTTTCTACATGGCAGGCAAGGCATGTGGACACGTGGAGATTTCACCACATGCTGGCATCCTGCAATTCATTCTAAAAGTTAACAACTGTTTCTCACTCAGATGTCTTTTTTCTCCCCTCTTCACTTGCAGCAGACAACATCTCGCCGGGCCGGCCTTTGCTGCACTAACTGCCACACCAGCACCACCACTCTGTGGAGACGCAACGCCGAGGGAGAGCCTGTGTGTAACGCCTGTGGCCTTTACATGAAGCTGCACGGGGTAGGTCACAGGGTACACTTACTTAAATCACGACTCATTCTGGACCTTTCTATTGATTTGCTTGGCCTATAATGTGTACTATTCACCCTAAGTCCTCCAGCTCCTAAACAGCTCCTCCAACAAATTTCTGCTACAGTAGGGAGAAGTTCATTATTTGCACAGTGGAAAATCTCTCCAAGGGCATTGTGGTCATTGTTATCAGAGCGGCTGTGTGGGAAGGGAGCCTGTGTGGGTTGTCATGACTCTGTGGCCTCTGGTGTATCAGGGGCTGGGAGGTGCACTAAACTAATGTGTGTTGCTCTACTCCCTCCAGGTGCCCAGACCTCTGGCCATGAAGAAAGAGAGCATTCAGACGAGGAAGCGCAAACCTAAGATGCCCAAGAATAAAACATCCACAGGTAGGAAAAACATGATGAGGAGGTGGAGGAGATGGATGATCAGGATCATTATTTAATTTGACTGATTGAATGACTTGTTTGAATAAAATAAAATATTTTTTAAAAACCATTTAAGTGTTCATAAATCAGAAAAAGCTCAAATCATTCTGGATCATGACAGTAGTTCTTTTTCAGTCTGATAACTAATTTGACTGTCCTGTGGATTCTTTAGGGTCCACCACCTCTGACACCAGCTCCCCAACCTCCCTCTCAGTCTCAGAGCACGCCTCCACCATTAAGAGCGAACCCAACATGGCTCCTTCACCCTATGCTGGACAGACCGTCACATCTGCCACTCAGGTAAACCTCCTCTCCATACAGATGCAGATATGTTCTCTATAGTATGTCGTAAGTGGGAAAGAAACACTTCACTGTGTCATCCATCCAAAATCTGTCTTGCACACGGCTTAGTCACACCAGAGAATGACAGAAATTCATTTAGGTGTCTTGGCAAAACATTTGGTACTAGAAGCTTACTACTAGTCATTAGTAATGCCAGTCAGTGAACTACTGTAGTTGGAGAGCTACTGTTGCTAAGTGCATCTGCTGTTACCAGGCAACAGAACTGGGCTCAGCAGCCATATTGGACTGTGTTTGGTCCCGGGTGCGGCCGTGTTCACAGGAAGGTAGACGCTGACACAAGCTCATAGCGCTAGTTGCAATGCATAGCAGAGGAGTGTAATGTGTTATTAACTCGTTACCTGCTACTGTAAATGCCCATCATGAAGTCCCTCCCTATCGGACAGTTTTTACAGGAAACACCTAAAAATGAGGAAACAGAACTGCTTCCTGTTTCATGGGAACTTAAAGTTTACAGTTTCTTCAAAAGACATATTTGTACCTTCAGCTACTGTCTTCTAACTATAAAACATCTTTTGTGGAGCAGTTTATACTCCGACAGAGGTTAAATACACTAATAAGCTACAATAGCGTCCTCCATTTTTGACTTTCCAGCTCTCTGTTCTCTCAAAAGCCAGCGCTGTCAAGATGGTGTCAGAGTAGTAGTACTCCTAATGAGTAATTAGACTTTTATGTGTGACTTGTATGTCTCTTTTCTCCTTGCAGACAGCGTCTCAGTTAGACAGCATAGCATCAGGACATGTGGACATTAAATATGAGGATTATCCCTTTACTCCGACCTCAATGCCCTCACAGAACTCATGGTGTGCTCTTTCTCAAGCATGAGCAGCCTCAACCAGCGTGAACTGCCACACTGACACCACACAGCTCACTTTGGCGTCATCATGGAGGCCATCTCTCCTCCCTATGTTTCTGGATCTGTGGAGTAACACTGCATAAGCACTGAACTCGGGCTTTTGCAGCATCTTTAACTGACTCAAATAAGCTCGCCGGACTATGCTTTATCTTAACAAGGACACAAGGTACCCGGACTGCAGTTTTACAAAAGGATGGCTATAATCCACAGAACACCGATAGCCAGAGCAAAGAACACGCCTGAACCAGGACAACACACTGACGCTGGCTCTCCTGAACTCACATCCAACAAACCACA
Source organism: Argyrosomus regius (assembly GCA_946959425.1). NCBI lineage: Eukaryota > Metazoa > Chordata > Actinopteri > Sciaenidae > Argyrosomus > Argyrosomus regius. The sequence continues at coordinate 28,301,026 of OX336891.1, read as the reverse complement.
GCAGAACAACAAGAGCTACCTAAATACATCAATGCAAAGACAATCAAATGAAATGAAAAAAGATATGGATATAATAACCCTCTTTATATAGCTGATTAGTTTCATTATCATTTTGTTTCTGTCACTGGTGTGTGTCGATATCATCCTCACTGCCTTCTGTGGTGTTTTCAAGAACACATTTTTGACGTATTGTTGTCATCTCAGAGAGAAAATGGACAAAAAAATACCTTTTTTATGGCTGTTGAACATGTCTCATTACCAACGCGTAGATGATTAACTTTTATAGGCACATTATTTATGTTGCGATAAGGACAGTTAAAAGTCACGGTGGAACCTAAAAGCAGTTACAGCTCACTGCTCACTGCTGTGCTGTGGTGTGTCTAAGCGACAACGTTTAGATGATATGAATGATTTGTTTTAACAAGATACAGCAGATATAAACTGTGTGCTGTACAATTCATTTGGAAATCAGGACCAGTTGTTTTAATTCTGACATCATGACTACATATCAGAAGTTTATCATTTTCGATATTTGACCTTAATGAAAGAGCAATGACTCAATTTTCATTTCAAAAACAAAAAGAGTGTGAAATAATTCTAAACATAATAATCTAAATTTATTTTTTGTCTGTATTTTGTCAATATGTAAGGGTTTCTATTGTTCTGATGTTCTAAAGAACTCGCTCTCTGTTTCCTCTCTTTTTCGATGCTCTTTGAAATCTGTCAAGGTTAATAAACTGATTCACGTTTCATTCTTTTGACTGTTTGTTTGGTTTCCGAGTGAATCTCACAAATATCTGCAGTGCACTTGAGATGATGATCTCATTCCTCCTGTTCAGGGACATATTTTCCTGTCATGGCAGACGTACAGTTTGTCTGACATTCCTCCACAGCCAGATGTGTTGTAACCCTCCATCAGCTTAACTTGATGTTAATAACACTGTAAAATAGAACTATATTGTTGCTGTTTAGGATGGTATGTATTTGTACCAGACCAGAGGTGTTAAACTCATTTTACTACATTATAGCAACATTATAGCAGCCATTATACCATAAATACCAGATCCTCTGAATTGTCCTTTTCTATTTGTGTAAAGATCCTGAAAATGTCACAATGAATTAATCCATTTACAAAACAGATGATAAATCTAGTGAAATGTCAACAATATGTCTCGGGGGTGTCCTGGTAGCTCAACAGGTAGAGGATGCGTCCCACGTACGTATGGCTGAGTCCTTTGCTGTATCTTTTACCTCTCACTTCCTGCTTTCCTGTCTGTCTTTGACTGTCCAATCAAATAAAGGTAAAAAAAAAAAATGCCCCAAAAAAACAATCAGTACTACAGTTTACAATCTCTATTTTACTTCTTTCTTTGTTCAGTGAATAAATCAAAAATAGCAGTGCATCTTATTAAACAAGTTTGAATTAATGACCTCTCTGACCTCTCTGCAATGTCCACACTCTGGACAGTCATCCACTAGGACTGGGGTTGGTGCATCCAGTTGGACCCTTTGGCGTGACGGTTCAGGTTCACACATGTTGGACACTCTTGCACCAGCCTACTACCTCTCAGCATGGTTGAGGATTGGACCACTATTCATCTCTTACTTTTAGCTTTGAACTATTTTTCATCTATTTTTTATTTTAGGTTTACTAGTTTTAACACACTTAAACGCAACATGTGGCGAGCAGTCATTGAGGTTAATGCTTGTTCTCTATTTCAGTATTGCATCCATTTATGACTGTTGATTTTTTAAAAACACATTCATCTTGTTGTCTTCCATGTACACCCTGCACTGCTGAAGACATAAATATAATGGAACAAAGGATTCTAAAATTTAAAAAAAAGCATCCTGTGCTCTATTACACAGTAAAATCCCTTCAGCTGATGACTGATGGATCATCTGTTATCTGTATCAACTACGTTGTCTGTGGGCCATTTCTCAAAAGATGTTTGTACATTTGCAAAGATATATTTGCCCACGCTGATTTTAAGCTCCAATGCACACACTCATTTATATGTGTGTGTATATATGTGTGTGTATGTGTGTGTGTATAATGAGGGTGTGTTCCCCTGTCAGTTGCTTAAGCTGACAGTGTCGACCAAAGGTTGTGTTCCAACTCTGCTTTATGGCGAGCAGGTCCGAGTTGGCCGCACTGTCGAGGAAAATACAGGCCTGTCAGCAACAAGGCTGCTGCTTTACTGCCGCCACGGCGACATCCAGGCACCGGTGCACCAACAACACATGCCCAGCTTTATGACTGTTGGCCAAGATGCTGCTGCCTTATCTGTTGCTGGGAGAGGCCTGCTGCGGTGCGATGTGAACACACAGACACATGAATTTTCAGTCTGGCAGGGAGGAAAAATATAGTGGGTGCAAGAAATGAACAGTGGCAGGATGAGATGGGAGCAGAAGGTGCTGAATAAAATGTTTCAACACACACCTATATACTGGGAGTATATACTGAAAGAGAACATTTAAAGTGAAGCTGAGAAATGTTGGTGGAAAGGAACTCATCTGCTTCATGCTAACTTATTTGAAATAAATAAATGCTTCCATTTGGGAATATTTTTAAAAATGTATTTATTTCTGATTTCTTTAAAAATGAGAAATAACAGTTTTAATGAATGTCTAGTTAAAGGTGTGTTTCAGTATTTATTGGCGCACTTCCATAGTTGTGGATATTTAGTTTAAAGTTTAGAGTTAGAGTTTAGAGTTATAATCACTACCACTTTACTTTGAGAAGCAATGCACTGCATAAATGCTTTATAACAAAATATAATGCAACAATTATAACTTCTCCTATGAAACATCTGTAACACAGTATAGCTGTAATCAAATTATTGAGGCATGAATCCAGCCGAACAAATCCATACAATGTGTCATAAAATACTGAAACACACTAAAATGTTCATATAGTTTAACTGTTTAGAAATGCTTTTAGAACTCATGAAGACATGCTGAGCCCCAAGGATAAATGTGTGATAAAATTGACTTTATTTTAATTTTAAAGTGTGTGTGGAAACACTTTACTTTAAACTCATTGTCATCATGCCTTTCCACATGTGCTGCCCTTTTTATTTTATTCACCCCTCCCACCATTTAAAGGTCACATATTATACAGAATATATTGTGCTCTTCCCATTACATATATTATTCTGATATGTGTCCCTGGTGTGTCTAGAGGCCTCCAAAATATTTGAAATTGTGTATTAGCTCATGAAAACTGACTGTTTGGGAGATAAATGGTTTTCACAGAACAGTAGTGATGCCAAAACTTTTCTGTTTATAATATTCTGTAGACACTCTGGGGGTAAACTAGTTCAGCTGCTGTGACAACATGAACATCAAGATTATGAGAAGTCTCTATTGTGTTCTCATAATCATGATGATTCAGCGCAGGTTCCTGCAGAAGAGAGACACTTGAGCCTCAGAACTTTCCTGACACTTTCTCACAAACCAAAGTTTATAATTGGTAGTTTGTATATTTACTGACCAGTTCCCTTAAATTAAGGCAACTCTATGAAACTAATCAGAAAAATCCATATTACAGAAATCAACCATAGTCTAAATGATCTTGTCGGGAGTTTTTCCTCATGGAGGTGGTGAAGTGAACTTTGCGCATTCCTGCACAACTGTCCAGCTAGCATATTGTACATATGTTACATATTTTTCATGTTATTTTCAATTTATTTTTTCTTATTTATATTTTTCTTCTACTATATTAATTGCTATGTGCCCATAAAACAAGGCAAATTTCTATGGTACTATGATTAAAAAAGCTACTCTGATTCTGATTGAAATGCGCTCTGCTGTGCTAAACTTAACATGAACTAATCCTTAACCTACAGCTCATTCTCACTGACATTGTCACATGTGTCTCTGTGAATGAACTGGTTGATAGTAAATAGTTGAGGTGCAGTCAAATCTTCAGTCATGACTGTCTGCGCCCTGCTGCTCTGTCAGCCGTCCACCACTGCAGCCGTGAATTCACACTCTGCCCCTCTGCAGTACAGTATCTCTGCCCAACTTTGCTTTTCCTGCTATACACACATGTAATTTACTATTGTTAGGTTAAGCAGGTTTATACATTAATTTTAAATGACAGTCAGTGCTGATAAAGAAACCTTGGATTTGATTTAGACCTGAGCATCATGGCTGAGGTCAGACCTGTGTCAAGGCCACGAAGACTCCTCTGTTACAGTTTTTGAGTTTGGTTTGTCAGAGCTCTGTGGACCCTGACCCGTCCTTCAAGAGAGAGGTTTCTCCTTCACCATGTGTGTGTGTGTGTGTGTTTTTGTAAGAGAAAGAAAGATTCAGCTCCTAAGGGCCCTACATTTCCCCTTCCTTCATGTTCTCCGCACCATTCTGTCTTCCTGGACGGCTCTATGACAGGCAAATGTGTTAGTGTATGTGTGTGCGTGCAGTGTTATAGCTCAATTCCTGGACAGACGTGGGGGAAAGGGCCACAGTCCAGCAATAATATGAGTGACCGATAGTGAGAAATGGCTTTTTTCTTCTTTGTCTACAGCTGCAGACAGTCTTTCCCAGAGCTCTGCTCCTTGACTGTTCCATTCAATTAAACAGGATACTCTCTTCTGTATACTGTGGTCATTGTAGAGTTACTGCCTTTTGTGTGTGTGAGAGAGAAAGAGAGAGAGAGAGACTGCGAGGGAGTGAATATGATGTTGGAGAGTCACACACATTTATTCAACTAATTTTCAGCCTTTAAATCAAAACTTCCGCCAGCTGTCTGCTCAGTGATTTGTCCTGCAGGTCCTATTCTTCACTCTGCGTGACAGGAGCAGAAGTGTGTGTGTGTGTTTGTGTGTGCGTGTGTGTGTGTGTGTGTGTGTGTGTGTGTGTGTGTGTGTGTGTGTGTGTGTGTGTGTGTGTGTGTGTGTGTGTGTGTGTGTATTATTAAAGAATAAATGAATCAAATTTAGAAAACTGTTGCTAAGTAATATAAAGGCAGTATCACACATATGTTTATATAATGGCTGCAACACTTGGAAGGTAACGCCTCTAGCCCAGTGATACTACGACTGGGCCATGACCCGGCATCCATCCCTACAGTGATCATGCAAAGATGTCATCTAACCAGAACCATTTATTAACCATCATCTATCATGAATTTACTCCCACCACCCGCTCCACCACACCCCAGCCAGCATCAGGGACAGCAATGGAAATGTAGTTCGGCTTCCTCCCGTTCCTCCAGTTGATATGACAAACTATTTTCCCATTTACACAACATGGAGCAACGTCATCATTCATTTGGACACTAATGTGACTTGCTCATGAAAAATGGCGGTCTAATGATCTCACTTAAAATTTCATTTCATTCAAGTTTGTTTTGAAATTTTGAGTTTTCTTATTATATTAACGGTGTGTTTGTGGAGGAATCCAGGTTATTATTGTAAGTATACAAAGTGAAACATTTATAAAGAGTGGTCGAAACAGACTTCCATAGTGCAGTAAACATACTGTAAGTCTTTACATCAGGCTCTACAAGATATTTGTCCAGCATCATTGTTACAAACTGTCATCTGCTTCAGCTGGGTATAATACAACACACACACTGTGTGGAGGCTGGCTGTGTGTCAGTGATTAGTTTCACCTCAGGAAGCCCATTCTGTTGTGATTTACTATTCCGTTCACTGATTAGCTGGTTTGCTAAGGCACATCTGTTTCTATGAAACACCAACGTTCAACATTCATGACTGAATATCAACTCATTATTTTAAATGGAGGGGGTCATTAGAGCTCGCAGCTCCAAACTGAGCTGTTTGATTTTAACATGCTAATATGAATGGATAACTACAACTATGTAGAAGGTTGAATGAAGATAATAATGCATGGAAGAACACGTCATCAGCAGTCTAAAGTTCACAGAACACGCAGGGCAAAGGTTGTAATACAACAAGGGCTCCATAAACCAAAGTACATCTTACCTGAGGGGACGGGCGAAAACACACACACACAGGAACACGCACACACACACACACATACACACACACATCTCTATCTCATTCAGCAGGTCCTAAACACCAACCTATACTTCTACACATTTATGAAGAGGTTATACTATATCCTGTAACTATGAACGTATGATTTCTACAGTCCATGAATAGTTGGTCATCAATGCCAATCTCCCTTTTATAAATGTAATCAAGATGAATATACTACCAAAGTTTTTAGATCTATTTCAATCTATCCCTTTACCCCCACCGCCACTGTTCTTTGCAAAAATGAAGAAACTATTTACAAAGTTTATTTGGAATAACAGAAGGTCAAGGTTGAGACTATCACTTCTTTACCTGCACAATTAATGTCTGGCACAATGTACAGTCATTTCTTGGTGAATCTACTTTGTTTTCAGGCTTTTCGCCAATATGGGGAAATGATAGCTTTTCTCCTGGCAAAAAAGACTTTAGGTCTTTAAAATGTGGGCATCTGTTAGGTTATGGATCTATATAAGGAGAACAACCTTAGGAATGAATATGATATACCTCGGACACAGTTCTTTAAGTATTTACAGTTAAGGAGTTTTTTTTACGCACTCCTATATACAACCCCCTTTGTCCACATTGGAAAACCTACCAGTGAATAATTGTAGCGGCAAAGGTCACATATCCTTACTCTATAATATACTGGTGAAAAATCATAAAGAAAACTCAATGGGTAAATGACTTGCAAAAGAGGGGGGCTGGAGAAAGGTGTGCTTGAGGGCTCAACTCCTGACAATAAATATCCTCCTCAAACTGATTCAATACAATTGGATTATGAGATAAGATGAATCCAAATATTCATGTGTTAAATGCAATGTAGTACCAATGGGGCACCTTATTTCACTGCCTGTGGGACTGTCCTGAAATATCAAAGTTCTGGAATGAAGTTATAAAATGCATTTCTCAAATGACCTTGAATCCAGTACCTGGTTGCCTACACTTTGTATTCTTAATGTGTATCCTAAGGCGTGTATGCTAAACAGCAAAGAGAGGAAAATGTTACAAGCGAGACACTTGATTTGATTGATTTTATTTGGAAGGACGTCAAAAGACCTTCTATTGGTCGCTGGCTGAAAGAACTATCAGCATGCCTTGTCCCTGAAAAAGAAATCAGCCAAATCCAATGAGGTCTGGAATCCCTTTCTTGCATTCTTGGGGAACTGTGAAGTTGAGGAAACTTTGGATACTTGAAGGTGACATGTCCCTAACTGTTGATACCTTGACCATGTGATGCTAAGCTGTGTATGATTACTGTATGTAATGTTGTTACCCAGTTTTGTTTTGTTTTTAGTTCTGTCTTTTTCTTTAACTATTTATTTTCCTTGGTGGAGAGGGGAGCGGATTCTTTCATAGTTTGACTACTGTATGTTTTGTTAATTGTATTAAAATGTTAAAACTCAATAAAGTTACACTATAACTGATATTAGAATAAAAGAACAATGAAAAGTGAATGGCATCAGCTCTTTACAGTAGATATCTGTGTCATAATTTGTTGGTTATAAAGTTTAGAGTTTAGATCCAGTGAAGGATGACAACAATGTGACTCTTTGGGATCTGTTGGTGTTGGTGCACTGGCTGCCATGTACTGTTGCTCCCGTCTGCTTTGGAGGTGTCTGATTTGTCACCATTGTTCTGCTCCCCTCTAAACTGAGCTGAGTATTGTTCTTCAGCATGCTCCTCATTCCTCACCTGTCTGTTTCTCCCTCCCACTCATTCACCTTACACTAACCTAAACTGACCAGGAATTTAATTTGGGCTCAATGAACACTCACTGTGTTTTCATGCATGTAAGTAACCATATTACAGACAGCTTTCTACATTGATTTCTTAAATGTCACATGTAGACTTTACATGTGGTAAAAAAAAAAACAGCAGAGCAGATGGATGAAAAAGGAGACCTTTTCATGCAGTGATACATACTCAACATTAAAATAATTCAATTGAAAGTCAGCCTAAAACTGAAAGTAGTACAAAGTAGCCGATAAGTCTAAATAAGTCGGAACAAACAAAGACTTGTGTCCACACCAATGAAAGCATAAAGAATGAGCAGAGCATGAGTGATGTCATGACGCCGCTGCCATGTTGGATGCACTGCTTCTTCCGACTTCCAGTTAATCTAAATATCGGCAAAGACGTGGCTCATCAGTGCTCATCTGAAGCAGGCTGAATGACTGGATGCTCTAATAAGCCATCTATAACGGTACTTACCTGTCAATTATTATTCATATTATTAATTATGCGTAACTTTACACCATATTATCATTTGAATGTTGAGTTAAAAAAAATCTCCCCCTGTATAGTTGTCATGAACGGGGAAATTAGCTATAGCATATAGCTATAAGCTATTAGCAACCATGCAACTTCATCCAGCTCAGTGATCCAGTAATTAAATACTTGCAAAACATTTCTGGTGGATTGGTGATCATTGTAAACTGAGGTGAATATTACAGGAAAAGCCCAAGGACACAAAACTCACTGATGTTCACTTCATGATACAGGCTTCTGCTTTCTCTGAGTTATCTGGTAAATCTAAATGCATGTTGCGTGGCAAAGAGCTTCCAGAACAGAAATACCAAAATAAGATCTAATATTGATCTTGAATGAAGTGACTTTTTGAAAGAAACTCTGTTCTTGTCATACAGTTTGTTCATGTCCATGGTCTAACAGAAGACCATACGGTTAAATGACACATGATATATACATGTATGGACGTGTTTGTAAGGGCAAGTTCCTCGAAAGAACACGTAAATATAGACCAGAACAAGGAACTCTTCTATTGAACTGGATAACTAATACAAAGGTCCATAAGGTCAATTGTAAGGAAAGCCAAACACTAACTATACAGTCTAGCCCAACCTACATAACTCAATAGCCCCACCCAGACAAGCTAATACAAGAGCAGCAGGTTATTTGAGGGCCACAGTGAACCCACTTTAGCTATACATGCTTCATTCATACTTTTATCTTGAGTCAACAATACTCACCCTGTACAACACTAATACTGCATAGACCCAGAAAGAGAGCGAGCTTACATACTGGTAAATGTTTCATGGTGTGTCAGATGACCGTGTTCCTTGAATATTTCTGTGGCGAAAGAAAGATTCTTGCAGCACAGGCAGACACGCACATGTATTTATTTTCCCTGAGCAAAGACCATGAATCACACAATCTGCTGATATTATTAGCTCTTAAGCCAGGCTGTGTCTATTCACAGACTTATTCTTCCATTTTTAGGAAGAAAAACACAGAAGACAACAACCGGAGAGGCCGAGCGAGGCCCAAAATAAGACAGAAAACAACGTGGTGATGGATTACACGGAGACACCCGAGAACGATGACTTCCGTGACCGTGAGTTGGATTGTTTCCTTGGAAAAAAAAGGTTACAGGAAGGGGCAAGGAAAGGGGGTGAGGGGTGGGGGAAATCTACAAACCTTCCTCCATTGTTTACTTACAGCATATTCATGCTCTCATACTGTATGTTGTTATCCACATGAATGATCATGTGACTACTTTAATCTCCACTCAGTCCCACACAGCTGATTTATCTCCCCCAGAAACATCTGCCTCACACCTACAACCATAGCTCTGCAGCACCCCATAGCACTTCATCGCACTCCATTGCACAAACCAGCCCCTAACAGTAATAACAAAAGCATTTGGTACCAGCATCCATCGCCAGCTTAAGACTGTGTGTATACGATATACACTGATGTAATATTTATTGTCAGCTGGTACAAGCTGCTCTGTAGGATACACAGTGAAAGTGCCTGTGAGTGAGATTCATGTCCTCCGCTGTGAGTCCTCGTCCAGTGCTCTGAGGTGAATGGGATATTTTATGTATAAAAATGACAGGAGTTGTGTTCTCTTAATGTTTACCCCTCTGTCCTCTCTGTCTCTTTATTAACGCGGGGGTTTAAGGTTGTTGAAAGAAGCTGAGCCAAGCTGTAGCTCATCTACCGCTCTAAACCTGGGGTGATAGCTTCAATGTATCAGGCATTAGCAAGAGAAGTGAACAGAAAGCACTTTCCAACATGCTGGTGTGTCATCTGTTCACTCAGTTATTGAATCTGAAAGATAAAACAGGAAAATAGAAAAACTGGTAAAAATTTCATTTTTTGTGGGCATCAAAAATGGAAAAATTGATTTCCTGTTTTTATATTGAAGTGTGTTGGAAACTATAACGTTGACAGACGACTGAGCATTGACAGATGACAGATGAACAAGCATTGTACTGATGATGAGATGATGATTATCATATTATCACATTTTTTTGAAGGCGAAAATATTTTGTTCTTGAAAGAACCTGGTTGTTATTATTTGTGATTAACAGTACTTTTCTAATATTGTCTTCAAATTCCTTAAAATTTACCAAATGTTCAATTTTCAAAATGCTTTTAAGCTTTTCCTTTTTGACTGTGTGCACGCTGCAGATCACACTGTGCATGCACACAGTGGAGAAACTTTCATTCTTCTTTATTAAAGCCAACAAAAAGTTGAAAAAAAAAAAATACTTGGAGGCATAAAGATACACACAGTTACATCAGACAAATAGACTAGATTTGTTTGTTTTACCAAAAGGTGAAATCTGGGTAACACTTTGCTAAAAGGTTTGTCATATCAATGAGCAGTTCGTAGGATTTCATGGCATCTAGTGGTGTTGTTGCAATTGCAACCCTCTCGTCTCATTATCTTCGTCCTAGCATGGCGATGAAAGGAGTGAAAAGTGTGATAGTCCCTATTAAGAGCTGTGTTCAGTGAAACATAGAGGTTCAACATGGTGGACTCTGTGGAAGAGTCTGTAGACATAAAAGTCTCTTTCTAAAAACACAACTCTGATTTTCATGTGATTATACACTAATTACTATGAATATTATATTCCATTTCTGCCATATTCTGTAATCAGACCCCCTAAATCTAAATCTGGACCTTTAAATGGTGATGATGTGTCATTGTTGTGTTATCAGCTTGTTCCTGTTATTTCCATTTTAACGTGATTTAATGAATGTCAGTCAGTTTTTAGTTTAGTCATCTGAACTCATGATTATCAGCTCTGAACATGATAACTAGATAGCCTAATTAGACCTAATTGGTTGGTTAGTTAGTGTTTCACAGTGTATGCTGTATATGAACATCTAGTAGAAGTTACATGCTGTACTGTAGCCATGAGTCAGATTCACATGTACACACTGTACAAACATGCGTGTGGATGCAAAGTGATGTAAAGACAGATGAATTTGTTAGCAGGCGCCCAAACAGACATCTATCACATGATTTCATGTCTCCCATTTCCAAGACTGAAAATCTGTGTGTGTGTGTGTGTGTGTGTGTGTGTGTGTGTGTGTGTGTGTGTGTGTGTGTGTGTGTGTTATAGACTTAATACAAGGATGGGTGCTATCTGTATTTTACATGTGGGAGTGTAGCATAGTAAAAAGAGGTCACTCTGTGTGTGTGTGTGTGTGTGTGTGTGTGTGTGTGTGTGTGTGTGTGTGTGTGTGTGTGTGTGTGTGTGTGTGTGTGTGTGCCTAGCTGTCTCTCCATCCGTCATTGGCCTAGGGTGGAGAGGAGACTACTCGGAGCCCAGAAAGCAGGGGTCAAGTCCAGGCTTACTCAACCCCCCCACAGGCCCTCCCAACTCCCTTCCCCAACCCCCTCCCTCCTTTCTCTCTCCTCTCTCCATCACCCTGAGATGAGGGACGAAGGGCAGATGAAGGGGGTGGGGTGTGTGGGTGGGGGGGTTAGTTGAGTTTACAGAGGGGGGTCGGGGGTGGAATGCAATAGGTGAAAAGAAGAGTTGATGAGAGGAGGAGGAGATCTATGAACAGAGAGGGAGCAATAAAAAAGGAGTGAGAGGGGAGGATTGAGGAATGGAAGGTTTGAGGATTATTCTTGGTGAAAGGGGCAGATATATGGAGAGACAGACAGGAGAGGCAGAGACTGAGAACTGATGAGGACACTGGACAGTGTCAGAGACTTCTTCTACTGAGTCAGGTAACCACAGTGAGATGGACAACTGTCGCAGGAATCTTAAATAATATTTATTCAGACAAATTTAGAACATTTACTTGTATGATTTCATGTTATTAAAGGATCTTAAAGGACATCAGAGGAGAAAAGATGAGCGTAACACTAAAGTTGGGGGTTTAGAGAGAAGTACACGTTACTGTCCTCTGACTTCCAACAGTCCAGTGGTTTTACTAAGCCCTCAGCATCATGTACTTTTTTAAAACTTTTAAAATGACATGGTGTAGTCTTTCTGCATTCAGTTAATATTGTTTTATCAAAAGTCCTGTCACAAGATATATTTGACGCTGTATGATTCAAGTGAAGATTACTATATCGAAATTCCCTGTTTGGTGTTTTTCTATATTTGTCCTTTCGTTAAGAATCCCATAACAAGAACAAAACCAACACGTTAAAAAATATATTGTTTTATTTTTAAAACAGCTAAGCTGAGCGCTGAGATGTTACTCAAACGTTGCTCAAACAGGATTAAATGGAGCATTTGTTGGGGACTGTTTCCCTGTTTGGTGCTATAGTGAGTGTTTGTGGCAGCAGGGCTCAGTGAAAATAAACTGCAGTGTGTGTTTTCATGTTAATGAAGGAACATACTAACTAAACACTTTGAATCTAATGGATTATCCAAATACAATAATAATATAGAGTAGCCAGTAGCTAACCTGTTGTTTCTAGCCTTTTACATGTATATTTTTGTGTTGTGTGGTTGGTTGGTTTGTTAGTTTACCCTCTGTAGTTGTCTCTTAGATCATGTTTGCTGACACGCCCCCGCACACAGAGTAACAATGCGCGCTGATCCACTTGGATAGTTTCTTCACCTTTCAACAGGAGGTCACAGAGAGGGTGTCGTGAAATATCTCCACCACAGCTACTGTTGTGTTTGACACCAATCTGATACATTTATTCAACGTACTGAGCAGCAAGTTCATGAAGTGCCAAGAAATAACACACACTAATTAAATGAAGACAGCCATTCTTATTGTAGCGACGTTAGGACTTTTAGCCCCATTGTGTGTGTGTGTGTGTGTGTGTGTGTGTGTGTGTGTGAGAGAGAGAGAGAGAGAGAGAGAGAGAGAGGTGCAGAGTGATGTGTGCCAGGTACAGCCCTCCAGAGTGGGCGTCACTGTGGTTCTCAGAGCACCACCTCGAAATCGATGTCAGGGTGGCGTCAGCGATGGCCGGCACAGAGGCTCCAAGGGTCTGCTGGTATTTTTAACAAATACACACACACACTCACACTCATGGATGCAGACACACACACTATCACCTCCTGCTTGGCCTGCAGGTCACTGACTCATCAGAGATGGACTGCTGCCCGATTTCGCTCAGACGGGCCAACAAGTCTTTTCTTCAGCACAGACTCCAGAACTTGTTTTTGTTTTTCCAGCGGCGGGTCCAGTGTGAGCTATAAGCCCAATTCTGATGGATTACCAGACAATACAAAAATGTCTTCATTTCAAAAAACCATTTCTTTACTTGTTGAAACAACTTATTAAAGGTTTTTCTTGAAAGAATTTTAAAGTTTTAAGGCAGGCAGCGTGTAAAGCAGTGTGTACAGTATCTGATTTTAATTTTGGAATAAAACTCTTCACCTACATGGACACCATTGCAAATCATCTTTGTCTGGGTTAAAAGGGATCCAGGTTGACCTGTGACCCCCAAAAGTGCTTGTGTGAGCAAATGGCAGTGTGAGACTGATGATAACAGGAGAAAGTTTGAATTGGCATGCAGATACTGTATCTTGACAACTCAAAGCTTCTCCGTTTTGAAAATATGCCGGAATTGGACTTTTAGTCCTCCCCATCTTGGTGTGTCGTTTTGACAGCCATTTCACCCCCCATTAGAATAACACTCCTGTATCTGCCATTAGTTCTCGGTTGTGAAGTGTGCTGGTGTGTAATAGTTCAGTGTGTGCTTGACAGGACTTACAGGACTGCTGTTTCATTTAAATAAAAAACAACACGAAAGGAAAAAGTCACCAAAAATGCCTCCTTATTACCTTATTGGTTGAACATGTTGTTGTATGTCAAAGTAACACAGTCAGCTCTCAGATTTTTTTTTAAACGCAGGCAAAGCCAAACAAGTCCATTATTCACTTTACAGTTTCTGCTCTCGCTCTGTGCCAGCAGACGCTGCCTCAGTGAAACCAGCAAATCAACAAGTCTTATGTGATTGCCAAGATGTGAAGAGAAAGATACATTTTCAAAATAACCTTTCAAAAATAATAACCAATAAATGGATGCATTTCCTGCTGGGACACTTTCAGACACAGATTGTACAAAACAGCTACAATACACCAGACGTGCTGCAGCAATTTTTTTTTTCCAGTTAAGAAAAGGTCTTTGACACATGAAATATGAGATGAGGCGTTTAGCAGCAAAAGAAATAAAAGCATGATTAACGTTTGTTCTGGTTATGTTTAAGTCATGGTTAGATTGTGGTGTCAGTTAAGTGTTAATCAAGTCTCATGCTTGAAGTGATTTAAAGTAACTTTTTCTGTATTTATTATCTTTCTCTAACCTTCAGTGACATGTATGACCCTGTATAAATGATATTAAAACTAAATAGGACACACATTATGATAGTGAATGTATATATATATATATATATATATATATATATATATATATATATATATATATATAATAGTCTTCATCATATTGTCCTTTGTTGTTTGTGTTTTGTGTTTTCAACTGTTCTCTGTGATTTGGACATAGAGATATAATCAAGCAATAAGTCCCAGGAAGCCGTGGTTTACTGTGCTTGGCGTCATGCCTCATAATGCCCCATAGCTCTTCTAAAATCATTCTAAATCACAGCCTTGCGTGTCTTTTTGTTTATTTCTATAAAATGGTTACTACATATATCTGGCAATGTTTCAAAAAATGGCAATCATTTATTGATGAATATGAATTAAATTCATTATTTAATCAATAGTCAGTGTCTGTTGCTTGCATTAGTCCAGAGTTATAACTAAACCTTGACTGACAGACGACATCATCACTGTCTTGTATAAAACCAGAACCAGAAGAGACTTGCTTAGAAATGTGGAAAGTCTTCAGACCCAACGAAGAGCTGGAGGTTAATGTGGAGGAGGGTCCCAATGACTTCAGCTGACAGCTGCTGAGAGGAGAACAGAAGTCTGACAACAAACACGTGATTGGCTGATGGAGATCATGGCAAAGTCTGGTGGGTTTAACTGAAAGAGTGAACATCCAGAGTGAGCAGATTAATAAGGAGAGAGAGAATTAAGAGTGAATGAGGCATGGAGATGGTCTTCCTAAATGAACTTGCACTGAACTTCATATGTTGTCTGGTCTGAACATGAACATGAACATGTGTTCTTGCACCACAAAGTTATAATTTCAGAGCTGCAAGCTACTAGGGGCGGTGGGCGGTGTCTCGGAGGTAGAGCGGGTCGTCCACTGATCAGAAGATCGGTGGTTCGATCCCCTCCCAAATTGCTCCCGAAGGCTGTGCCATCGGTGTGTGAATGTGTATGAATGGTTAGCTCCTCAAACTGATGAGCAGTTGGCACCTTGCATGGCAGCCAATGCCATCAGTGTATGAATGTGTGTGAATGGGTGAATGAGATAGGTACTGTAAAGCGCTTTGAGTGGTCGGAAGACTAGAAAGGCGCTATATAAGTACAGTCCATTTACCAGTCCATTTACTGTCGTTTATGAAACATAATACATATTTGTATTTCTCTACATTATTTTCTACAGACATTATTACAACAACATTATACATACAAAACATCAGCATCACATTTCACTGTGAACATGTTGGCATCCTAATCTTAGTGCTGCTTGCATGGCTGTAGATTTTTGCCCCTAAATTCTACCAGCGTCACGTTCTGGCTACACTGCGTCTGGCAGAGCTGATCACACCCGTTCTAGATCGAGCTGGCTGGAAGTCAGACACAGAAACGACACAGAGGATCTGGTCAGTTTTCAAAATGAAACATCCTGTGAAGACTAAAAACAGATAAAAGGGCCTGCTTACTCATGGTAGAAGCATAAACCAAGAAAAAATGACCAAATCTGAGCTGAGTCTGGTGGGCAAAACACTGAAACGCTCCTGTTGGGATATGAAGACGTGTAAACAGACCAAAACATGTCACAATGTCACAGAGCTGTGCCCGGTGTAATCTAGGGGTAGGCCTTGTTCCATTATGTCTTCCATCTTAATTTTTGAAACGTATTTCTTCAGCTTTAATTGCTTTGGGGTTGTTTAGCAGTCTGCTTTCATAGACCACGAGCACCACTAGAAGATTTTTTGTCAGCTCTGCTCTTTTCTTTGTTTGCTCCTGAATACACAGCACTGTGGTTACCTTGTGTATATTCTCTGCTCTTCTTACACTTTGAAGATACATCAGTGGAGTTAAGCTGTGCCAGTGGCCCCAACAGGCATTGTGTTTGATCTTCTGATGTTGGTGAAGTCATCCCTGCTGCCGCCGCCCCTGTACCTAAGCGTTGCACTAAATTTTACTCATTATGGCCATCATAAAGCACTGCATGCGGAGTTCCCTCTCATCCTTCTCCATTATCTCTCCCTTCAGCGCCCTGTTTCTTTTCTTTCTTTCCATCTAATCCGCCCCCTCCTCTGTCTGCTGTCATAGTGGAATTGTATTCAGCTCAGAGTGTGTGATTCTCTCAAGTAAACGTATGTCATTTTAATGGTTTCACCTTCTCATTTGCTTACTATGCATCTCATCCAGCACACATCTCTCTGTCCATGCTCCAGTATTTGATGGTTTCCTTTTGTGCTGATCTTTTCCCAGTTCTCCACTGCACACTAAGTAAGCCTCCCTCGTGCTGTTTTAAGTTCATCCCCTGGTCTTTCTTTCTCCATTCCTTTACCTTCATCTGTTTCTCTCTCCCCCGCCTTTTGTCAGCTGCCTCGCTTCCTCCATCTCTCCCTCTTTCTAACTTCTCAGTCCCTACCTTCATCCGTCTTTCTCGCTCATCTGTTTCTGTCTGAGCTTCTGAATGTGCACTCTGGATAACCCGCAGAGCAGCCTCCCCTCTGTTTCCTGCGCTGAGATGCACCCTATTTATTTCATTGATTTTCAGGAGGGAAAGAATGCGCAGACCAAAGACTGACTGGCTGCAGTGGGTTTAGCCAAGTCGAGCCATTGGGTTACTTAAGGAGGAAGAGACAGTTTGAACTGAAGACATACACTCACTGTTCAGAGCTGCTAAACATTTACATGCTGTAAGTGTTTTTGGGCATATTTGAATTTGTTTGAAATGAGAGAAGTAAAGACAAGAAAGACAAACAATGGAAGGAGGGGGGTTGAATTAGGTTGAATGAACACATCCATCCCAGAACCGTCTTGTTTTAATCATGATTTGTTTGATTAGATGCAGGAGCGAGCACAGAGTGGGGAGGATTTCATTTTATTTTTGTCTCTGCTCCTTTTCACAGCGCGTTCATCTCCCATTTGGGATCAAGAGTTCACAAAAATGCTTTAGTGGGTGTTCAGCTCTGCATTAAAGTGATGCGAGGGTTTGCGTTGGAGGGGGCGTGTTGGTCCTGGTAAGGTGCTGAAATATGATCCAGGAGGTCCAGTTTGCGGTTAAGCAAAAGTTCAGCCTGGTCAATTGTTTTTTTGGTTTTTTTTGCATTTCTCAGCTGGAGCCGTCTGAGGTCCCTCATCAGAGTGGTCCCATCCAAATCAATCAGGGATATTGTTGGTATGAACCAAAACATGCCTGTATTCTCATGTTCTGGACAACAGTCTAACTCAGTAAGTCTATAGGGCATACTTGACTGAAGTTTAATTGCATCGAATTAGCTAGTTCATCTGTCCGTCTGTCTGAACCCGTTTCCTCTGTCTCAGGATCATCTGTCTGCCTGCCCATCTCACCATCCAGCAAACCCATCAGTCGTCTCATGTCTGGCATTCCATCTGCCAGCCTCCACCTGGTATACTTTTCATCTTAACTGCCTGCCCTGTTGCTGATTTTGGGCTCAGCCTCACTAAACATTGACAGCAGGAGCAAAGGAGGAAGTCAAGTCATATATAGTCACATTTGATTTAAATTCCAAGATCACAAATGTATTCAAATTATCCCATATTTTCCTTAAAGGGCTTTGTGCCTCTGTCCATCCTACAATCACAATTTTTTAACGACCCACTCAGCAACCACTCATTGACATGAAGGACCATAAAATCAACACAAAGCAACAAGCAGAAGTTTGACTTTGTTTTGCCACACCCTTCCTCCACTTCATATGTGTATGCACATATCTAAAATATCCAATTAACACATGCAGAGAGATTCACATGAAGACATGCACACCCAAACACACACACATCCCAGCTCCTCTCAGCCGACACAGAAACAAAGGCTGATTGCTGCATTCTTCTTATACGTCAGCTAAACGTACAGATAGCTGTCTTTACAGCATCCCAGAAAAGTGTCTCAAACGCAAAGAAGAAATAAATAGTTCCAGACAGCTCAGCCAGAACAAGCGACGGGGCAATCTAATGAATTGCCCAATTATGTGAAACAGTGTCATAATCATTAAGTTGCTTACATGTCTGAGACAGTTTTGACTTCCAGCAACAGGCAGAAGAAACGATGCAGGAAGGTTCTGAGTCAGGTTTGGAACTTTAATGACAACACGTGATCTGTGGCTTGTTAAGTTACAGCTACAACTGTGGGTCACTGTGATATCTCTTTCTGACTGCATTTGTTTCAGATGCAAATTAGTCAACGTATGCATTACAGATAAGGAAATTACAAGTATAAATATATATAATTTAGCACACACGGTGCATTTCTTTCATTGCATGTCAATTAGATACGTTGTCAGAAAGAGTAGTATCAGTGCAGCGAGAGAAAAGATGAGTGAGCTCTGTCCTACTAAGCACTCAAAGCACTTTTACAATACAAACACATTCACCAGTTCACACAGACACAATCATACACTGATGATGGAGGCTAAACTGTGGCCTGATTCTAAACCTGAGCCACAGCCGGCCCCTTGGCGACCTAACAGCCAGTGCAGAGCAGAAACTAATGTTGAGATGACATTACTTAAACAGACAGTATTCACAAGTCTGTTCAGAGACTCCCGTCACTTGATTGGTTGTAGCAGCCATTATTTTAATTGCTTAGAAATCTTAATTCTTTTCTATGACAAACAATGAACATTTCCTACATTTAAAAGTGACACAGATACAGGAAGTGACTCTTCAGTGAGGCAGCTCTTTTCTTAACTGTCTCTGGGTCAGCACATTACTGTCTCTACTCTAGACGTTTTGACATGTCAGAGCAAAAAACTCACATATAGATTAATGGTAGCTGCATTACGGGAGGTCCTGCTATTGTACATGCTGGTTTACTGTCACTGTTACCAGTTACTGGGACACTTACTGTGATTAAGTCTGTCAACCAGTCCAGAGTCTTGGTCTTAGTCTTCGTCTTAGTAAGGTGTTGGCCCGCCAGGACAGCTACAGTGCTGCTCATCATAGAACAACGAACCTCATCAGGTCCGTTGACTGCTATGAACAGCATAAGATGTAGTATGTCATGATTGACTGGTATTAATGTCTATATGATGTGAAGAATGACCAGAGCGTGTGCAGGGCAGGGTGGAGACAACTCCATGTAATCAGGGAGGTTGGTTATCAAAAAATAAGCAGCCTGTCCATCCCTCTGTGTGTGTGTCTGTGTGTGTGCGCGCATGTGTGTGTGTGCATGTGTGTGTGTATGCTGGGATTCCTCATTGTCCTGAGCCCTGTAAGACAAAGGGTTAAGTAAATGTTTGGGGAAGATAAGGCCACTCACCCTGACAGGCAGCAGGCCCCGAAGCCCAGGGGGACCCAGACCCACACACACACACACATTCTCTATATTACAATCATCTATCCTTCATTTTCTCTGTCTTTAATACACACGTATTTATATTTGACTCCTGGAATTACCATTTTCTCTTCACCCAGTAAATCACCCAGGGAGTGTTTGACGTGCAGCATCACACGAGGCTGCAGTTCTCGGTTTGAACTTGGAGAAAGTGTTTGGTAGGTCAGTTAGTTTCTGTCTCAAGCACCAAGTCTGGAAAACACAACACACTGAGTATTCCACGTCCCCCTGGTGAGGGCTTTAGTGTTCGGAGACACAGCTCAGCCTTACATCACAGCTCTCTGATAAGGGCTGTAAGGGGGCTGTGGACTTACACTGCTGTGTGTAGTGAATCATGAATTCTTGACCTTTGATGTCTCAAGCCATTTTGGAAAATGTCCTTGTGGTCTTTGGCTAGCTCATGCTCCCAAGTAGACAGTAGAAACCATCTAAAACGACACAGTCCATCCTGTGCTTATATAAAGTATATTTACTTTTATTTCTGTGTCACCTTCTTCAATTCACATAAAACAATCACATTTACATATTGGTTGTCTTGACAGAAAAACAAACTGCCTGAACATACCCGGACCCTGACACACAGCAGCTCTGCAGAGAAGTGTTTTAATGGGAGTAATAGTTGGTTTATCTTGGCCTTTGTTGTCTGCAGGGTGCACTGTACTTGATGGGTACTTCAAGGGAACAGGATATACACAGTACACAGAGAGCACAAGAACCAGGGGTTAGTTAGGGTCCATAGGTCATTTTTGCCCCAGGGCCCAACGGCAGGTTAATCCAGCCCTGCATGTAACTTTCAGCCTCACTGAATCGCAATAAAGATTCAGATGATCTTAGCTCTTTGCAGTCATCACTTTTTCAGTTCAGTTAAGTTATTTTTCAGGCCTAAATCTTCAAACTGAAGAGTTAGAGTTGATTGTGGGGGAAAATGGGCTTTCAAAGAATTGGAAACCAAAACTATGAAATCACTGCCTGCATGTATGAGCTACAAGGCCTCAGAATGACGGACTGTCCATTTATCATTGTCATACTTGCTTGGCTTTTAGCGGCTGTTGCAGTGATGTACAGGCCTTCTGCAACCGAGGAGGGCATTTTGGTATACAGAGAGACGTTTGGTTTTGTAACAAATTAGCCATTCAAGTAAACAGTTCATTTAAGCCCCACAGCAGAAATGCAGAGCCGTCAAACAGTTTACGAATCCCCATTCTTTCACTGTGCCCGCATGAGTGAGAGAACAGAAGCTGAGGGAGAAAATTCTCATGGGCACAAAGAATACTGAAAAAGGAGTTGCTTGTCATTTTGATAGTTCCTGAACAGACCGGAGCCAATGTGCAAATAATTCTAAAGATTTGTTTTATTTTCAGATAATTTAGCCAAAGTTCAATATGATGCTGATTACAGAATAGCATACACAGTTATTTGAGATTGTGGCAGTATTGTCAGATGTGGTTAACTTGCATGGGGTAAAGGTCTCGTTACACCAGCATTTAAAACAGCAAAATGAATTCATTTCAATAGAAGTGTAATAATCAGTGGATTTGCCCCGGGGGTAAAAGGAACTTTATCCATAGATTTCAGAGACTGCTGAAGGAAACAAAATCTGTTGTTTGAGCAAGTGCCCCAAAACCACATATCGTTACAATCTAGTGGCCATGGTAATCATAATTAGAGCAAAGGAGGAAGTCAGGTGATGTTACACAGTAGACTGCTGTTTGTTTCCCACTTCCAACTCCCCGGAAAAAAGACGCAGCAGAGAAGTTGAGCCAGAGAGAGAGCAGCAGTGGTTGAGTGACATCTACAGTGAATGAGAGAGGAATCGCCAGCATCAAGTGACTGACTGGAGCTGGCTGGCTTACATTTTAGGAGTTAGCTCACCAGCTACAGTTGATAGTTGACCAGCTAACCACGTAGAGTTACTGGGACCTGATGATGGCCTTTGACGAATGACAGTCCTATAAGTGAATAATATAAGTCAAAACACTGCTGCACAAGCGGTCTTGGTTGTGCAACCCAATAATACAAAGCTTCTGTATCAATCAACAGCAATTTCTCCCACGCCATCCAGTCACCTCACAGATAATCTTTCTTCCCAGACTATGAGCTCATGAGGTTTCCCCCACATCACAATAACTCAAGCAGCCTTCTTGTTACAATGCCACCCACTCACTGTGGAGCCTCGACACACTCACTCATTAGTGACCACTGATCACTGCTCCCTCTCTCTCTCTCTCTCCCTCTCTCTCTCTCTCAACAAAAAGTTAATGTCACCCTTGCTTTGGTGTGTGCTTTGGTTGCTCTGTCTCTCTGTCTCTGTCGCTCTCTCTCTCTCTCTCTCTCTCTCTCTCTCTTTCTATCTCTCTCTCTCTCTCTCTGTCATTCTGTCTCTCTCCCTCCCTGCTGGGCTTTATCAGCGGTCCTGGTCAATGTCCTACTGTCATGTCTTGATGTGATTTATGTCACAGGCTGTGAAGTCGACTTATCTCCCTCTTCTCCCAATTCTCTCAATCCTCTCCCCCTCCCCTCTTCCACCTTCTCCACCTCCTCCACTGCCACTTACAGAGGGGATGGCTCCCTCCGTCTCAGCCAGGGTGCCTGGGGTGGGGGGGGGATTCCTTTCCAACTGTCCACCTGTTGTGTATTTGTGGGAATTATTAAAGTGTGTTTACAGGTCCTCTGAAGTACTACTGCATATGACAGTATCTGGCACCACTAAGAAAACTGTCAAATATACTGAGGTAATCAATGGTATAAAAATGTGGTTTGACTACATGAAAATCTTTAAGAGTGTAACTTAGAGTATGTTTTTTTACAACTGCATATCTCTACATATTCTGCACACTGAGTTTGTCTTCTCATCTTGTTTGTGAAGTGAAACATCATTTCACATGTTAAAAATACTATTGACCTTTATATGAGCCTATTTCTGTGTGTGTGTGTGTGTGTGTGTGTGTGTGTGTGTCCCCTCATCCAGCTATGTTTCCCATCTTCAGGTCTCTCCTTCCTCTGGGCTTTGATGTGCTTTTAAAGTGGCCTGTGCTCTTTCTGCTTTCCCTCTCACTTGACAATTGTTTATTAGTTTTGAAATGGTCTTAGAGGGCCTTATGTGTCTCTCAATGGCATACTTAAAGAGAGAATAACTGGCTTTGAAACAAAGAGAGAAGCAAACGATAGGAAGTGGAGGAGAGGCAGAAAAAATGAAGGCGCACAGCAGAAAACTGTTTATGGGTTTTATCTGGGTTATTATGGTGCTGTTTGCTGGGCTGGATAAGCATGCTTGAGGAATGGCTAAAAAAAGAGAAGAGAGAAGAGTGCGAAAGAGAGAGAAGGAGCAAAGGAGGAAAAGAAATACATACAAGGAGAGAATGAGTGAGGGAGATGTCAGACCACCCAGGTGAGCCGCTCCTCTCTGCAAGACAGGTTGGTTTCTGGTTTGTCCATTGCCAGCTTCAGGTTTGATCATGTGACTCAGCATCCACAGCACTATGACTCTGCACTTGGAACAGAGGGTTGACATGTACATCATGTCTTAATGATAGAGTCCAATGCTGCATGTCTTGTTAAGTTCAGCTGGATTCATCTTCAGTTACAGAACTGAGCTCGAGAAAAATGAGGCTCCAGTTCCTGGTTCACAGTTCCTTTCTGAGCAGCCAATGAAAGTGTACAGTTTTATCTTTTCTTTCTGCCTCCTCTCGCTTGAGTAAACATGGAGCAGGAATTAGAACAAAATGTCCACTTTTATTTGATGTCTCCCTGCACGCCTGATACGTTTGTGTTGCATTTGGACATTGAAACACACACCCAAGTGAATCAATAGTGTGTTTTTCTTGATTCTGTCAGTAGTCCAGTCAAGAATTATGTCCATATCCAACAAACTTATACTTCAGCAACTTTAGAATAACAGTAACCTTAGAGTATCATATGAAATCATCAAAATGTGTCAACAGCCAGACCACTGAGCAGTCAGATCACAAACAGTCATCAGTCCTGCAGGATCCTGACAACAATCCTCCTGAGTTACAATAATGTGACAAGGACCTCTAACAATACTAATAGACATATTGATGTGTTGTTGGGTTTTTTTGTGCAAAACATTCTCAGAAGCGTTTGTTGATCATTTGACAAAAAAGCATTATTATTATAAGTATTCTAAACTATGCACAAAAAGTAGGGAAATGTATTAATTTATTAAAGACTCCACTCCGATTTTGTGTTTTAAATTATTTTGAATATGTTCTAGGTATGTGATTATATATTACATTTTATTTTGTCACTTTGAATTATGGCTCTAACTGATTTTTTTCTCTCGATGTTTGATCTAATCTCAATACTTGGCTGGCTGTTAGACAACTTTTACAAACTCTGAAATATTGAACTTCAATACAACATGCTGCCAACAATACATGTTGTACTGTGAGTGTGTGAGTAACACAATGTGTTGATGCCAGTAACAGTAAAAAGAATGACAACGTCACCCGTAGGTTTCCGAAATGCTGTTTTGAAGCTGAAAATATGCTGCCATGTCAGCTGTATTGCCTCTTCTGCCTCCCGGCTAACAGAGAGTGATGTTGATGTTGTTGATGTTGCTACAGTCATGAGTGGATGTATAATCATAAAGGGCTTTTTAGCTTTTTTGTGTGACGTGATCAGTCGACATTTCAATGGATGTCAATCACTTCGAGAAAACAAATCTCCATCAGGTCTTCCCCATGCAGCCTCTTATTTTCCTCATCTTCAGTGAACATCCTTCTTCCTTGACTTTCTACTGTCATCCCCTCTCTAAACTCTATCCCTCACTTTCCCCTCTTCTTCATACCTCTCCCCTCTCCTCTCCCTCCTGCCCTTCCCTCCCCTTCTTATCCCTCTCCACTGTCCAGCCTTTCTCTATCCTTCCTCCATTTCTATTCCTCTTCTCTGCCATCCTGCACAGGTCCTTCCACTCATCATTTTTCAGCTTCAGCCACGGCGGCGGCTGTCCCTTATCGGCCCACAAAGAGGCTAAGAAAACAGTGTGATGTGGGATCCTTATAGGACTAGATGGTGTAATTGCCTAATTGCTTTTTTTCTCCCGTCGGGGAGTTCTGCTTTCTGTCAGACAGGCAGGAGCCCATAAACACTGGCCAGCTATTCCCAGCATCTCCCTCAATGTCACCATTTTCTGCAGTTTGATTGGCTTAACTCAGAGCCAAGGCCTATCGCTCATTGGCTCCTCCCAGGATGAATGGCCCCGCTGACAGCCAATGGGGCCACAGCAGGGTGAGAAGGGTGAGTGAGAGAGTAAACAGCATTTTTCTGGAGTCAGGGACATGCAGGGCTCTCTTTGTTGGGAATTCCAAGTAATGTTTCCAGGTTTGGTTCCCAGGAGACCCAAAGGCGTTCAGACTTGTAACTCAGCAATAAGATAACCACTGATGGTAACAACAGTAAGATTTGAGATATTTGTATGCACATGTACATTTGTGAAGGATCAGGGGCTTTGGGGGCATTTTACTCCTTAAACTTCACCGAAGACAGGGAGATTGGAAGTTGCATGGTGTTACATGAAGGCCGTGGCCTAGAAACAGAGCATAAATCAGGGCAAAGTCTCTGCTTCTCACTATCTCCCTCCTCCAACGCTCCCTCTACTCGAGCACACTCACTTCATTCAAGGCCAAGCAATCTGTCTACTGATGCAGAGAGGAGCTCCATGTATCAAGAGGAAGAAACCTTTGAGAGAAGAATGCCTAATATTGGCCACCTCAAAACCATCCTTTATCCTATTAGCCTGAATGAAGATAGATGTGAACACTGTATATGTTCATGCCAGTTCATGTCAGGCCATCAATTTCAAACCATTTCATTGGTGGCGGTGTTCGAGTGCGCAGAATTAAAAATGGAGACAGGTAGTGACAAAGAAGAGTGAATGTAAGACAGAAATAGACTGAGAGAGAGAAAAACACAGTACCAATATGCTTTTATCAGCAGAGCCACATGCTAATCCAGGGGAGGAAGCCTGTAGGCGTCCTATCATGGAGGCAAACGCACACAGGAAACAGACTGGTACAGACAGGAAGTCAGTGGCAACGCAACAACAAGGCTCACACGGTCCTGCAACAACTCCTGCTTATTCTAAACTACTGATACACAAACAAACAAATGAACTCGGAGACAGGAGTGCATCTGTGTGTCTGCCTGTCTGTCTGGCAGTCTGTCTGAGTGTGTATATGTTGTACAGTATGGTGCTCGAGTGTGTTAACACTAGAGAAGTGGAGTAGGTTGGAAGAGTGTGACTGGAACACTTAACCAGAAAAAACCTCTCCATTAGGTCAGAGGTCTTACAGGAGAAGATCAATATAGAAGGATATTTAAAGCAGCTACAAGGAGCATTCATTTTGTGTTGTTGTTGTTCTGTGGACAGAAGCTGAAGTTTCCATCACCATGTCCCATCTGTTCCAAGGGGAATCCAACCAAACCCAACCTGTTGGCAGGCATTATAAATAACTATAAAGAAATAGCCAATCTTCTTGCTGATGTGTCGTTTAGACATACAATAAATATAAAATATGTTCCAGTTTCTCCAAAAGTGCTAATAGTTGTGAAATAGTTTGTAGTTAGTGACTTAGTGCCATAAAGTACTTTTGCATGTGATCGTAACCAGAGCACAAAGTTACATAGTGTGAAAACAGACATATGAATGAGTCACCATTCACATAATTAAGTGTCAACGTAGCCTCAACATGATTTAAAAACTGTTCCCACACCATCATCAAGATACGTTTAAATGATTTAGTGACAAAACAAAAGACTGTGAGTGAAGCGTGAACTCTTCTTCTTCTTCGGTCTGTTGCTGCATTGTGGGGAAGCTTCAGTGGGGAATCCTAAAGGAGTGACCAGAGTAGCAGACAGGAGAAATGCTGGACAAGGATAGTACATGCACACAAGTGCAAAATGTTGCTTTAACAAATGTATACCTACCTTTAAACTAATGTCAGTTGAGATCGGCTCCAGCCTCCACAATTCAGAAAACTGTATATATTTATCAGGGTTAAAAGATTTCATAACAAGCTAAGAAAGCAGCCATTTATTAACCCTTTAATCTTGATCTGAAAATAAGAAATGTTTTTGTTACCTTAGAATGAGACACTGCAGGTCCTCCTCCACTGAGTCCTCCATAATGAACTGCCATGTTTAGAATGAACAAACTAAACTGACTCGAAATAGGACCTTACACATGTTTTTTGGCCATTTTAGTTTTTGGTGAGGGCATTACATTCAAAATCTACACTGGCCTTTAAACCATGTTTAGATTTATTTATCTAAATTACATTTTAATACTGATGAGAACAGCTTTTACTTAAAGTCCATGTAAAGTAAGAATAAATGTGTGTTCTGAGTTTGTCAGTCTAAAGAAGAAAGTGTTATTAACCACTCAGCCAAATTTGAAAATTAAAAATATCAACAAGTTTATGAAATTAGGTGTCAAAATCAGGTAAAAAATTCTCAGCTCCAGGACTGTGGGGGCGTGTCCCACTCATGGGAGCAGTCAAGCAGCCATTTTGAAGTGACTGTTTTTTAATCTCATGACTTCCTGAAGTCAACAATGATCTCTTTGGTTTTCTTGGTGTTCAGAGCGAGGTTATTCTATGAACACCAGGTTGCCAACTTCAGGACCTCCTCTCTGTAGGCTGCCTCATCACCTTTTGAGATGAGTCTGACCACTGTGGTGTCGTCAGCAGACTTGACGATGAGGTTGTTGTGGGTTGAACTGCAGTTGTGGGTGTAGAGGCAGTACAGGAGGGGGCTCAGCACACAGCCCTGTGGGGAGCCGATGCTCATCGTGTGGGTGGAGGAGAGGTGGGGGCCAAGTCTCACAGTCTGGGGTCGGTTGGTGAGAAAGTCTTTTATCCAGGCACATGTGAGAGGAGGTAGGCCGAGTGTCACCAGTTTTGTGATGAGTCTGTCTGGGATTATTGTGTTAAAGGCTGAACTGTAATCCACAAAGAGCATCCGGACGTAGCTCTGCTGCTGCACTTATGCATTTCAATCACATAGAAAATGTCCATTCTTTTGAATTAAGTAGTTTTAATATAAATTAACTAATAAACTTAATGTGAAGCAAGTAATAATGGGTGTTGATAATAATGGGCGGCTGTGGCTCGGCAGTAGAGCGGGTCGTCCGATCCCCGGCTCCTCCAGTCTGTATGTTGAAATGTCCATGGGAACCCCAAATTGCTCCCGAAGGCTGTGCCATCGGTGTGTGAATGTGTATGAATTGTTAGCTCCTCAAACTGATGAGCAGTTGGCACCTTGCATGGCAGCCAATGCCATCAGTGTATGAATGTGTGTGAATGGGTGAACGAGATATGTAGTGTAAAAGCACTTTGAGTGGTCAGAAGACTAGAAAGGTGTTATATAAGTACAGTCTATTTACCATTTAATAAGATTTATGTAATAGTACTAATAAACTCAAAATGACTGCATTCATTTTCACTGTTGGGTTTTGGCAAACAAATTAGCTTTATTAATACTGAATGCATAAACCTGGCTGCTACTACACTACTGTGTAGTGGAAGCACATTGAGTTTATTAATACTATTACATAAATCTTATTACTTGCTTCACATTAAGTTTATTAGTTAATTTGTATTAAACCTATGTAATTCAAATGGATGTAAATTTCTATGTAATTGAAATGCATAAGTCCTGCATTTTGGCCCAAAGTGTAGAGGTGCAGGAGTATGCTCAGGGTGGCCTCAGCGTGTCATCGAGCCACCCTTTAAGGACCGCCCACAAAATATACAGAGAATCTATGAAACCTTGTTCTCAACCCTAATGTTAACAGCTTTCTGTCAGTCTCACGCATTCAACCCTCCATCAAACATGATCACATAGTAAACTAAATATATTCATAAGTGAGTTAGTAAATTACAGTGAATGACTTTGAATCTTTAGAACTGAAGCACCTTCCAATTGTCTTACGAGTAAGATTAAGTTTGGTCATCCACTGTCATCAATGCAATGTAGATGTTTAAGTGTGACTGCGTTGTGGAGAAATGTAAGAGGAGAAGGAAAGAGAGGCGTCTAACACAGACAAGGTTTATGACTTTGCTTAACAGAGGGCACACAGTCAGAGACCTTGAGACATCCACGTTCTCAAACTCTTCGGTTCTTTCCTGTATTGTTACTGTATACACAGACTCTAATTTGATAGCTACATATGATAAAAACAAAAATCCCCATTCACACACACACACACACACACACACACACACACACACGTGCACCTTCAAATTGAACAGCATGGCAAGATGTCATTGTGTGGTATTGTGTGTGACCCTGGAGACAGACTCACCCTATAAAACACACACACACACACACACACACCTGTGTACAGACAGGTGCATTCACCACTCACAAAGTCGTCACTGACACTTTCTTCCCCTTTCCTCTTTATTCTTCCTTCTTATTATCGCACACTGTCCCCCTCTGTCCGTTCTCTCCTCTCCTCCATCTTGCTGGGGTTTGAAATATTTATCCTACATCTCTGCTTGTTTGACATCTCAGGTTTATTCATCGCTCTGGGTGGCCTGGACCGCACTGCCAGCTCCTGATGCTGTCTGGCTCAGCTATAGAGAGGACACTACATTATTCTCAGTCACACTAATATGTACACCTCAGTGCTTTTCACAGTTCAGCAATACAGGGGATTAAAATAGCTTGTGACATTTGTATTTTTGTTCTGCAGTCTTCAGCAGGCTGTATGATCCTATTCCTTTAAATGGTTCCTATGTCTTTGGTTTTACAATTCTAAGTCACCCCTAGCCTGATGATAGTCATTATAAAGCAGCAATTCTTCCAATACAAATCAGTGTACCTGTGTTTTGGTATACTGTGGGGTGATGACATTTTTATGGCTAGCTTGATAGCAAACAGTTGCCTGAATGATGATGGAGAAGACACAAAGTAACAAGAGCACCCTCTCGATGACAAATGTCATCCAAAAATCACCTGGCCTTTATTCCTGGTGCTGTTGAAAATGTGTTACACATTTATGTTGGTTCTTTGCCATTTTGACTTTAGGCTGGTAGTGTTTATACACAGCTCCAGTTCAGTATTCCTCGGAATTCTGTCTCTGTTGGACCTCCCCATTTATGTCTAATGCTTACCATCAGTTCCAGTCTTGTAAGTAGTGTGCTCCATATGTGGTGGGCAGGGGGGAAAAAAGTGTGGAGGTTGTGGTGGTACATCAGATGGCATTATTACCTTTTAAGCTTATAGTATATTTCACTGTAAATATTGTACAAGAATATAGTGGAATCAACAGATCTCTTGTCAAAAACTCAGTGTAAGTAGAATTTATAAAGATAGATTTTATTCATTTTAACTGAAAGTCCCATTGTGTAACTTTCTCTCATAAAACCAACAGATTTCAAATCCCCTTGATGCTACACTGACTTGTAATCAGGTGAATGTTGTCTCTGTCGTTTGTAGGTCTGTTCTCACACTATGTAACGGCTGCTTCGCCTCAACCCTCTGTGATTTACAGAGCAACTGTAGCTGCTGTTAGCTAATGTTAGCTCAGTTTGTTAGCTGGGCTGCCCAGACTGTGAGCTCAGAGCACCAGGGAGAGTATTAGTGTTTGTACCGCAATGTTTTGGACCACCTGTTCAAGCAGGCAATGTAACCGGGCTCAGCAGCCTTTATGGACATAATCACAGAGACAAAAAGACAGTAGGGGACGTTGAGGCAAGAAGCTAAGAAGAGAAAAAGATAGAGTGAGCAAGCAAGAAGCCGCTGGACAAGAGTAAATCTGGGACTGACCTTTAGTGGTTGGTGAGAGCTTGGTGAAATAAAAGGCTGAAAGACAGACGCCGAGCTGGACTGACTGCTGTTGGACTAGTGAGTAATATTAGCTGGCTGCTATGTCTGCTGTTGTTGACCTTGCTTGATGTTTGGCTGTTAGCAAAGTTAGCGACTCGCTAGTTTTTAATCTTATCGAAAGTAATGAAAACATAAATCGACAGATAATGTAGAGAGAGAACATTTAAAACATTTTGAGGTTGATCTGCAGGAGTCATGATGATTAGCTTAAAGCCGTGTAGAGCTGCAGACTGTGACTTTAAATTTGTTGATAACTTCTGTGAGGTGATAATATGTCAATGTTGTGTTAACAGCTTGATTCTGGTGCCCCCAGGTGGCAAACAAAAAAAAAAAAAAAAGCTGATGGAGCTTTGAAATTTCAGTATTTTTAATTCAGGAAATAGAAAGGGACACAAAAAGAACACTTACGGCACATGTTAACAGTTTTTAACTACAATAATAGTTCCTGTGGGGTGTCCAAAGGTGAAATATTGCACCTTTGTTTCCTAGAGTGTACTTTCATGTCTGTATGTGTCTCCTGGGCTACCCTACAGTGTGTATGTAAACATGGGCACGGGTCCAGCAGACATACTCAAGTAGCCACACAGCACCAATGCTCCACCCTCTCATCAAAGCTCTGCTTTAGTCTCCCATGCCTATGCTATGTCTTAGTCCAATGACCAGAGGTTTAGTGACACATGCACACAAGCGCAGATACATGCACACAACCTTATCTGGAGATCAGCAAGAGGCCTGGCTGACTGCTTGGCAGAGAAATTATTCGCACCCTTATTTGATGAGGTCATTCACTAAAGCCAGAGATGGAGCTGGTTCATGTTGGTGCTGGGATGGTCAGGATAATGTATTTAGCTGATTTGTGGTCTGTGGTGTAAACTTATGCAGCAATAGGCTAAATGCACAGGTGTCAGTTTATGTGCACTTTGACAGTAACAAAGCCTCTTAAGAGCCACTATATAATCCTATAAGCTATTTGATGGAAACTTCTGCAAAAGCCACCTGCATTTCCCCTGAGTCGTGTGTCTTATAGGAGCTGTGCATTCCCAGTATGGCTCACACAAGCCCCTCATGCACCACACACCACTCACCACTGCCTCTGTATTCAAAAGATTTCCAGAGTGCACCTGTCAAAGCCGCTGGGCCTCACTAAGCAGGACAGATTTACACCATCACCCATTTAAAGCTATTACAATGCCTCCCTCACAGAAATGTGAAGGGTTGGTCAGATTCATAGGCACCCATTAATTTCCTAAGCGTCTTGTCTCGCACTGCTCTGCCATGCTTTCCTCCCCCTAGTGCCTGACATGGAGAGAGCTGCATAAACATTTATGCAGCAGTATTTTTTAAAGGCCCTCTGCAGTGTCTTGTAAATCTGCCCACTGCTTTGATGTCTTATCTGCTCGGTGTGTGTGTGTGCGTGTGTGTGTGTGTGTGTGTGTGTGTGAGTGTGTGTGTGAGTATGTGTGTATCAAACAGTTTCCATGTACATTTCTTGCTGCTGATCATCAACCTAAAGATTGAAGTCATTTTATAGAATCCACATTAGAAATCAATTAAAGGCACTTTTTTTAAACAGTACATGCACACATGTATATTTTAAAAAACATATAAGTTCAATAAAATAAATCAAGGTAGGAGAAACAAATGAATTTTATTGATCCCTCAATGTGAATAATCTTTTTTTAAATCAGTTTTTTACACATATAAGCTTGGGCAGACACATAGCAAACTGGCTTCTCTCCAGCCACCAGTCCAAATTCCACACTGTGGTACTCACTGGACTTGAACTGGCCGCCCTCCAGTTCCTAAGTCTACCAACAATCAGTCAACAACATCAATGGATCCTGTTGGAGTGCCCTTGAGCAAGACGCTGAACCTATCTGCTAACAGTTATTTAGTCTGTGAATATGAAGCTGCTTCCCCTACAGGTCATTCTCTGGACTCTGTACAAGCTTAAGTGTGGTTTTAAGTTCTGGACTACAGAGTGAGAACAAGCCAGTAATTGCACCCAAGCTCAGAGTCAATACATTAACTGCTTATACATTCATCTTCTTGCAGATTTTACTGAGACACAGTCTCCCTTTGGGAATGTTTCATCTGAAAACCACAGATAATTAAAGCAATGCTCTTAACAGTCCATTTTTCTTCTTGGATTGGAAATAGATACATTGAGTCAATAAACTGAAACAGAGAATCCAAACAAAATATCCAAACATTTTCTTAATATTCCCAGAGGAACAGTGACAATGTCTATGTGATTAGTGCCCCTCAGGCATATCACCTCCTTAACACATTTGTTAAATGCTGTTTATGTAACAGAGAGAGACTCTAGTGATTTACAAGCCTGTGAGTGTTTTAGTGATGGCTGGTGCAGGTCAAGGTAATGATCATAAATAAGAGGTGCAGGAGAGGAGAGGGGGAGGGGGAGGAGGGTGGGGGGAGAAAGAACAAGTAAGAGAGGGTGGATGAACATCATAACAAGTCTAAGGACGGGTTCAAATTCCTTCAGATCATGGGTGTTGTAACTTACAGCACCCTGTGTTGACCCAAAAAGTGAGCTGAAGAAGAAAGTGGTTAGGCTCGATGGCAACTTATAAATTGTTCACACTGTGGTGGAAACATCTGCAAACAGTCGTACAGCGCCATCTCTTACTGACATTTTACAGAATAATCCCAAGCAACATACATTATTTCTAAAGTGCTCATCTTGGAGCAGCCATCAGCTCCAGCTGTTTGCAACTTCACATTTGTTTT
This sequence comes from Argyrosomus regius, assembly GCA_946959425.1. Lineage (NCBI taxonomy): Eukaryota > Metazoa > Chordata > Actinopteri > Sciaenidae > Argyrosomus > Argyrosomus regius. The sequence goes on along the minus strand of OX336891.1, from coordinate 28,267,514 downwards.
GTTATAACATGTGATTAAAGACACAGTCTCACGGTGTTTCGCCAAGGTTGGGGTTTAGCCTTAGGTCTCTATAGCTAATTTCCCCGTTCATGACAACTGTACTGAGGGTGAATTTCTATAGAACTCATCTGTTCAAATTATATTAAGGCTTAAAGTTATGCAGAATTAAGAGCGAGGCAGCTTTGATTGACAGGTGGGTGCCATTTCCGGTGGCTTGTTTGAGGAACCAGGATTCATTCAGCCCATGTCAGCTGCACCCACGCTCCACCTCTTTGACCATTTTTGGATTAGTGAGAATGCAGGAAAGCCAAAATGGCGGCAGCCAGAGCCACCACACTGAGCTTCACAACAGCTCTTCAGAAACATGTGGGTGACATCATGGAGACTACATCCATGACAGCTCTGAAGTTTCAAAAACATCATATCTCAAGTTTTAGTCTTATGGCCACCATGCTTAACATGCTAACATTTGTTAATGAGTACTAAGCACTAATTTGAACACTGATGATGGAATGTCATTGTTTTTGCAGGCATAGTTAGGTTCAAATAGAGATTTTGACCTGATGATGGTGCTAGATGAAAAGTTAGAGGATCAACAAAGTAATTCATCTACTAAAGTTCATGGCAATCCACCCTGTTGATCAAACAGTTTACTCAAAACTGAAAAGATCAACCTCGTGGGGGCACATGATTGTACAGAGAGGTCAGTCGTTGTGGTGGCTTAATGGTCATCAACTTTAAGATTGTAGGTTTACAATCTGGTTGGACAAAGCAATATAATGAAGTTTTAATCTAATAAATTAAAATCTGGCATCAAGAATGTCACTAATCTTATTTGGAGGAATACTGTTTTAAGATTTCTGGTAGCTGGACATCCCAACTTATTTTTATGAAATCAAGTAAAATTCACTTACTCTGCTAGCAGCTAACTTTAAGAAAAATACATTTCATATTTAATTTTGCAGTGAAGTTTGTGTTTGTGTCTCAGTAATAAGTGAAAGTAATTCCGTGAACAAGTTTAACTGAATGCATGGAACCAGACAGGAAAACACTGTCACTTACACACTCACGCCCACATTCATATATTCACAGACTTAACTAAGGTCTGTTATTGTATCCAAAGCCCTTGAGACAGACTCACCCTGCAAAATACACACATATTCTGATAGCATTGTGTAGTTGTAGCTTACTGTTTGTTCATGTTACTCATGTTCCTCTTGGATTGGCTGTGTTGAATAGAGGGCCAGCTAGATTTAAATGCACTTCTCTCCTATCAGTTTTTGACTGCACAACCTAAAAGTGAATGGAAAACAAAATATTGTACTTTCCATTTACTTGGAAGCTAAACTATGCACAAGCAGTAAGACAATCAATTTCAAGGAGAATATAAAATTCTGTGCGGATTTCTTCATAATGGATAATATATATATATAAATTTTGCAACTTCTTCATCATTTCATTAGAAATAAACTTTTCTTTAAATATGTTCAGCTTGACCACTGAGAGGTGAGCTAGGGAGTGAGAAGTCCCTGCAGACAGTGAAATATTGCAGGCTTGACCTTCCAACCCTGGATCACCCTGCACACACTGAGTCAGTCATTGCGACCACTGATTTACTGGAGGATGTTTTGATTCATCATGAATTGAAGGGCCAGACCCTTATTGGTGGTGATTGTCCCTCTGTTTCAAGGTTCAACTGGGCCCTCTTGTGGATAACAGTAAACATTACACAATATTATGTAAGGCCTTTCAGTCCAAGTAAACTTTATTGGCATCAGTGAAAGAGAGGTCTAGAATGCTGCTGCTGGAATTGTGACTAAAACTAGAATTTAAACACATTTCACTAATCTTAGCTTCACATCATTGGCTCCAGTTTAGATCATAGTTATGGAGATCGGATCACACTTTTTGGTACCAAAGATCAGCCTTTCATGAATCTTTTAAGTGGTTTTGTGTTTCTTTATGGTCATTTTGTGCCTCTTTGAAGTTATTTTATGAATCTTTAGTTGTTTTGTGTCTCTTTGTGGTCAATTTGTGTTTCTTTGGAGATCTTTGTAGTTGTTTTGTATCCCTTTGTAGTTGTTGTGTCTCTGTAGTTATGTGTGTCTTCATGTCATTTTGTGTCTCTTTGAAGTTGTTTTGTGTGTCTTTGTAGTCGTTTTATGTCTATTCAAGGCCATTTTGTTTCTCTTTGTAGTTGTTCTGTGTCTCTCCATGTTCATTACATGTCTCTTTGCAGTTGTTTTGTGTATCTTTGTAGTTGTTTTGTGTCTCTTCATGTTCATTACGTGTCTCTTTGAAGGTGTTTTGTGTGTCTTTGTAGTTTTTTTGTGTCTATTTGAAGTTGTTTTTGTATCTTTCTGGTCATTTTGTGTCTCTTTGTAGTTGTTTTATGTATCTTTATGGTCATTTTCTGTCTCTTTGAAGTTGTTTTGTGCATCTTTGTAGTTGTTTTGTATCACTTGATGGTCATTTTGTGTCTCTTTGAAGTTGTTTTATGAATCCTTTTAGTTGTTTTCTGTCTCTTTATAGTCATTTTGTGTATTTTTGAAGTTAGTTAGTAAGTTATACATTTTTTAGTTGTTTTGAATCTCTTAATGGTCAGTTTGGGTTTCTTTGTAGTTGTTTTGTGTCTCTTTATGGTCATTTTGTGTATCTTTGTAGTTGTTTTGTTTCTCTTTGTGTTTATTACATCTCTCTTTGAAGATGTTTCGTGTTTATATGTTGTTTTGTTTCTTTTTGAAATTGTTTTGTGAATCTTTGTCATTGTTTTGTGTCTCTTTGTGGTCATTTTGTACCTCTTTGGAGTTGTTTTGTGTACACTTATAGTTGTTTTGTTTCTCTTCATGGTCATTTTAGGGCTCGGTGTTCCCTCACCCCTTCTATCCTTCCCTCGTCTGTATCCATAGGTCCATTCAGTAATCCAATAATCCATCCATGGTCTCAATGGATCTCTTAATGTAAGCCTCGGTTATTCAAGTACATATCTGTCCTGCCTACATAAACATCTCCTTTTGAAAAGCACTTCATTTTTCTAACCTTTTGTTTGTTTGTTTGTTGTCCAACACCCATGAGCCATCTCTCTCTCTCTCTCTCTCTCTCTCTCTCTCTCTCTCTCTCTCTCTCTCTCTCTCTCTCTCTCCCTCTCTCTCTCTCTCTCTCCCAAGGCATTCTGTGCTGGACTATTGAGCCCTCCAAGTATATCTTTGATCACTGATCCTTGAGCCTTGATTCTTGGATCTCCATCTCCAGGTGAATCTCCTGTGAATGGTGTGCTTGAGCTTGGACTCTTCTCTATGTTTGGCAGCACTCAACATCTTCCTGGATCCATATATTTCATATAAACCTTTATTATCATTCTGAATTTTCATATTTTACTAATCTTATTTTTGTCTATCCTGTACACATGACTGATATATTGTATGTTTGCCCATCCTTATACTGAAAAAACAGACTTTTTGGTATAGTAACATATATTAAATCAATAGTCATAATTTTTACATTGTAAAATTAAAATTCAGTGTGGACTAGAATTGTAATGTAATAGATGAACTGTGTGAGAAGAGTAACTTTTATTACAGATTTACTCATACTATTTAGATTATTTATAGTTACTGCACATAAACCTAAAAACACTTGTGATAATATATACATGAGTCTGTGTGCATTTTGATAGTTTGGTTCTGGTTTTCTTGATGCAGTATTACTTTATGTTACTGTTTTCATCACATGAAGGTGATTTGTGTACAGTAAGGTTTAATTTTTAGCTAGCTAGCTAAAGTAACCAGATTAGCAAAAACAATCAAGTCCAAAATGTGCAGAAAGCTCTTTAAAGATGTTTATTTCGCTGAGATGCTGAAGACATGGAGCTTATTCAAAAGCAGAACATTTTCTTGTGTTCTCATTTGACAGTTCATTGTGTCTGAATACGGTTCAGTATTGACATAGTATTAATCTTTCTTTTTTTTGTATGCAGGAGGACAGCCACAGTGATGCCACTCAACACATCCTTGACATTTGACTCTCTAAAGACTGTTGGATGTGGAATATTTGAAAAGCACCATTCCAGATCTGTGTTGGATGCAGTGGACTTATCTTTAAGAGGGAGGTAAGATGGCCACAAACAAATCTTTGTAAGATTTACTAAAAACGTTTAACTTTGATACATAATGAATGAGTTGCTGATGTGGATTTGACTAAGCAGTTAAGAGACATTGTTTGTTAATGTTGCTCATTCCAAAAATATTTATATTTTGGTTTTGTCAGTACTACCTAGCTCTGTCATGTTAAAACCTCATCTCCTTTTCATCATGTGATGATGTGATTTTTGTATCCGGGGGGACAAAAAACTTAAAATTCGTTGTATACTGTAGGTTCAATAAATAATTATATATTTATATTTTTATTTCATATAACATTTAAGTTCATGTTGATTGTTTGCCACTTAAAAGAGCAAATGACCATTCCATATCACTGGGAATATGCATGTGTTTTTGATAAATGCCGGTCATGCAACTGTTATATTTATTGCTGCTGCTTTACTTGTTTAAAATAAGGCCTCCAGTCCCCTCCACCCTCTTGGGGTGAGAGGAATACATTCTTCACAGATGAATTGTACAACTCAACTTGGATGTGTTTAATTGTATTGTATTTTAGTTGTGTGCTTTTTGATAAGTATATTAAGTGCATGGAGGAAATTATTACATTTATTTAGTAACATTTATGAAAAGATTTACATAATTATAGTGAGTACAGAAAACAGAAAAATTAATACATTTTACTTATTTACTTTATGTAAGATTTACTTAATACTTTCATGACAGCAATGTGTTGACTATGAAAAAATTAAATAACATTTACTTAATATCTTCACGAAGGTTAAGGTCAGTGGTAAGTAAAAAAGTGAGTTGTACTTGATATTTCAGCAGTAATATTTACTTAAACAGAGTTAGTGCAAATTGTTACGATTATATTAAGTAAATCTTACGAGTTATTTTTTTCAGTGTATGAGTGATTCTTCCTCTGTCTCTTCTTGAGATTCATCAGTGAACACTGACAATAAAAACACATAATCACATGTTCATAGTTTTAATCCTCTAATAGGTGTAGATATTTATGGTACTTGTGGCAGCAAGGAGTGGCAGTTTGAAGGTGGAGAAAGAGGATGACGATGAAGATGCTGCCTAGGCCTGGTCATGCCGGTTATAAGGAATCTGGTTCAAGAATCAGGAAATGGTGTTTTCCGAGCATTCATCATGTCTCGTTTCAGACACAACATGCGTTCCATTGCTATTGTCTGTTCAATTTACACAGTACCACCATCGCGTTCACCACACCCTGTCACTGCTCCATTTACACACATGGCTGTCCATATGTACTTCATGCACAGCGACAACATTGACAATATGATTTCTTTATTGAACATTAAAACAGTGGGCACTATAGTTAGTATCACTCTCCAACTGTGTGATCACAACCTGTATGTTGAATGTCCATAGAGAGTAGGTTCAAGTTTGGGACATGTGAGTCTTTCATACTATTTATTACGTCATGCTCTGAAGGTTACAAAATCTGCCAGTATTGTACTTTACTTATATGTTTATGTAAAGAATTCATTATTATGTGATTATTTATACTTTTAATGTAATTAAATCAGATCTTTAAAAAAAATCCCCATTTAACTGCTAACTCTCTAACTTGTGCTTTCAATGTACCATTGCATGTCTCTGCATTAGACATTTCTGTTTCTCAATCGGTTTTGTCCCTCTATCCCCACAGGGCTTTATAGGGCCGGTTTAGCCGGTTATGTGGGATTTCAGCAGAACAGGAATATCAAGGGAGAACTTGCCCAGGCCTCAGTGTTTGTGTTCCTCAAGGGGACGACCGCTCAGACCGGTTTTCTAGGGTGGAGAGATGAGAGAGGGGAGGGTGTGGGGCGTCCTCCCTCAACTCATTCTCCTCTCTTTCTTTTCATTATCGCTCATTCTTTCCTTCTGTCTGTATATCACTCAGTCCATCTCTGAAGTCTGAGTGAGCACAGTGGAGCAGCTGGAGGAGTCCTCGGCTAAGGTGAGTTACTGTTGATTAGGCTCTCATTTGTTGCCTGGGGGCCAGAATAGATTGGCTGACAGGTGGGTAAAGAAGCTGCAGGTATGCGTGTCCTAGGGTTTTATGATCAGTTTCTCATTTAATGCTCTTATAAAATCAGTCATATATTATTTACAATGCATAATGAAGTCTAGATGAATAAATATGAAGCTGCTTAACAATAATAAGATGCATGGAGGCCTTTAACTAAACAAACACAACAAACAGAACAACTCACAAACCATTTTTACAAACACTGAGGGGACAAAAGGGGAAAAAGATGCGTGCGCGCGCGTGTGTGCGTGTGTGTGTGTGTGCGAGGTGGAGTGTAACTAACTTAATGTTTTAACATTACAATCACTTCTCATCCATCGTTATTTGTATGTTAGACTTTTTTCTGTTACACTGTTTGTACTGCTCTGTACAAAGTTGAAGGGCAACATAATTTACACGTCGTCACTTTTGACTTATTCCATCATTCCTGTCATATTATTTAGTCAGTCAGTCAGGCTGACAATGTGAAGCCACAGGCGCACTAAAAGCAAGGCAGCTCTGACAATAGTGTCTCGTGGCGTTTTTTACATGTAACCTGCTACATTTGTTTAGAGCCGCTGATATTGTGTGACAGTGAGTGAAGTCTGAAAACCAAAACTTCCTCTCACAAGTCAAGCCTGGTTTCGATCAAACCTCCCAGCCACTGGGAGGTGTTTAAGAAAGGCACATTAAAGCAGTGAGATATGCAGCAGGTTGTTACCTACACAGCCTCTATCTCTCTACAGCTGTGTGCCATCCAGAACTACATATTTACACAGAATGTGGTAATGCTTCTGTCAACACTGCTGGGAGGATACAGTGTGATACAGCGGTGCAAATAGTCACGAAATTTAAGGATCAATATATCAATATAATGAAATTGTAATGTAATTACACAGAATGGTTAGACACAGTGACGTGTGTGTGTGTGTGTGTGTGTGTGTGTGTGTGTGTGTGTGTGTGTGTGTGTGTGTGTGTGTGTGTGTGTGTGAGAGAGAGAGAGAGAGAGAGAGAGAGAGAGAGAGAGAGAATAATGATCTGGAGACAGCAGAGCTGACACATAAAGACAGGCAGGTTTTTTCTTGCTCTGCTGAGGTGATCTGAACAGCCACTTGCCTGACATATCCTGACATGTCGAGAGAGCCTGATCCACACTAGATCAAAATACAAAAATCGTATTCAATGCACGTATGTGTGCGCACACACGGCGGTCGTGTGTGTGTGTGTGTGTGATAGGGAGAGAGAGAGAAAGAATGAGTAGAAATAACACATTAAGGATTTCAGTTTGAAAAAAATCACCTGTTTGCACTTTCAATCATGAACCTTAAAGTGATCTTATCATGACGGTTTCACAGTTTGAAACTGACAGCATGTGATGTGCATACACATACACACACACGCGCGCAAACTATAAAAGCTGTGTTTAATGGACTTGAAACACAAACTGCACGGAAGTCTCAGATCTGGCAGGACCAGTTTAACTAGTTTCAATCATCCTTGATATAACAACAAAATTTGCTCCCACATAACAGAGAGCTTATTAAAGTTCAGTGCCTGCAAAGTGTGCTGAGCTGTACAGTACCTTCACATGCACGACACAGTCCTCGGGCTGTAACGCCCAAGCCTTTAATAACTCTGATTCATTGTGTTTCCACTCTTTTGGTAGTTTGAGGTCTAAATGTGTAGTAAAAGCGGATTTAAGTTGTGCAAAGGGGCCTAATGTCAAGTCAGGTGTGTGTATAAAAATTTCAGTTTAAAAATATTCAGTAAATTTCATTCTCTCCATCAAAGACATGAAAAAAACATCTTCTGTCCCTCTTGTGTTGTACAGTCTGACTCGAGGTCAAAGGAGATCATCATAGCAATGGAGTGCTTCAACACCCTGTTGCTTAAACTGCGGGAGGTCCACGAGCGAGAAGTGGAGGGTAAGTGGAAATTTGAAGACAGCAGCCACTGGTGACAAAAAGAGAGAGAGAGAGAGAGAGAGAGAGAGAGAGATCCAGCTGCAGTATAAAGACTATCAGAGGATCTGCAGAAATGATTTCTCTCTTAACCAGGTTGTGTTTTTGACTTCCAGGGTGGCAGGTGAAAATCCAAGAGCTGTCCAACAAGAAAGGCTGGTGAGTGGGTTATATGCCTCCCCCCGAGGTCTCTACATGATTACGTTTACACACTGACAAGATATGTAAATTTAGCGATACACAAACTCAACCATTGTGGGAGCCGTGCTGAGGCCTGTCTTTGTGGACCAGGCAGGCAGGCATGCTGGTCCTGTACTTGGCCCTGTGTTCGTCCATGTCATGTTTAGCTTGAGAGGAAGCTCGTGTTGTAACAAGTTATTCAGTCTGCTACTGAGTCACAAAATGTTTGTGTCATTCCTCCTTAGAGCATAAAAATAAATACTGGCAAAGGAGTGAGATGATTTTAGATTAGAGAGAAGAAAGTCTCTGAGTCAAAGTGAAATCATCTCATTAACATCAAAAGATTGATTCATATAATCTGGCCTGATTAATGAACTTAATTAATTAAGATGGACAGTCCTTGTTGATGTGTACAAACTGTGGGTCAACTAGGTAACATATAGGTTGTGTCATACCTGTCTGATCTAGCAGTTCTCCTTCCTCAGTCCTGTCATGCAGGCCCAGATAACTATTTCTTCAGCTTCAGCACAACAGTTGCTGAGTAAACAGACAAACAAAACTAATCAACTAATCAATGTCTATTATTCCCAAGGGGGGAATTTGTTGTAAGGTTGTACTTAGACACAGTGGTACATCAAAGTAAATGCTAATGTCAGCATGCTAACATTGTAACGTGTAAAGTAAATATTTAACTTTGCTTAAGCCTTATAGAATATCCGCAGGAAAGAGTATTTAAGATACTAAGATGCCTAAACTTTATTGGACTGCACTACATTTAGTTACAGAAGCAGCCGCAATAAGTAGGTGCTTTGCAGATTAAGATTTTTCACACAAAACATATATCACTTTATAGGATATGAAATTACCCAACGGTGTATTACTTCTCCATAACGAGTACTCCTTTGTACAAGTACATTTTGTAAATAAAACTTCTGTACTTTTACTTCAGTTGTTTTTTATAGTGTGTTCAGTGATCAGTGATCAGTGATCTGATTACCTCTTCCATCATTGAAAAAGAGGTAATAGTGAAAGCTCATATGGAAAAGCAGCAAGAGCTTTAAATTAAAAGGAAATGTATGTGTGTGATTCTTCGGTCATGCTGCCTGTTTGTTAGAAATAGATGCTCCTGGAAGACTGTTTGCTATCTGAGGGGCGCTGAGTTTTGCCTGCAGACTAATTCTTGTTTTGGGTGAATGCGTGCATGTTAACAGTGACACAAAGCGAATGGAGGAACTGTTCACCAAAAACCAGCAGATGAAAGAACAGCAGAGATTACTCACAGAGAACATCAAGACACTGGAGAACAGGTAGTGATGTCACATTCCACTTTTGCTTTGCATTTGGATTTACATGTGTATGTGAGTGTGTATGCAGCACACAGTAGTATACATTATACAGTAAAGTGTGAGTGAGTGAAGGCTGTAACATGTAAATGCCATTTGGCATCATCAAATAATCACACTCATTAAAGCAGAGCTAATCCTTTCCTCCATTAGAAACAGCACACGCCAATTACAGGATGGTGGTGTATGCAAATAATAGCTTAATGAAGGTTACAAGAGTCATCAAGGTCAGCCAACTGAGTCAGGAAAGCCATTATATTAGTCACCATGAGACTGTGCTCACCAGACCAAGTACAAGCACAATCCCTGACTGTACTGAATGTAGGTGAATGTAGGGGTGGCTGTGGCTCAGGTAGGTGCAGCGGGTCTTCCACTAATCAGTTAATCGATCAGTCAGGGGATCGTTTCCCGGCTCCTCCAGTCTGCATGTCCAAGTGTTCTCCACAGCTGTGCCAAAGGTGTGTGAATGCTGACAACCTTACCTTATTCAGTGTTGACAAATGACAATTATCAGATGATACTGAAGACTAAAACCTACTAACAGGAAGCAGTAAGCAGCAAACTGATTCAGTAATGTCAGTCACAGCAAATCTAGATCTAAAGTTTAGCTGACAGCCTAAGCTAGTGATTCTCAAACTGTGGTGGTACATGAGCTCCCTCTAGTGGTACGCAGAGCAATCAACAACAAAGTAGTACCACCATTATGACCACGACACGACGCCGCGTTGACATTTACCTGTGCTTTAGTTTGGCTTGTCTCTGGTCTAATGTGCGATCCGTATTTTCAGGTGATTATCCACGAATAAAAACATAGTTAAGAATATTACGTTCCATTTCTGCCAATATATCCTCTTGAATGTTATACACTGGACCTTTAGTGTGTTTCACTTCACATTTAGTGCCAGAACATTTATATTTTAAGATTTATTACATATAATAACTATCATCAAGTGTTTTCAAATGAGTCTAGTGTGTGTTTCTGATGTTGTGTGCTTTTCTGCGGCTGGTCTAGGCTGAGGGCAGGCCTGTGTGACAGATGTACAGTAACTCAGGAGGTAGCCAAGAGGAAGCAGCAGGAATTTGAAGCCTCGCAGATACAAAGCCTCCAGCACATCTCACTGCTAGGTATTTGTTTGTTTGTTTGGTATGTCTGCCTTTCTAACCAGCGATGCAAACATTTATATTTGTCACTTTTCTCATCAGTTGTTCATTCTGACTAAAAGTTAGACTAGACTCTTTTTTTAAGCCAACTTTGTCATCTGTGTTGTAGCTGCAGAAATGAACAGCTTGAAAAAGGAGAACAAAAGACTCAAAGATGAGCTCAGGAATTTAAGAACACAACTCGAGTGAGTATATTGTGTTTAATTATAAAGTTTTAGCATGAGTCAATTTCCGTCTTTCTTTGAACACCCAGGAGGTGATTGTGGTCCACCTGAAAGCATTTTCTCACACAGCGACTGTAAATCTGTGTGGGTGTGTGTGTGTGTGGGTGTGTTTGTGTGTGTGTTTTTGTGTGTGTGTGTGTGTGTGTGTGTGTGTGTGTGTGTGTGCGTGCGTGCATGCGTGTGTGTGTGTGTGTGTGTGTGTGTGTGTGTGTGTGTGTGTGTGCAGAGGTCACAGTGACCACAGCAGCACATCCACAGAGGTCAAACCAAACAGTTCCCCTGACCTTTCACCTGGACCTGTGCCCCTCATCACTACGGCAACCAGCAGGGCCAGCACCCAGCCAGTAGATGGTGATGTTGTAGTGAAAACTGAGGGAGACCACAGAGCTGGAGGTGAGGACGAAGAAGTTTCTTTGATTGTTTGTTAATGATCATGCTCTTCTTCTTCTTACACAAACTCATATGTTCTGTCTGTGATCAAACAGAAACTGAACACAGACAGTGGAAGGAAATGACCAGAAGCTACTATGTAAGTTTTTAGATCAAAATTTAAATGCTGATATGTCTCTGGTGTATGTCAAAGAAATACTCAGACATTCTGGGGAATTCTTTCTGAGAGATATATTAGAAGATCCAGACCACTCTCCTATCTGTCCATTATACAGTTGTATGAAAAAGTTTGGGCACCCCTCTAAGATTTCATGATAATTTGCTCTAACTTTATAAAAGAAGATCACAGCAACAAGATTTGATTTCCTACAGAGATGCAGACATTTGAGTGTTTTCCAGACCAAAATTCTCAGAGTAGCATTACATAGTTTTATTATGATAAATTAAAATGTAAAAAATGGTATGTGCAAAAGTTTGGGCACCCTTTTAATCACATTGATTTCAAGACCTGTAGGGATTTATAGCTGACAGGTTGCAGCAAAAAATTGCTTTGACTAGCTTGTGGGACCTTCAATTACAAAGACAGGTGGAACCAATCATGAAAAAGGCTATTTAACAGAGGCAATTGCTGGCTGTGCTTGTCCTAGGTTCTTTTTTAGAGTGTGGCAACATGGGGGCATCGAAACAACTCTCCACTGGCCAAAAAACTAAGATAATTCATTATCATGAATTAGGAGAAGGGTACAAGAAATTATCAAGAAGGTTTGGACTGTCTGTCTCCACAGTCAGAAATGTGGTGCAGAAATGGAAGGCCACAAGAACAGTCCTTGTGAAGGAAAGATGTGGTAGGCCAAAAAAAATACTGGAAAGGCACAGGCGAAGGATGGTTAGAATGGTCACAGACAAGCCACAGACCACCTCCAGAGAACTACAAGAACATCTGGTTACTGATGGTGTAGTTGTTCATCGTTCCACAATCCAGCGTACTTTGCACCAGGAAAAGCTCTTTGGAAGGCTGGTGCGCAAAAAGCCTTTCCTGAGTGTTCGTCACAAGAAGAGTCGCATGAGGTATGCAAAAGCACATCTGGACAAGCCAGAAGCATTTTGGAAAAAAATACTGTGGTCAGATGAGACTAAGATAGAGTTATTTGGTCAGAACAAGAGGAGGTATGCATGGCGAAAAAAACACACTGAATTCCATGAGAATAACTTATTACCTACTGTGAAATTTGGTGGAGGGTCCATCATGTTATGGGGCTGTGTGGCTAGCACAGGGACTGGAAACCTTGTTAAAGTTGAGGGCCACATAAATTCCTCTCAGTATCAGCAGATTCTTGACAAGAATGTTCAAGAATCTGTCACAAAGTTGAAGCTACGCCGGGGTTGGATTTTTCAGCAGGACAATGATCCTAAGCACTGTTCAAAATCCACCAAGGAATTCATGCAGAAGCACAAGTACCATCTTCTGGAATGGCCATCCCAGTCCCCAGACCTTAACATCATTGAAAATGTATGGATTGATTTGAAGCAGGCTGTTTACGCACGGAAGCCAAGAAACCTGACTGAACTGGAGGCGTTTTGTATGGAGGAATGGGCCAAACCACCACCTGCCAGACTTCAGGGACTTGTCTGTGGCTATAGGAGGCGTCTACAGGCTGTTCTTGCAGCAAAAGGAGGCTCTACTAAATATTAATGGAATAATTTCTTTGGGGTACCCAAATTTATGCACGTGCCTATTTTTGTTTAAATACACATAAAAATGTTTCTGTTGGACCAATGAAAATGATTTCACTACTGAGATGTTTCTGTTTCCATGAGGTATAACATATGTTAAAATAAAGTTGCTGCTTCAAAAGCTCAGCAAGTGACAAACTGATGCAATGATTTTCCTAAGGGGTGCCCAAACTTTTTCATACAACTGTATATGGAGTGTAGCTAAGACACAGTTAGCTTAGCTTATTTTATGGAAACAGGTGGAAACAGCTGGCCTGGGTCCATCCTAAGGTAAAAAACTGCCTACCAGCGAAGTTCTTTAGGACAAGAGCCAGAGTGGCTGTTTCCCTTGTCACCAGTCTTCTTATCAGCTTCTGGCTCACCATACACAGATGACAGTGGTATCAATCTTCTCAACAAACTCTCTGGAAGCTTTCTTAAAATGTCAATCTCTTACTTTAATGTGATCATGGTCATCATTTCATTTGCTCGCTTTCTGTTTCCACTCTCACAGGAGTCATACAAGCCTCTTTCCACTCTCGCATCAATGTGCTGGAAGGCAGATCCTACTGTATCCCGTGTTGGAGAGAGAAGGTGAGACAGGAAACAACAAAATGTGCCATGTAACCTCTCCATGTCTAACTGGCCTTTGTTTCTCATAACTCAGAGCTAAGAGTACTGAAGAACTGGACCAGCAATCCTCCATCAGTCCTCCAGCTCCCCATCTCAAGAACTCGTCTTCATCAACCGGTGGCGAAATGAACCCCAGCAGACATGTGTTGCATGCTCCTGTACCCTGCCGTCCTCAGCCAATCAAGAGCAGCCCTGTAACTCTCCCATGGCCCTTATCTGAATCCTCTGACTGGGTTTCTGCTGCTGCTCCGAGGACCAGTCTAGTACAACCTTCTCCCAGACCAAACCCGCTACGGTTTCCAAACCTGATCCAAACTAGCCAACATGGCAACCCTCGAAGGCATAGTTTGGGGTCTTTCTGGCACAAGCAGAGCCCCCCCAAGCCCTCTGCCACCGAGCCAACTGTGTTGTTCAAGTTGAAGAGTCTGTCAGAGCAAGTTGGGTATCAAACAAAGCCCCAGAAAAAGGAAATCCTGATACCTAGGGCTGAGAGGGTCTCTGGAGAAGGGCTTAGAGAGGTGTATGAGGGGCCTCTGGATCTATCAGAGAGAGGAAAGTCCAAATCCAGCCAATCGCCAAGAGATTATTCACCTTTCATCTTACATGGTTTAGAAAGAGTACGGAACAGCCCGGACAAGGATGAGAAGACAAATTCATCAACACATGAGCCAATATCATCACTACAGCACATCATCCCTCCCTCGTCCTCCTCAGCAGCGGCAGTCAAACAACACGAGGAAGAGCTTGCCAATGATCATAACCACAAGGTAAGGTTGGGCCTTTTAGCAATAAAGACATGGGAGTGATGGTAAACAGGGGGCAAACAGGATTCATGATGTGATGGTCTTGTCACAGCAGGTAATCAAAGAGCAGGAGCAGAAAGAGGAGGTGAATGGAAAGACTGATGGGAAGAAGGTGCCCGTCCTCACTATATCTTTACGTCCAGGTAAAGAACTTAAATACATATGTGACTGTGTGTGTCTGCATCTATGTTTACTGTCCACAGGTGAGTCCTAAACATTTCTCATGTTTCTGTTACAGTAGTAGTGCTGGAGAGTCTGAACTCTGCTCTGCAAAAGCAAGAATCCTTATCATCAAATGGCAAGGTAAGCCAACAAAGATATAGTTTGGCTGAGTTAACACACATTTGTTCATTCAGTTTCAGTGTTATTATGTTAAAATATTGGTTCTTTCTTATAAAAGTTGAAGTAAAAGTGCTTCCTCTGCGCCATCACAGTCATCATCACCAGCAGTTGAGACAGGAAGCAGTGGGGATGAGCAGGACGACGAGGAGAGTGTATCAGGACAAGAAAGCAACCAGGGCTGCAAGAGGAAGAGGGCATCTGTGGAGACAGAAACCGACAGAGACTCGGACACAGAGAGTACGCATCAGTTCACATTTCTAGTCCCTGTGTGTCTTTCTTTTCTTTCCCTTTGGGGTGTGGTCCTCAAATCAAATCACATTTCAAAAGATTTATGGTGATACCTATCTCATAGCTTAGCCAGCAGGTGGTTAGCTGAGCTTTGCATAAAAACTGGAAACAAGGGGGAAACGGAAAAAGGAGGCATTTATATTTAGCATACAGGCCTGAGAGTGGTATCAATCTTTTCATTTTGACTCTGAACAACAAAGCAAAGCAACTATTCTTCAGTCAGTGCACTGATAAGCCACAGTCTTACATGTAAATCAGATGAATGGTGAAGGTTATAATTATTCATCTCAACTCTTTTACATGTGTGAGGTCATTAAATTGAAGTCTTGGAAATGTCTTCCATCTTCTGTTCACTCTTTATTTACACAGTAAATTTGCTGTTTCTCTGTCACCAAAAGAAACTGTTTGGAGCAAATTCCTTTTTTTTTCTTCGCAGACATCCAGAAGGACAGGAAGATCAAGATCACAGTGAGAACTGAGGAGAAGAGTCCAAGCTAATAAGCATCTTATCACACTGACTTGTTGAGCTCTCTTAAACCTGCTTTAGCTGGTTGTTTTGGCCACTTGAGGGCAGCACAACAAGCTGTGAACGCAACATGGACACATCACCACACCAACAAATTAGCACACAGTGGAGTGTTTACACATCCATCAGACACAGAGCAGCTTGAACATTCATGTGGAGTCATGTTTGTGTCAACCTGAAGAGTAATCTGCTGTTTGGTGTTGGCAGGTAGCATATAAACCTGCTTCAGCAGAGCTTTTATACTGAAAACAGCTGCCTGCTCAAAGTGAACCACTACAGTAAAGCTGCGGCGCATAAACCCAAAACAGTAAAGCAGGAACATGTTAAACTTCAGTTCACTACATTTCATATCGCATCCTTCACAGAGTAACAACCAGTCACATGCAATCATTTTGCAAAAAATCTCAGTCATCCAGGTCACATCTGTTGAAGGTTCCCAAAGAGAACTAGCTCAGTCTCTGATCCAAGAAGCGTCTTCAGTGCTTCAGAACTTGTCCACTTGTCTACAAGATGGTACGGATGGTGTGTGTTTGAAAATGTGTAACATTCTAAGCTTGACCATGTTTTTAATGTGATGGGAACTGTGGAGCTGGTGATTATGAACAACTTATTTCACATCATACATATTCATTTGATCCATTTGTTAATATAGAAATTTGAGCTTTAATGTAAAAAAAAATATTGATTAGATCCATGTGGCCTTTTGAAGGTTACAAAAAAGATTTGTGTGTAAACAAATTCAAATGTGGTTGAGACAAAGATGACTATTTACATTTTGGAAGTAGTTTTTTTTCTGGTCAGCTTATCACTAGTTCCTTTATTCCACTGAAAAGCAGAACACAGCGCTCTGTATCTGTATCTATCTAAAGCAGTCTCTCTTCAAACCGAAAACCAAATGACTTCTGCAGCGTAGTTACAGCTGAGAAGGTTTCACACCAGTTAGAGGTAGACAGACATGTTTTCTAATGCAGTGGTCACTAGACACAAACATGGCCTTGTTTAACACCCACTAAATAATGTAATATTTTGGGTGTCAATGCTTAGTTCAGTTCTAATGGTTCTTTCATATTCTAATGATTGTTGAGATTAGGCCTAGAATGTTACACTTTATGTATTTATGCACTTACTCTATGATTTTAAACACATCACCAAAAGGTGGAAAGAGTACTAGAATATTATACTAAGTATAAGTATAAGTCCTGTTACTTTAAAGTATTTAAATTTCCTCAAGTAAGAGTACTTGCATTGCAATGTATTTAGATAAAGGTAAAAAGTTATTCAGTTACATTTTTCAAGTTATTATAAATATAATTAATATTTGGTTTTTACTCTGTTGTAAAAAAGTACTTAAGTAAAAGTCAAATTACTCATTTTAAAAATGCTCACAGTAAATATAAGTGGTTCCAATGAAGACACAGAAGAGTTCAATAACTGAATGTTGTCTTACACAAACTGGTGACGTTTAAATGATAGTGTGACCTCTGTTCAGTCTTTGTTCCACTGACTCACAACTATTGTCAATGCAGTACTATCTCTGGTGTCATCTCTGTGCCGTACACAGCACCATCAGCCCCATGCCTTTGTCTGAAACACTGAAAAATCAGTAACTAACCTTTGACCTTTGATCTTACATTTCTGATCAACATGCACTGTACTGTTAAAAAAAAACTCCCATCAAACGAAACATTTGTCATTCAGCCAAATAAAGAAAGCACGCAGCATTTGAGTTTCACCTAAAACTATAGTCTTCCTCTCCAACACCCATCAAACATTACTCTACTTGTTACATGTAACATGTCAGTGTATAGTTTTTTAAATTTCCTGGCATTGCTGTCACTGCTATTTTTACAACAGAGCCCCCTCCCCCTTAAGAGACCAACAAAGACAAAAAGAAAAAAAAACAAAAAAAAACAGGTTCCTCTTCCTCTTTTTCATTTTCAGAATGCACATATTTTGCAAGTATTAACTTTCCACTCACAGCTGTGACAGTTTTGGTAAGCTGGGTGGATGGAGGTGAGGAGAACACACTCAGTGAGACTTCTGTGATACAGCTCTATAAATTCAACGTGTCCATTTGGTGTAAATATATAAAATATATTTTTTGATGCCCTAATCAACAGGAAAAGTTAGCTAATGTTTACTCTAAATATGAGATTGTTGTTTTTTCTTGTCTTTTTTTTTCACAAATGTGCACTTTTCATTGTGTGTAGAAATCTGTGCAGTCCTAATGCTGTTATATTGATCTCTACTGTTTCCATCATGTGTCTCTAATGTCTTCACAGTCCATTACAGTACTTGATCAATGATCAGTGGATAAAAGAGCCTTTTCCTGCCATTCAGATCTCTGTTAATTAAAATGTGATTGACTGTGCCACTGTAAGTGTACTACTGTTTGTTGTTAATGTTATGAAGAGTACAGTCTAGACTTGCTCTATATGGAAAGTGTCATGAGATAACTTCTATTATGATTTGATTTTTGAATGGAATTGAACTGACTTTTACAGTATGTTAATATATCAAGTTACATGCTGCGTTGTTGTTGTTGGTTGGTTTTAACATATATTTTAGAACACACTCTTAGAAACTGTATGAATGTATTTCTGATGCTGAAATAAATGTCAGTTCTTCTGCTTCTGTAGCTCCTACTGTATTTAGCTCTTATATTTCATATATTTCCACTTCTCAGTTTTCTGGGAACACTTTTTGTTCAAGATGTAAGGTAGTAAGTGTAAAAAGTTGTGGTTTGGTGGTTCGATGGTTATGGAGAAACCATCAAATGTTAAAAGGAACCTGCTCCTTATCTTGTAAAACCATTCTATCCACAGATTCATACACCACCACAAACTTTAAGGCATTGCTGCAATCATGTGACTCATGTGAGTCCAAACAACAAATGTGTGCAATGCAGTAGAGCGTTTCATCAACTCTGTTTAACATATCATATCACATACGTATGTGTTCTGATAAAATTTGATTGTATGGTCATCTCCAGATTAAAACTTTTGAGTGTGAGCTGCCATTTTGCCTCTTCTTCCTCTTGTTCATTAGTCCTCCTTTACTGTAAGACAAATTGAGAACTGAGAGGTGTTTTTATCTGTGTGGACTAGAGATAGAGATAGAGTCTCAAGTCAACAACAAATCCTAAGTAAAGACATTCCAAATCAACAGGTGCTGAATGAAAACAGGTAAATTCCAAGTCAAGAACAAGGACTTAGTCTGACACAGTTACAGCAACATATTGAATAGAAAACAGAATAGAATAGATATTTTATTGATCCCTCGAGGGGAAATTCTATTTAATGTATTTAAATTTATTTAATGTATACAGACATGAAAATGTGAAGAGAGATGGTGGAGTGATGGGCAGCCACACAATGTGATCATCTTCTGTCTGTCTGCTGGTCTGCACTGCCAAGCCAAGGCTGTGAAGTGAAGCCAACACAGGAAGTACGCTTGAGGCTGGCTCCAGAAGTGAGTCAGTCTCCATAAGTCCCCATGTTAAAATGTCCAACTTCACAGCAAATAAACATGTTTACAGCCTGGTACAAAAAACAGTTTTGGTCTCTATAGATAATTTCCCCGTTCATGACAGCTGTACTGAGGGTGAATTTATATACAACTCACCTGTTCAAATGATATTAAGACTTAAAGGTCCACTGTGTTCGATTAGAGGGGCTTCATTTACAGAATATAATATTTATAACTATATTTTCATTAGTGTATAATCACCTGAAGATGAGAATAAAAGATAAGAAAAAGTTTTTGTTACCTTAGAATGAGCCTTAGATACTGTATACAGACAATATGGGTCCTCTTCCACCATGTTGAACCACCATGTTTTTTACAGTAGCCCAGAACAGACATACCTTTGCTCTGGAGATTCACATTTTCCACACATTTCAACGTCCAGAGCCAGAGGTCAGGAAAATTCAAGTGTGCACACGTTTCACATCATCATGTTATATCATGTTCAGGCTTTTGGCTTGGGGAAGTTATCATGTCATTCCAAAATAAAAAGCTGAAGGTCAAACGGCAGCCACAAGTCACTGATGCTATATTCAAAGTATTTTTCGCCATGTTAAGACCATGAATTGTAGGGAAGTAACTTTTTATTGAGCGCCACAGAAAGTCAAAACTCTAAACATGCTAAACTACAATGGTGAACGTGTTACTTATTACCTCCTACTAAAGATCAGCTTGTTCAGCATCAGCATCGTTTTTATTATTAGCACACTAGTGTTAGCATTTAGCTTAGAGCACTGGTGTGACTCACACAGCTGCTAGCTTGCCTGCAGGAACCGTTGAGTCTCTGTAAATAATATTATAAAGAGTACAGTCTAGACCAGCTCTATATGTGTCATAACTTCTATTATGATTTGGTGCTATATGAAAAAATGTGTTGAATTGAACTGTAGTCTTCTAATCTAGTTAATCTAAGGATATAAATTAATTTCAACTCAAATAAGTCACTTTCATCAGAATCATGACCTGAGTGTGATTCAGGTCATGTGACCACACCCCTCTGCTACCAGCCACCATATCTTCTATAGATTTAGACGAAACAGGAAATGTTCAAATTGCCAATAAAATGACCACAAATCTCTACTTGAGACATTTTGACTTTCAAATTTCAAAATATGCCAATTTATATATGAGCAAGAACTGGCAAATGATCTACAATTATGTAAATCATTAGTTGTTAGGGGGCGGGTGGGGTGGGGGGTGCGCAGTCATGCTAAAGCATCACAGACTGAGCAGGTCAGAGAGCATGTGCAAACTTAAAATCCACCTGTCTGTGGATTCTGTGAGCCACATGTGTGGTAATTCTGTGTAATAATTCAACTATCTGTGGATCTTCAACCTGCTAAAAGAGGAACTCATTTTGAATATAGAGAGGCACAAACTGAGGACTACGCGTCTGAGCAAAAGGCTTATTGTGGCTGCACCCGACACCAGGCAACGCCAGGTCATCTGCAGCTGCACACAGCTGCCTCATGCTGGGATTCTTTTTTTTATTGTGTACTATCCTTCAGCAGTTTTTAAACTACCACATTCTACCTTTCTCTGTTTTTTCTTCTTATTCATTTAAGTCTTATCTTTATCCCCTTACACACCCACCCAGCCACCCACCACCCCACACACACCCCTCTCCGTCATTACAGCCTGGGTTTCAGAGGGAACTTGGTTTCTAATCCTGACTGTTGATTAAGGATTATAGATAAAGAGCCGGGAGCTTTCTCTGACGTGTTATTGTAGAGTTGCTGTTATGGCCCTCAGACTTAACTGCCCACGCCTACTCCTCTGCAGCCTGCCCGCCTCCATCCAGAGGATGCACTGAGCATGATAGCTGTCAAACTGTCATTTGAATACATGTTAGAGCTTTCCTGCACACCATGCAAATATGCCCCTTACATCTGCCCATCCATCCAGCCATGGCTTTCCACTACTTCATCTCAATCAGCAAAACATACACAGGGCTTCACTACGGTGACAACCATGTTTTAGAGTATGTCAGTACAACACTAGCCATATCCTAAAGGCAATATAAACTGTGACCTCCAGACCAGATCTATTAAACATCATCTATCCTACATTTATGGAAAATCACAATACTTTTCTGTTGTTGTTTTTAATGAAAATTAAAACTTTAAAACTAGGTCACAGGTTCAATTTCCCAGCTCCCCAAGCCAGATATTGCAACCCTGATGGCTGTGACCTCCGTGTGGATATGGTCCGATAAAATAATGTGTAATGCCCTGACGTTTAACTAACAGTGTTTCTTCTACTCTGTTGAAGGTTATTGATCACAATAATTCAAAGAAAAACATGTAAAATGACAGTGTTTCTCTGCAAAACTTTGACTGAAAATGTGAGTAAGTGTATCATTTTTGACATTTATCTGAATCCTTGTGTTTAGCAGCAGCTGCTGCTTTTTATGTCAGTGTGTGTGTGTGTGTGTGTGTGTGTGTGTGTGTGTGTGTGTGTGTGTGTGTGTGTAGGTGTGTGTGTCTGTGTGTAAAATGTGTAAAACAGACAGTACAGAAACTTTACCATCAGGGGTGTGGTGGTAAATACAGCTTGTTTCCTCTCAATGATCTAAAAATAGAATAAACTCTCAGCTTGATAAACTGAGTTTACCTCCTCCCCTCATCATAACGCCTTTTTTTTTAGTATTCAGCAGTTAGGCAGCTTTCTCTCCGTTCCATCAAAGTTTCACTTATAAGGCAGCTGAAAAAAGTGACAGCAGGTTCTATTTGAGCCAGTGAAACCAACAGTAGGACGGTCGGTGTGAGCTTGTTCCTCTTTTCACCAGCTCAGTCAGATGTGCATAGCTCAGACTTCCTCGTACAGTCCAGTGCGCTGCGCTCTGTCGCCCCGTCCGCATCTTCAACCCTAACCCAGAGAGAAAAAAAGCGACAGTAAAGAGATGGAACCTTCATAAAAGACATGAGGAATATCCTTCACACGGTCATCTGAATCTAGAAGAGCACATAGAACCGCAGAAATAATTGTCCAAGTGGTCCAAGAGTGGTGAAAGCGCGGTAAGTGTCTTGTCTCTTGGTCTGTGTTCGCTTGTGAAGATGGAGAGCAGCCTGAAAGATGAATATCACAAATACATAGTATGGAGTCAATGTCTGTATCAAATGAGTGGCAGAAGAAAATTATGCTTTGATGAACACATACAGTTTTACAGCTAGGATGCTCAGTTCTAAAAAAAAAAAAAAAAAAAAAAAAAAAAAAAAAAAAAAAAGAGGAACCTCCGGGTCCGTGAGCTGAAACAACCGCCGCCTACAGTGTGTGCTCTGATAACAAGTGCAATATGTATCAAAAATGGTGAAGAGAAACGATAGGAACACAGTGCTGCCCGACATTTTATTATAGATTCTATCAAGTGTGAAGTGCTGTGTGTGTGTGTGCGTGCGTGCGTGCGTGTGTGTGTGTGTGTGAGAGAGAGAGAGAGAGAGAGAGAGAGAGAGACTGTCCATCTAAACCAGATACCACAGCAGACTCGTTTTTGTTTTGTGGTTTCGTTTTAAGAGTTGAACATCCTTTAAATCGTTAGTGTGATCTGTACATTGCAGAAATGCAGCTATTACATCATACTGGCCATTGTTCCATTAAGCATTCTTTTTTTATAAGCAGCGCCATGCCCGTCTGTTATTTCCCAAATGTTGTACAAGGAAATGTTACTGCAACCTCAACTTTTCTAATGACACAACAATCCTAGTTTGCTGTTTTGACAGAAGCAGAATTAGAATTTTCAGACTCAATTTTCCAATTTTTCCAGGATCCAATATATATAAAGAACATAGCATATAAAGGAAATATGAACATTCTTCAATTTATCTTGATTAATTAGTGATTATTCTCATGATCCATTCATCTGTTTGTTAATCTCCATTATTTGTTTGGTCTATAAAACGTCAGAAAAGAGGAACTGTCTGAAGTGACATTTAAACGTCTTGTTTTGTTCAACAGTCCAAAACTCAAAGACATTCAAATTATACTGATCTAATAAAAAAGAAAGAGAATCCTCCCACTTCAAGAAGCTGGAACTGGAGGATTTATGACATGTTTGCTTGATGATCAGCATAAACAATTCATTTTCAGTCCATCAATGAAGTTTCTGTTTTTATCTTACCTAATCATTTCATATAATCCACATTATGTACCTTAAACTTCACATAGTTTAGAAAATATACCACATTAAATGTACAACATGGTTCAGGTCATAAAAGCGAAATTGTACAAACACTGTACATTAAGATATCCGCTTCAGCTTTTACATACTATCTGCCAAGTAAATCTTGTTGATCGTGGCAACAGCAATCATACGAAGCACACAGATCAGATAGATGAGATCAGATTCAGTCCGTCGGGGCTGTCTATGAAGCACAATGTCATCATGTTAGGCAGTAAAGACACCTGAGCGGTTCACAGTCTTCTGTCTTTTCCTGTTGATGAGTAACTTTATAACAATGTAATGTTTTCTGATATTACACCAGTGTGTTGTGGTTGGTTAGGGAATGTTCATGAATTGTCAAATATACAGTGTAGATGATCTACAGACTAAGAGAAACAGTTACAAACACTCCATCATCTGTGGGAGGACTATCCAAATAAAGTGTTACTAGATCTTCTTTCTTTCTTTCTTTCTTTCTTTCTTTCTTTCTTTCTTTCTTTCTTGTTCCATGCCTGGCTGCCAGGTGATGCTGTTGTGGCCCGAGGCAGTCCCAAGCAGCCTGGTAGCCCACAAAATTTACATCTGAGGAAGGAACCATCCCTCATAACAGAACGTACATGAATTATTCCTTTCTTCTGTCTCTTGGGAGAGTCTCGGCTCTCATGTGTTACCATGGCAAACTAGTTTGATGATACATAATACATAATACACAATAATACATCCATCATAAACACGGATGTAGTGTAATTGTTACAACTGCCTGGACAGCCACAGGGTGTAGGTGTAGTGTGCAACGTTTAATACCATAAAGATGACAAGTCTTGTTGAAGTCCATGTTTGGACTTCTTTGTGCCCTTTTATTGTGCTGTATTGGGCTAAAACAACAAAGCATCAATACACTTGTCCACACATCCTGAAAGCTTGTGCTGAATGTGGCGGCCTGTCATGACTCCACAGCATGTTTGCAGTGGTGCCCATTTGCATGAAATGATATAATTTGATAATCCTGAACTGGGTCTTTATACAAATGCGAATTGTAGGGTGACAGTCTGATAAAAGGCACAGCAACAGTTATATTTGGAGCAGACAAAATGCACATTTGGGCTTTAATATTATTAATTCAATTCAATTTTATTTATATAAATCATAAAAAAAGTTATCTCATGACACTTTTCATGCAGAGCAGGTCTAGACCATACTCTTTATAATATTATTTACAGAGACCAACAGTTCCACCATGAGCAAGCACTTGGTGACGGTGGCGAGGAAAAACTTCCTTTTAACAGGCAGAAACCTCGAGCAGACCCAAGCTCATTGGTAGACGGTCATCCACTGTGACCGCTTGAGTTAAAGATAGAGAGGGGCAGATGGGGGGGGGGGGGGGAGCTTTTGCACTTTCTATCACTTTCATCAGAAATAGAAACCAAGGCCTGAGAAGCAACACAGTAACTCTTCTGAAAGGTGCTGCAAGGCTTTTAAATGTGGCTGATGAGACCTGCTGTGCAGTTATAGACATTAGCAGTGCTCTTGAAGAGTACAGCTTACTTATTTAAAGTGTGACTGTGTAACTTTTGACAGAAGAATCTTTCTTATCTGGGTGTGGATGATTAAATGAAAAAAAAGCACACTCACTGAGGTGCCCTTGAGCATGACAGTGTCTTTAAAGCAGCTGCCGCAAGAGACTTTTGGGGCGGAGGAGGCCTGGTAGCTCTCCTGGTGGCCTGGGTTTGATTCCAGCCCGGGCTCCTTGGTGCTCCCTCTCCTACCCTTCCTGTCTCTGTTTCTATCACTGTCCAATAAGACAGGAATGGGTTAATTCAGTGTTCCATCTTGCATATCTGGTAGTACCACTTGTAGCCACAGCAGTAGCTGTTAGCAAAAGTTCCGTAGTCTCACTGAACAATAGTTCAGCGTTTTGGTAAAGAGGCTAATTTGCTTATTCCCCTCATCATATCTCTGAAGTCCTGTTGTGACTCTGAGGTTTCCAGGCAATAATCAGAGACTCCTGTACGTCACAGCTACAGTGCAGTCTTTGTGCTGAACTAAACCAACCAGCCAACGCTCAGCAAGTTTTTTGAAGTGGAGTTGTATGAGTGTGTTAACAGTTTAGAGAACCAAAAGTCTAGGTACAGAAGTAGAGCTATGCACTGCTGTGGAGAGGGTCCGCAACAAACACTTTAACCACGGAAAAGGTTCCGTTTTAATGTGTGCTATAGTGAGCATATTCTCACCACTTTATCTTACCGTCAGATCGACAGCATAATACACCACAGACGATCTTAGGCGACGTAATACATGCATTTGTAAAGATGAAGTGGTGAAAATATGCTCAGCATACAGTAAAACAGATATGGATTTTTTTAGATGGGCATTTTTTATGTCCCTTCCCTTCTGCTACAAAGCCAAAATGGCGAATTTGAAGCCGCAGATTTCTGATTTCCATCGATTCAGCATGTCTGTGAAACTGCTGCTTGTTTGGAGCAAGATAAAAGAAATCTTGTCAAAGTAGTTGAAAGTTATTAATATCATTTGACACATAATAACTATTATTCATGTGGGTTCCGCTGACATGAATGGTCTATTTTTAAGGATAATGTGGTCTGGACAGACAACACAGGTCACAGAAGCACAGAACTGAAACTGACAGCATCGTCAAACCATGAACAATTTCTCATAGATCTGTCTTTCGGATCCCCAACCGGGGGTGGGGTGTACTTAATGAGGACTGCCTCAATAAAACAGCAGCCTCATTCTGTACTGGTGGTGTTTGTTTTTTTTGTGTTTTTTTGTTTTTGCTGGGGAGTGAGGAAGTTAGCCCAGAAACCCTTGAGTGATCTAAAGACCCTCGTTCCCCACCCTCTGTTTCACAGGACAAATACGTAACAAACGGCATTGCATTTATGACTGGCTGGTGATGTACTCATGTTTCCGCTTTGGCGGTGCTTTACACTTAAAAGAAGACAGCTGTAGGTGTGAGAACTGCTCAGTGGATTACACAGGCATTGTGGGCTGGTGTTGTAGTCTCCTCGGTTCTGAGCCTGAGGGTGTGAGGGAACTATTGAGGAAGCACTTTAGAGTGATGGTGGACTGTTCAGTTTGTATCAGTAAAAATATGACAGGGAATCGTGTATGGCCACATACTCAAAAGTCCAAAGAAAGCTGACCCTCCTTTGATAAGACATCTAAAGAGGAACAAGGTTTGGAACAGAGAGAAAAAAGGAAGCAAACACAGCTAATTCTGACAGAAAGAACACCAGAACTTCCTGTGTCTAAATGTTCAAATGAAACATTTTCCATTGCTTACCACTGTGAGTTATGATGGTAATGACTGTGGTAGACTGTAGACCACCAAACAGATGCTGTCTGCAGAAACATTTCAAGTATAAAGTTCATCAGTGTATCAGTACTAATATACATAAATGGATATCAGTGTTTGCCAGTGTCAATTTATGATGACATGTGACATCTAAAACCATAGTAGACTGCATGGTGACAGGACTGTGTTTAGTGCTCATGATATACATAACATCCTTCTTTCTGAGCTGTTTCTCTCTCTCTTTTGTCCACTCCATCTGTGTATGTGAGCCAATGTGTGCTATAGAACACAGCTTCTACTGTCTCTCCCATCACACACTCCCTCTTTGTTCTACCTGTTAAACCTTGTTCCATATAGCCGCTACACATTTGCATGTAGATACACACATCAACAGATACAGTAGGACATGAAAAGAAAACAAAGTAGTCCCTGGATATTCTCTAGGCTTATGTGGAAATATTTTTAATGCCACAGATAGATAGATAGACCTTGCACTGTTGGAATATCTTCATAGAATCAAAAGTGTTTTGCAACCCATTAAACACGAATAATGTAAAGATTGCAGAAGCATACATCCAAAAAATCATACAGTCATGGTCATCCAGTAAACTGACTGAATGACTTTGTAAGCTCTGTAAGGCATATTTGTCTTCTCAGTCTTTGCCCTGTAGTGGAGATCTCTAACAACATCATGTGATGTGCCATTTCCCACCTTCTCCACCCAATTTTAGTGACATTTGTAAATACATTCACAGTAACCAGCTGAACCAGCTGATAGAGGTTATTTCTCAGCTCTATATGTCATGACGCTGCACAGTTTGCAAACAGATTCACACCAGAGACTAATGTGTTTTCCTACTCATCATATTCAAATAAACATGTGAAAATATACAGAGGCTCATTTATTCTTATAATAATAATAAAATAAAAGGAAAATGAAAAAAAACAATATATACAGTTATGTATTTAAAGATATACCTATACACATATACACCCAGAAAGTATGTACAGTATGTGTACTGTCAGTGCAAAGCTCTATGTCATTTAATTATGGAGTGCAGAGGATCCATGCACTCCATTCTGCTCTGTAGTCTGGTTACTTGTGTATTGCTTGTCAGACGGCAGCAAGGTGAACAAGCTGTCGATAGGGTTGGTGTTTTCTTTTAGCATAATTTCAGGTCTGTGCAGCCACCTCACCTTATCAATATCACTGACGCTCAATAGATGTAATCAATGATGTTCTGGGTGGAGTTAAACATCAGGTGCAGATCTCTGCATGTACAACCCATGTCATTTTGTAATGTTCCCAGTGAGGATGTCCAGTGTCCATTCAGTACTGCAATAACACCAGAATGAATCATTGCAAACAGTATTGAGATGTCATATAATACTTTTTAATACTTGTTAATTTTTATAGTGTATTTCTGATTGCATTGTCACATAAACTACTTCAAAATCTGTTTAGCTGTCATTGTTTGTGTAGTGTTGTGCATTTTACCATCCCAGCCTTGCGCCTTAAGGTTGAGAATGTTTTCTTAGTAATGTTTCTGTGACAAAAACTTGTTGACAAAAAAAATGTTGTCCTCCTGCAGAAGGCACTATGGGCTGCGTGGGCTCTAAGAAGGAGCAGGAGCCTCTTAGCAAAGGGACGGGGAACGATGAGCTGCAGAACCGTGCACAGACGGCCCACTATGTCAAAGACCCCACCACAGGAAACTCTGGGGCCAAAGCTGTAAGTAGTCATGTTCTGACAGATATAAATGTGAGAAAAGTAACGAGTTGGTGTTTCACGACAAGGCAAACAACAACTTCCCACATCTAGAATCACATAGAGAAGTAATGATACAAATAATGAACACACTTTTAACTGACATTCAGAATTCAGAATTGTAAAAGTAATATCAAAGATTTTTTACAATAGTGGATAACACATTACTCCACCAGTCATATGAAATGGTATACACTTGAGGTCATGCAGATCAATGAAAGCAGATTGTGTTGTACCAAAGATGTTCAGAAAGTTATTTAAGTTTTAGTTCAGTACTTATTGATCATGTTTGGTAAAACCAAATCAAAGATTCACCCCCGGCACAGAGAAGAGATATCTGTGTTGTGTGTTGAGACAGGCCTTGAACAAAGTTATTTTTCTCCTGATTTGTCTGAAAAAAAAAATTCTAGTGTCAGACTGTTCGGAGGATATGTGAAGAATTATCATAATGGTAAATGGACTGTACTTATATAGCCCTTTTCTAGTTTTCTAAACACTCAAGGAGCTCTTACACTACATACTCATTTATTTATATTTCATCTTAATAGCAACTAGTAAAGTTATAGCTTGCAGATAAATGTAGTGAAGTACAACATTTTCCTCATAAAATGCAGCAGTAGAAGTATAGAATAGCATCAAATTCTATATGAAAGTTATTTTCCACCATTGAACATGAATTCAGATCTTCAGCCACATTATGTTTAACCAAAACGCATTCATGGACTGTTTTTCAAATAAAAATGGGCGCACACACCTGCAGAAGTGTCCGGGCTTTAAATAAAGAATGAGGAAGAACGTGTCAAACGTAGAAACAGTGAAAGTATGACGAGGATACACAGTTTCATTTGTTACCACCACAAGTCATGTGTCTTTCAGAGAGGATAGATGTTCGCTGACATACTCTGAACATGTTCCTGTTGCTTGTTATGAATATGTATACTGGCCAGACTTTGATCTGTGCTATGGGTAAAGTAGCAGTGCTGCTGCGTCTAAGTGTGGTTCCTCTGGCTACTTCCTGTGTGCTGACTGTAACATCTATTCAGTGAAGAAAGAGGAAGTGACAGAAGCAGAACTAGAGCGCTCAGGCAGGAGACGTATGATCAAGAATTGAGTATTAAGCAACACCTTAAGACGTCCCTCAATTCACAGGAACACCTAATAGGCTTCCACGCAGATGTCTAAATTTGCAGTCTGGTTGTCTCAAGACAGCTCAGCGTATCGTACCTTGGTGCTAATGCTGCATTTTGTTGAAAACAAAACCTATAAACCCAAAACCTAAAGTAAAGATGAACTGCAACCAACATCCTAATTTTTAAAGGTGGTTACACAAAGTCCTTCCTTTCCAATGTTTGCTTTTTGTGCAATAGTTATACATAAAGCTGAATTTGGATCTTGAGTGATAAATTTGTTCTTTAAAAACTGAAATATGTGTGTCTGAAATACTTTCTTCTCTAGCCTGTTGCTAACTTCGTCTGTCTGCCTGTGGACATATATAGCAGGCAGACCAAGTTAGTTACAAGCTAGTGAAGAAAGTATTTTAGTAGTTGGTGAAGACCACATTGGAGATAAAAGGAAAGTTAATATTCCAGGAGATTCATCAGGTGGTCAGAAACACGACTCCAAATGATTGCTAATGTTGCTCCCTGTCTGCTGGATATTTTGATACTTGACAGTTTGATAACAGATTTGCTATAATAACTTCATATTCAAGCGCTATTACATGAGAGTGAGTGCTGATGTACTGAATATCAAAACAATGATTTAGTCATGGTCAAGTGTCAAAATTAATCACAGCCATGTTGATATTTAGTATAACCTCATGACCACAAGTGTTATATATAATATAGTTCCATAAATCGAGTGCTGCTGTTACTCGTCTTGACAAAATCAAACATTTTTAATATTAGAAGGTAGGTGCACTCTCTAGCGGAGAGCAGAGTAGTTACTTTGGTAATGGTTGAAAAACTCAACCAAATAGTGCAACTAACTAGAAGAGTTTGATAGCTAGTTCTTGAGTTGTTGAGGCAACAAAATCCAAGTAAATCAATGGTAGGTTTGTACAGAAATACAGTTCATCTTTATGGATTATATTGACATATAATGTTCTTTATCTCATGTTTA
This sequence comes from Argyrosomus regius, assembly GCA_946959425.1. Lineage (NCBI taxonomy): Eukaryota > Metazoa > Chordata > Actinopteri > Sciaenidae > Argyrosomus > Argyrosomus regius. The sequence goes on along the minus strand of OX336891.1, from coordinate 28,236,941 downwards.
TAGAGCGATGTGTTTTTACAGCCACATAAAACCACAGCTACTACAGCAGGTCTGTACTCCTGATAATATGATTTACAGAGACCAAACAATTCCCACCATGAGCAAGCACTCGGCCAGGAAAGATTCCTTTGACTTGTTCTTGTTTGTGCTGCTGTTCTGTCTTGGCCAGGACTCCCTTGAAAAAGAGATTTTTAATCTCAATGGGACCTTTCCTGGTTAAATAAAGGTTTAATAAAAATATATATATATACTGACTGGATTTTCAGAGCGTTGCCCTGCCCCTAAGTAGCTGAGTAGCTGCTTCAAGAGGTTTTTGAACTTAATTTCAGTTTCAGCAACTTATACAATCATATACGTGCACATTCACATTTAGTCTGCTGTTTCCCATTTATGATCTGCTTAATACAGCATAAGAGTACATGCTTCAGGTTTATGTGCAAACTACATAAGAGTAACACACAAACATAGAAATAAATAATTAAATAATTAGATGAATAATTAGATTGAATGGATTAAAATAAAATAAAATAAATGACTTTTACTGCATTAGTATGGTCATGGCAGGTCTCCACCTGTTAACAAATATATCTTTTTGAAGCCTCAAGGCATAAGTTATTTGTTCACTTCAAGAGGTTTTTAAGTTGATGTTGTTTTTCTCACTTTAAATGAACAAAAAAAGGGGGAATTCTTTGAGTTCTGAATCTGAACCTTATTCCAACACCTCTCTCTGTCTTTCTCTTTACAGAACAAAATGCTCTCCAATGCAAACTCTTCAGACGGTGAGTCGCAATCTTTATTAAAGTATTACTGCACTTACTCAGTATTATAACCCTTAAGAGCCTATACTTGCATTTTAAATTCAACCCAATTTAACCACTAAGGTCAGTCAATTGCAGGTTTATTTCCAACCTCCCACCATGTTATGTCAACCCTACAAGACAGTCACTTTAAACAGCATCATTAGGTCAGTGCTGGTTAGACACGGAGAAAAGCTGTCCAAAGATTAACACAACATGTGAGACAGAGGAAGGAGAGCGTCAGTGTGTTGGTAGAGTGATAGCCCCTCTCACCGCCTCACCACACTGCTATAATTATCAAGCTCAAAAGGAAGTTGGTTATAGTCAAAGTATGGGGAATCCAGTGTTAGTGAAGTCAAACATGAATGCAAGTCTGGCGTGTGTTCACTAAAACAACAACAACACACAGATACTCATGTGCACTCTCTCACTCTCACTTACACACTTTCACAGTGTTTTACAAACAAAAAGATGTTTTCTCAGGCTATAATTTCTCAGCATGTAATGCTTCAGGAAGTAAATGTGCTCTGAATTTTCACATGATGGCTCAAAAAGATATATATTTTACACGGCATCAATGACCAGAATGTATCTGTTTTTTTCTTTTTCTTTCTGGCCTTGCTGCTGTAGGAGAGAGCATCGCGATGGCACTGTACGACTATGAGGCCATTCATGAAGGAGACCTTGGCTTCAAGAAGGGAGATAAGCTCAAAATCTTAGAGGAGTAAGTATCAGTATCAGCAGTACGTAATAGTGAATATGAATTCTTTTTTGGTTCAAGACTTCAAGTTATAAGAGAAATAAATTACTTGTTTGTTCAACATGTTGTTTGTGGACGTGTGAAGCATGTGGTTTACCATGTCCTCTCTTGACTGACTATATATATATATATATACTACTATGACCTCTCTCTCTCTCTCTCTCTCTCTCTCTCTCTCTCCTAGATCAGGGGAGTGGTGGAGAGCTATGTTAATCAGCACAGGTCAGGAAGGTTACATCCCCAGTAATTATGTAGCCAAAGACACCCTGGAAGCAGAGGAGTAAGTGTACTCATATTCACATTGAAAACACATTCATATGCATTATACGCATTCTGAATATGATATTTATATTTAATGTTTAATAGTAGCATCATGTACCATATTTATATACTGTAGATCATAAAGTTGAAGTAAGCAAGGAAACAAAACGCGCAGTATGAATGGAAAACGAAGGCTTGTGCAGGAGGAGCCGTCTGTACTAACTGATCTGTTTCCTGTCGTTGAGGTGGTTCTTTAAGGGCGTGAGCAGGAAAGATGCTGAGAGGCAGCTGCTGGCCCCTGGGAACAAAGTGGGATCCTACATGATCCGAGACAGCGAGACCACCAAGGGTGAGCCAAACACATCCAAAAACACAATATCTGTCCTTTAAATGAGTAGTCTGTAGTAGTCTTTGTGCCAATACAAACAAGCAAAGTCCTGTAGACTTTGACTACATACTGTTACACAGGTAAACAGACTAATGATTTTAATGAATAATTGGCCTTTATAGCTGCTCTTATCTCTAGAATTTTAACCTGAGGTTCCCCTCAGCTCTAAGAGTTTTTAGTGTCTTTTAACTTGCTGTTTCAGTTTTACAGCCCACAACTTCTGTTTTGGAAACCTCTCACCTCTCTTATTAGCATTGTTTTCAGAAGCAGCTATTCATAAAGTCTCACACAGCTGACTCGATAACAGTGCCGCTCACAGGTCTCACTCATGTTCATGTGACACATGCTGTGTCTTTGTGACACGTTTCTCTTCATGATATGCAACTCATTTACATGATACACTAGTATTAGTGAATAAAATCCCCTGCAGGTCACATGGTAACCGCTTTGTTTCTCTTTTACCACAGGCAGCTACTCTCTGTCTGTCAGGGACAGCGATGTCCATTCTGGTGACACAGTGAAACATTATAAGATCCGTACACTGGACAATGGAGGATTCTACATCTCTCCACGCAACACCTTCAGCACCCTGCAGGAGCTGGTCAGCCATTACAAGAGTGAGTTCACCACTGTTCCCCTTGTTTATCACTGAATAATGTTACCTCCTCACAGTTGTGTGTTTTAGTTATCTAGTTGAGTTACTGCCTTCATTAAGACTCAGGAGTCAACAGAGAAAAAAGTAACTTCAGTTCTGTCCCATCACACAGCACACTCTGCTGGGCAACTTTAGTACATCAAGCTATGTGAAATATTGTCAGGGTCATTATTAAATAGATAGATGAGCGATAAGTTAGTTTTGATTACGTTAAAATCATTTGTGAAATTATAGCTCTTTTTCCTGCAAATAAGATCAACAGACATACTGACACTTACTGTCACTCTTTGTTAATTTCAGAGCAGGGAGATGGCCTCTGCCAAACCCTGACCAGCCCATGCTTGAGCCCCAAACCCGAGAAGCCATGGGAGAAAGATGCCTGGGAAATCCCAAGATCATCACTAAAACTGGAGAGGAGGCTTGGCGCCGGCCAGTTTGGAGAAGTCTGGATGGGTGAGATAGATCTGAAGCCTTTTTCAGATTCAGTTATTGATCGAGTTGGGAAGTTAGCAATTCATTTTCTAATCATAATTATCATTTTGTTCAAAGCTACATACAATAAACACACAAAAGTAGCAGTGAAGACCATGAAGCCTGGCAGCATGTCAGTTGAGGCCTTCATGGGTGAGGCCAATCTGATGAAGAGTCTGCAGCATGACAAACTGGTCCGACTCCATGCAGTGGTCACAAAGGAGGAGCCCATCTATATCATCACTGAGTTCATGGAGAAAGGTACAATAAAAGATTTATTCACTTTAATAACCATGTTTCTCTTTTAGATCCAGTACCCACAAAAGGCATAGTTTACACTTCATAGATGCAAAGTCATCTGCTGATAAATGCATAATAAAGTATATTTAAAGGTGCAGTGTGTAAGATTTGGGGCTATTTTCCGAATAAGGCAGACATGTAATATAATATTCATAACTATGATTTCATGCATGTATAATCACATGAAAATAAGAATCTTTTTGTTTTTATTACTTAAAAGTTATCCTTTTATATCTACAGTGGGAGCAGGTCCTCTTTCATTGAGGCCGCCATATTGAAACACCGTGTTTCTACAGTAGCCCAGAACAGACAAACTAAATACTGACTCTAAACAGGGTCCTTAAAGTGTTTCTCCTTTACACTAGGAAGGTGAGGGTGATGGGAGGAGATTGCAATGCAGCGATAACAACATTAGATGCAACTAAATTCTACACACTGGACCTTTAATCTTAACTAGCTTAACAAGCTTTGTAAAGGGTTAATAACGACATTATAGAAAAGTTTGCGAAACTCAAATAATGTGTTTAGAATGCTATTATAAATGTTGAAACTGATAATATGAATAAACAGTTGAAACAGTGCACTAAAAGTAATAAATGGTCTAAACATACCATCATCTGGTCATAGTACAAATGAAAAATCATATTGTAATAATACTGACATATTTGTAATTGAACATCCGGTTTGTAGTCAGTTCAAACGAACACATCTGTGTCAAAGGGGTGCTTGGGCTCAGCTGACAGGGCTGTAAGGTTGATAATGAATATCTATAGTTTGTTCTTGTTTTTGCACGATCAGGTCACAGATTTTTTTTTTATTTTGTTTATGTTGAAAATGTATCTAACACATTGAGCTTAACGTACAGCATGTGTTTGTATGTGTGCCTACAGGAAGTTTATTAGACTTCTTAAAGAGCGACGAGGGCAACCGTGTGCAGCTCCCGAAGCTCATTGACTTCTCTGCCCAGGTGAGACTCATCAGTCACACTGAGTCCTTCATTCCGCACATGACAGCTAACAAGATCAGAACCTCTGATTGTTTGGTTGTGTTGTGTTGACATGAATGAACCCTTTGTTTGTCTGCAGTTCATTGGACACAGGCTGTATTTGAATATTCACATCATGCCTTGAGTTCAGAAGTCTATTGCTCAGTTCACACAGTTGTGTTGAAAGTGAACTATATTATTTAGTATCTACAGTATTTCTAAAATGAAGATTTGTCTAACTCTGCGATATTATATACAGTTTTCTGACTGTGGGTTGTTGTGGATACAGTACCTTTGGTATTGCATTCTTGACTGTCTTCAGTGAAAAGAGCTGAATTCCTGGTGGTTTCTAAATAACAGACAATAGTAATTACAGGAAAAACACTGAAACTTTATTCAGAATAAAAGTGTAAAATAGATGGATGACTGAATAAGGAAACAGTGTCATTGATACGAAACACTGAACTACACCCAGCCAGTATGATCCAGCTGCAGAGCTATGACGCCTGAGCTCTCAGACTTGCAGTTCCAGTCCAACCTGTAACACCTCATGGAAAGTAACAGCAGTGGTTTAGATGTAGACATACCCATCTGTCAAAAGTCAAAGAGTTCAAGTGGACATTTTGTGCTATTTTATGAGCAAGTTCCACTTTTTTTTCAGAATGTTTTTATTTGAAATAACTGTGGATAAGAAGAGTCCACAGCCATGCTAGCAGGTGTATTTAGGCACAGCAATGCTTTGAGTTAAATGCTAATATACTAATGCTAATAACAGCACAATGACAATGATAATTGTTTACCATGTTCACCATTTTAATTTAGCATGCATCTTAGCATGCTAACATTTGCTAATTAGCACTAAACACAAAGTGCACATAGGTTGATGGGAATGTTATTAGCTTTCATAAGATTCTTAAAAACATGATTAAAATGAATGTACTCAAGTGCAGTGCAGTACTCTTTAGCACTATCTAATCATACATTTCTTCACAGTAATACAACAAAAGCAGCTGCTATAAATGCTCATTTAAATTCTCAACTTAAAGAGGAAAGGGAAGAGGAAGACTGTCAGATCTACTTGTTCTGACTCAACCCTACCATGACTGATTTTGTCAAGTTAAATTATTCATCAGATAGCAAGAGAGATTGGTCTTATCTTGCGCTAACACAGAACACAAAAGAGCTAAAGGGAGAGAGTACATGTTTGAAAAAATCCTCACACATATAGTAAATGTTGCTGTGCTGTTATTACACTTCCTTATATACTTCCTTAAAGAAACAGCTTATACAAAGTCTGTTGTACGTACAGTATGTGTGTGTGTCTGAGAGCATGGAAGTCTGTGTTTTTAATAAGGAAATGCTGTTAGAGTGGAAGCATCCTGTTTCAAGCTGCTTTCATTTCCACTTACTTCCACACTTATTTTATGTTTTGACTCTTTAACGCTGATTTATTTGTCTGTAGACTGCGGAGGGCATGGCCTACATTGAGCAAAGGAACTACATCCACAGAGACCTGAGAGCTGCCAACATCCTAGTCAATAAGGCTTTAGTATGCAAAATTGCTGACTTTGGCCTCGCCCGTATCATTGAAGACAACGAGTACACCGCCAGAGAAGGTACAACACTGGTACTTTCACTTTTCTGCCACCAGGTGTCATCAGCTAAAGTGATTAAGAAACAGAGGAAGTGACGAAATGGGAGCAGTCATGGTTTCATCAGTTCAGGGGAAATTTTAACATGACATAGCAGGAACCTCACAGGTGTTTTAATGACAGCTAAGGGGAGGTCCTGTTATTGCCACTGTTACTGGGACACATAATGGAACCGAGTCCTTCGTGTTAAGTGTTCTTGGGGATATTTCCAGCCACCCTGTTGTTTATTTTTTTAACCCATTTTGGCTGTGTTGAATGACTATAGCTCAAATTTGCCAGAAAATTAAAAAAGAAAAAAAATTGAAATCTCAGTACTTTAATTAAGACTAGAATGGCTATGCTATCAAAATCCAGCCTTAAATGTTCCTAGCGCCAAAACCTGCCCCATTGAAACCCATTAAAACCACTTTTTTTGATCCCACGTTTATCCTAACATAAATTAATGCATTCCTTGGTTTCATTTTGGACCACTGGCTATATTTTTGTAATTTTTCTATTTGTCCACCAGATGGCGCCATTTTTTCCGCATTCAAAGCATGCAGCACTTCCTACTGTTTTCGGCCAGGGAAGGGTTACATGGACCACATGTAGAGACTGACTGACAGACTGACGTGTTTAAAGTCGAAAAAAATATTAATATATATACTATTTTTCTAGCAGTTTATGGCAAAAGGCCACGTTTTGGCTTAGTTAGTTTTTTTTTTGTTTTTTGGATAAAATTATTGTCATATAAAGGGTTAATAACAAAAAAAAATAATAATAATTTTTTTGATATGTATATTTCAGGCTGAAGTAGTTCTAAAAGACTGACGTGTTTAAAGTCGAAAAAAATATCAATACTATTTTTATAGCAGTTTATGGGAAAAGGCCACGTTTTGCCTTTAGGAACAAATAAGGCATTTTTTTTAAATCTGACACTGCAAAAAAAATAACAATGCATCAAAATCAATGTTGCTGCCAATCATTGACCCATCTCAGGGCCTAATAACAATAATTAGCAAATACTCATTGAAATGTATTTTATAGAAATTATTTTAGTTTTATTGTTTTTTGGATAAAAAACAGCAGAATTACATAAAATTATTGGCATATAAAGGGTTAATAACCAAAAAAAAAAAAAAAAGAATAATTTTTTGATATGTATATTTCAGGCTGAAGTGGTTCTAAAAACTGACATGTTTAAAGTCGAAAAAAATATCAATATATACTATTTTTATAGCAGTTCATGGGAACAAGGCACGTTTTGCCTTTAGGAACAAATACGAAGTAAATAAGTTAAGAAAACTTAAGGTTTAAGTCCACCTGTGTTTTTCCAGCTTCGACTAGTCAAAATTTCTGTTTTTCCACCACTCTGTTCCTTAGTGTCAGGGAGATGTCAGATTACAACATGAGTGACAAAAATAGTAGAGAGTAAAGTTGAGAGTGACTCGCAGTATGGCTTACCCTGTGAGTAGAAGATGTAAGAGGATGTGTGAGTAGCAGGAAAATTCTCATTAGGAGCCAACTGAATGTCTCAATAAGTCAACATTAGTTCAAGTTTTGACTGCTATTTTACAATTTTCCTCAATAACCAGGAGCCAAATTCCCCATCAAATGGACTGCTCCTGAGGCCATCAACTATGGCTCTTTCACCATCAAATCTGATGTCTGGTCCTTTGGCATCTTACTGACTGAGATTATCAGCTATGGACGCACACCATACCCAGGTAAGTGGATTACTTATATCAGCCAGGACATTACACTTGAAGCTAGTATACAAAGGGTTGTCACATTTTTACATTCAAACTCTGTCTACATTCAAGATCTTTTCATTGGTTTGTTTATTTATTTACTTGTTATTTTATTTCACGAGACAGTGTACTTTGATAAAAATGTTTCTGTAAATGAATCATCTATAGTCCCTGGACAAATGTTACAAAGTCACCATAAAACAGAATATATAATTCATATTATAAAGTTATTGATGTACAATCTATGTCATGTATAAGCATGCCTAACAATAATAAAAAGAAAAGAACATTAATGTTAATTATACCATTTAAAACTTCAACACAGAGGTTCCTGATGCTAATGCACAAATAGAAGGGTTAAATAAAATGGTTAATTTACATTGTTAGACACTAACTGAAATATGCAAAGTGGAAGCACAGATATAAAAAGAACGAACAGAATATAAATTACATAAATCCAGTCTGACACGTGCAAACTGAACCATAATAAACGACATGCATGCAGGTAAGGTGTAGTGGTCAGATAACTACATTTTAATGGAATAACAGTTGTGAATTTTGATTTTATTGAAACCAGAGGCAGAGCAGACACTCACAAGACTCACTTTGTGGGTGTGGAGGGCTATTTGTAGTTTTCTTGTTGTGTCATTTAACAACACAGCACCTCTACAGTTTTTGTTTAGCAGGTACATTTTGACATGCTAACATTTGCTAATTAGAACTAAACACAAGTTCAGCAAAGGCTGATGGAAATGTCAGTAGTTTTGTAGGCAATTGGTCATGACTCAAATTAAAATTTTGCCCTGATGATAGTGCCAGAGGAAAAGTCAGACGATCACCAAAGTCTGAGAAAGTCTCCACAATGTTTCACAGTCTATCCAATAGTTGTTGAGATATTTACTCTGCAGACCGACATTGCCATCCATAGAACCAGGAAGTTAGCAAACTCATATAACCCATGAAATATTTCTAGTGGCACAAGGTAGTTACAACAGGCCCTAGTAGAAGCAATCTGAATAGAACAAATATACCAAAGAGAATATGAAATAATGTATTTAATTCAATAGTTTTATTGAGTTGTTCTGCACATAGTCATATTTCTGAGGTGGCAATCTGAATCATTTGCAAGGGCCCGTATCCACCCAACATATTGTTGGAGGTCCTGTTCACTCTATTGGTGCACCTATCCCATGGATCCCAGCAACCTCACTGCCTACACTCTCTACATTTACGCACTTTTGCCCTCCAGACGTTGCAACCAAACCCACTCAAACGTGATCGATCAGTTCTACTCGGACTACAAACAGAAACCAGAATGCCAAAATCTTTGTTCTTCGCCTACAGATGCTGCATTCATAAGCAAATATTACTTTTAACCCAGTCATGTTCTCTTGTTTTCAGGAATGACCAATCCAGAAGTGATCCGTTCCCTGGAGAAGGGCTATCGAATGCAGCGCCTGGAGAGCTGTCCCACGGAACTCTATGAAATCATGCTGGAGTGCTGGAAGAACAAACCTGAGGACCGTCCCACTTTTGATTACCTGCAGAGTGTCCTGGAGGATTTCTACACAGCCACAGAGAGCCAGTATCAGCAGCAGCCATGAGACTTTTGCATTACATCACTTTACATTCATACGTAACTGCATGTCCAGTTTCTACATTCAGCAGTGCAGTTCACACACACACACACACACACACATGCTCTGTCTTTACCATTCTCTCTCTGTCTGTCTCTCTCTATCATTCACACACATACTATATTATAACAAGGGACTGTACAAAAATTATTAGACAGGGTCAAACCATTTTAATATAACCACAGTATAGAGATTAAGAAAAGCAAAATATAAAGAAAATATACAATAGCTATGATTATTACTATAAATTATATTATGACAACACAATCCTACCTCATATTTAGGTCAGGAACAAAGCAAAACAGATGCTGTCTGATATTGTTCTGAAGGCTTGGTTATACAGTAGGCTAACATGACCACAGCTGCATCAACTGTACTGGATTACCTTCACAAAACTGACCATAAATCCTCTGGATGCACACCAGCAGCAGTCTTGTGAATCAGTGGACATATATAGTAAATTATATGTGCAGTATGTAAGTAATCAGTATGTGTCTTAGTTATATGTGCAGCCTCTAATATGAAAAGTGCCGAATGCTTCACATAATTTATTTTTACTTTTATTGTACTCATTTTATTTTTCTTTACTTGCACATATTATGCTGATCACTGTATTGTGAAATAAAGCTGCACATCATTATGCACAGAAAAACAAGTGACCTGACATTTACTATAATTTATATCTCTATGGAGAGATAACTGCTGGTAATTGGTTGGTAGCATTATTGAGCTTTGCCGGTGCAAAACTAGTCCTGTCAGTGTACAGGAAAGAACAGCAATACTGAGTACTTCTAACAAATCTGAAAGGAAAGACTGATATAAAATAAATCTGGGGAAAAAACAGACACCCCACTGCTGTGAAAATCCGATTTCTTGTTACTAATCACAAAGAAAAGATAAATAAATTACCTTACATGGCCCTTATAATTTTTGTACAGTCTCTAACATAATAATGCAATTGTAAATGCATGACCGTGTCACTAACAGATATGATTTCACACAACGTACGTATTCACAAGCAAACAGTTGTAGGCCACCTGAATGCAGTCACATAGAAAAGACTGGATGTAGTTGTTATGCTCCAGCACACATTGTGCATCCATCAAAGGAGGCTATAACCAGGTACAGAGATGTTCACATTGGGATATTTGCAGTGTTCAGCTCTGATATGAATATGTTAATGTCAACAATTCTGTAAGCAAAGGTGTCGTTGTCTACTCTCTTCCTGATAAATGCAGTGTTTTTACATGGAATAATAGACTGTGGACCTAACAGAGTGTAAAATGTGTGGCTGATTATCTTTAAATCCTCTATTTATATTCCATTGATATTTTCCATGATACTGTGGCTTGTTTCAGCATTTATCTTTCACTGTGCCTTTCACCACAGTTTTTTCCTCTTTTCAGTCTTTTATGATGTATTCCATACACTCTGTATTTAAAACTGATGTACACAAATACATACATTTATTTAGAAGAATAGTCTTTAATAATAATAATAATAATGCTTGCTGATCCTTTGGGCCCATTAAACCGTTGTTGTGTTGGGAATGAAATGAAAGCAGTGGATGCAGATTTCACATCTTTCGGCCTTCTTTTTTCTGTGTGGAAAAATAATTTATTGACTTGAAATAGTACTGCTCTGAACAACAGTGTATCTTGAATGCAATGTTCTTTTCTGAACTAAAAGCTTTTCTATCATTTTTTTTTTTTGTGGAGGACATTGTTTGGATAATGTGTTTCAAAGGAAATATTCTCAAGTTTGTCATTTAATCATTTTGTCATTTCATGATTTGGTATTGTCTATTTAAAGAGAACTGTGAGGAACAATACCTGAGAGGATGAAGCTTTCTTTGGGACGCTTATAAAGAGATGTGTGACAATATTGAATCAATGCCCTGTACTGCAGACATATTCATAGGGTTACAAATGTTTTTTGTGTTTTCTTTATCAATATAAAACCCTTTACATATATTGTTAGATGATCAGTTAAATGCAACTGGTGAAAATTTTCAAATAAATTGTTTTTGAAACAATTGTCTGCACAAATGTGTGTTATTTAACAACAAGCTATATTTAATATGCTATATCAAATTCATGTGTTTGTTTGCATGTACGACTTTTCTTAATGAAAGTAGAGCAGGGGTCTTCAACCAGGGGTCTGTGATCCCTAGGGGGTCTGCAGAGATACTGCAGGGGGTACCACCAATTATTGTCATAATAACTGACAATTATGCAACTTTTTATCAATTCTAAACACATACAGGCTAATAACCTAGTATATAAATAGGTTAATAATGTGAAATAAAAGTTGAATAAAGTAAATATGAAAGTTATTATAGGCCAGGCTTAAAATGTGAAACATTAAAAAAATAAAAATTATAATAATTACATGTGAGGGTCCCTGTTCTGTTTGTCTCTTGTCCAAGGGGTCCCTGGGCTGAAAAAGGTTGAAGACCTCTGAAGTAGAGGCAATGATATAAAAATGACATTACATATGACACTTAACAAACAAGCAATTCACAGTATTTCAAATGAAGATGGAACATCTTTAAACAGTTATGATTTATGTATATTATATTATGTATATTATGTATATGATATAATTTATATTAGCTTATGTATACTATATTATTTATATGATGTATATTATATTGTTTATATTATTTATGTTATATTATTTATATTAGCAGTCGTTTCAGACTTTTATGGGTGTGTCAAAAAAAAAAACTACTTCCGCAACGTCATTAATGACACGTATTCAAAATGGCGGCCGCGGCTATGGTGAGTGCAGAAGCGAACTCTTTTTCTTCAAACTACACCTCGCTCATGTCGTCTTTTTAGAGTAAAGCAGACACATTGTCGTGATTATGACGGAGCAGAGGTCTGCCTCGGTCGATGAGCGACATGTTACCGTGAGCTCGGCGCGGGTTTTCTTCACTTCTCTGCTGTTTGAGTGTCGATGTGACGGTTTGCTAACTGTAGTTAGCTAGCTATCGTAACCTAGCTTGACTGTCAGAGAGCTGCTGCTGTTAAAATGAATTCTATCATCTTCTTTGTGATATTAAACTGCGCACACAGAGCATAAATAAGCACGTACTCGGTTGTTAGACTGTCATTTACCGTACAGCCGAGAGAAACCAGCTATCCGAACTTTGGCTTACCGTTAGCTTGTAGCAGCTCTGTCGGTGTGTGGCTGTGGTCGGCGTCACGTCACGTCGGTGCTGAGAGATGTACAGATGACCGCAGCACATCAGCTACAACACACAGAAATACTGTTAACCAGGACTGTGTGTTATTCAACTGCGGGCTGTACTGTCTGATGGGGCGCTATGGAAATATAATGAAATTGACTTTAATCATTCATCTTCAGACAAATGTTTAAGTTCTGTCAAGATAAGGCATTCAGCAGTCGTAGTTTGGCCACAACTTTAGGTGGTGGTGGGGGTGGTTCAACTCCTCCAGTCCACATCAAAGAGTCCTTGAGTAAGACACTGGACTCCAGGTTGCTCTCTGTAGTTAGGCCATCTTGCTGCCATCGGTGTGTGTGGAAGATAAAGAGCCATAAATTGATTGATTGATAAATTGATGAGTGATTTGGATCAAAGCACTGTTTGAATGGCATTTAAATTTTGGATTGGATTTCCGTGTTGACTATGGAATGTATTGTTGTTGTCAAGCCATTTTCTGTTGCTCTGACTTTATGTTTGGGATTGTTGTCTGACCAGAAGATAAATTCTATCAGTTCTCGTGCTACACACATTCAGGCAGGAGAACGCTGTTTCCCACACACCTCCTGGCAAACATTAGCATAGATGTCATGTGATGCTTTTTCCTTTGGCTCTGTGCCATGAAGCTGGCTGTGTGCACAGGTCTCTCCTCAAAGCTTTGGAACCCTGTGCCTCCCTCAGTGTCCACAGTAAGGTTGTCACAATACCAGAAGTTACAATTTTCTTTTGTTGAAGTTAATCTGCACACAGGTCTGGTACGGAAAAAGTCACTCGGAACAACTGATGATTTTCTTCCCCCGTAGTTTCATCTGTTGTTTCTTTGTAGATGTGTATTTTTTCCCTTTGGTACTTCCGGCACTATTAAATGAAAGTAACGTATCATTTTACACACGTGGTATCGAAAAATGTATCGCAGCAGGCCATGACCCATATGTGGAGAATATTAATAGATGCTTCCCTGATGATTACTCTCCAAATCTTGGATTTGTTTGGAATGTTGTTTTATGATGTAGTTATTCTTTTTAGGCATTTTTTATATAAGAAAGCTGATTATTCAGTGAAATTTCAGATTGATTTAATAACTGAAGGAGGTGAGGTAAACTATAAGGGGAAAAGGGCGAGCGGATGCTGTTAAAGAAACAAAATATAACGAAAAGAGAACTCTCTCTAAACCAGAGCATATTCTGTCTGTATGAAACCAAAACCAGAAAGAAAAACCTCACTATATATACTCTAATTTCTAATAACAAAAACACATCAAGACAGCACCCTAAAGCTAGTGACTTTAACAAAAATCTTCTTGTGTGTGTAAATCAGTATAATTCAAAACTAAACCTGCCCAGTCCCAGTAATAAATGAAAAAAACCTCCACAAAACAACAAACGAGTTAAGCGCCGTTAACATTCACAACCAGTCACACAGCGAGGCAAGCTCAACACAAGCCGCTGGACAGTTCAGTGGCTCAAGTTTAAATGAGGTTGCGTCTCCAGATCGGGTCCTGCTGCTCCAATCTGGATTCACTGGTCCTCCAGGAAACAGTGACGTATGGCCACACCTCCTCAGCTGGGGGCCAGTCAGGGGACGGTGACCGCACACCTGGATTTACATAACCCAAAACACTACACAACAGGGTATAGGAGGGGCAAGACGGCGGCAGCCGTAACACTGTGTAAACCTGAAGATTCACTGAAAATGTTATTTTTGGTTTGATGTGAGAGGAAAGCCAGACATTTGTTGTAACATGGTCTTCCACACAAAAAGGGCGGCCGTGGCTCAGTGGTAGAGTGGGGTTGTCCAATAACCCAAAGGTTGGCGGTTCAATCCCCGCTCTCACTGCTCGAAGATTGGAAAGGTGAACTGACAGCTGGTGGGGTGTCAGTCCACCTCCTTGAGCCTGAGCAAGGCACCATACCCCCCAACATCTGCTCCCCGGGCGCAAATCGCTGCCCACCGCTCCAGTCTGTGTGTATTAGGCATCTGCCACTATGTGTGTTCCGACAGGTGCCAACTGGATGAGTCAAATGCGGAAGAATAATTTCACATGTAAAAATGTGATTAATAAAGTTTCTATTTTAAAATAAATAAAAAAAGAAACAGAACTTTTGCAGGTGAGGTGTAATCTTGTTGCAGGTAAACGTTGTCACATCATGAAAGAGAACTGTTAGGGAGTAACAAGTTCTGCCTGAAAGAATTTCAGACCGTGCACAGCAATTCTACCTCTCCTAACTTCACCTCTGTGACATATAGTCTAATTCTAATTCTGTATTTTACGCGGCATGATGAATGATCCCGTGTTGAGAACATTTTTGTCCTACACTCACATTACACATCCTTTCATGATCCACACATATCGTTAAGTGTTTGTGAGGTTTAATATTTGCTGTTGTGTGTGTTGCAGGAGACGTGGTGGGCCTTGCTGCTGTTGTCCCTGTTTCCTGTGGTTCGGCCCTTCTATGTTCCCGGAGTCGCTCCCCGGGACTTCCACGAGGGCGACACAGTAGATATTAAGGTAAAATCATTTGATCAACATTTCACAAATTAGCAGAAATATTGTGATGTTGTTCTGTAGTTAGCCCTATTGTCTTCCATCCTGAAGGTCCTGGGTTTGAACCCAACCTTTCTTTGTGGACTTATCTTTCCATATTCACCACCTCACCCCACACCAGAAACATGTAATCATGTTGCCACTGACTCACTACAAAAGAACCAGGAGCTGTATCCATGAAAGTAACATCAACCTGTTTTATCTCCTGTTTGACTGAGCAGGAATACTCCCTGCACCCACGTGCTGACACTCATCACATGTTACAACAGTAGTTTG
Organism: Argyrosomus regius; assembly: GCA_946959425.1. Lineage (NCBI taxonomy): Eukaryota > Metazoa > Chordata > Actinopteri > Sciaenidae > Argyrosomus > Argyrosomus regius. The sequence continues at coordinate 28,221,255 of OX336891.1, read as the reverse complement.
AATTCTTGCTCAGTGTTAAATGACAAAGGGGGGGCCTGCCTCGGGGGCTACAAAAATGGCTGCTCCTGGTCTGTGACTCCAGTTTCCAGTGTCATTCAGACCATGTTGTTGGGAGTGTAGTTTTGCATATCACTATATCTGTGACCCAGTCAGTCAGTCACTCAGATCATTTGTTTTTCAGGCAGTGAAGCTGACCAGCTCCCGTACGCAGCTTCCTTATGAATACTACTCGCTGCCTTTCTGTAAGCCGGAATCGGTCTTCTACAAGGGAGAGAACCTGGGTAAGTGGAATGCTGCAGATGTGTGTGGAATCTGGCCTGAGAATTTTTTTTTTTTAAATGTATCAACTAATTTGAAGCAATGTTATCTCACATTTTGATCTTCACATTTTATTTTTCAGTGTGTTTTTATGTCAAATGAAATCATATTTTTATTATTGCATTTTGTAGGTGAGGTGTTACGTGGGGACCGCATTGTGAATACCCGCTACAATGTCGAGATGACTAGGGACAAGACATGTGAGATGGTGTGCAACAAGAAAAAGCTGAGCATAGAAGAAAGCAAGCTTTTTGCTGAGCGAATCCAGGAGGAGTATTATGTTCACCTGTGAGCATCCTGGGAACCCCCCACAATGTTGATATTGACCTATTGCCATAAGGAATGCCATGCTTGACTTTAATCTGTAATATGTTTTTTTCAATGACACTGTCAGATACTTTGTGGTGTGATTCTCTAACCTGGTTCTTCATATGTTCAGTATGCAATCCAAAGTTAATGGAATGTCTCCATGTGCCTCTCAGTATCGCAGACAACCTGCCAGTTGCCACCAGGTTAGAGTTCTACCCCAACAGAGAGGGAGGAGGGGAGGAGGAGCAGAAGAAGGACGTGGTGAAAGACATTCAGTTTGAACATGGCTACAGACTGGGCTTTGTCGACAGCAACAAGGTACATTTTTATATTTACATTGTTTAGAGGTGGAGAGAGGATGGAGAGTACAGGTAAAGCGATGTGAAGAACTTTTCTTAATGGATCAACTTCTTACCACGAGAGACAATGTCCTACATGGACACAATTGTTAAAAGTTCAATGAAATAAACCTTTTTTGTGCAGAGAAGAAGTTATGTGTTTATAATTTTGTTCAGTAAATATTAAAAAAAAGCTTGGACACACTGTGTCAGTGCACTCGTTTCTTTAGACTTGATTAAGCCTGGCTCGTAGCTGGTAACAAGCATGGAAGTGAAGGGTGGTAGTGTTCAGAAACAGGAACTTAAATTCCTGTGCAGCGACGCACACAAAACACAACCACCTAACTCTCTATAAGGCTGCAACCTGAGCATCCAGCTCGTCTCACAGCGCTGTAAGAAAATACTGAACGGAACATGCCACACAAGTTTTACCAGGAAGTAACTCATTGCTCCAGGCACCGGTAAAAAATCAACCCATCTCTAGTATTAAGTCAGTTATTTTCCTTCAGGTCAGCTTACATACAGTATATACAGTACAGACCAAAAGTTTGGACACACTTTCTCATTTAAGAGAATGGGAAAGTGTGTCCGTACTGTACATGTACACAGACTAAAATGATCAGTGTGTTTCTGAAGACTACTATTTCATGCCCCTTCTTGTTTGTTCCTCACAGTTCTATCTGCACAACCACCTGTCCTTCATCCTGTACTTCCATAAGGAGAAGCTGGAGCAAGGGGAAGTTCACAACTACAGGGTGGTGCGATTTGAGGTGATACCCCAAAGTGTGAAAGTAGATGGTAGGTGTCAACACAACAGTCTTTTTGAATTGCTAAAGGCTGTGTAACGTTTCTGATCTATGATGACAAAACCATTTGAGTAGAAGGAGGACACACAGGTGTTGCCTCTGAAGTGGCCAATACAGTAAAAAATGTTAGCACTCGCTTCTACTTCTACTACTACTTCTAATACTTCCTCTGTGGTTTATTGACAGATCTGAAAGCTGTGGAAAAAGAGAGGACTTGCACCTTGCCTGAGGCCAGTGGCTCTGCCCCCCAGGAGATTGACCCGAGCAAAGAGAATGAGGTCCTCTTCACCTACTCTGTCCACTGGGAGGTCAGTGCCTCAAATCATCGGCCAAATCGCTGCATCTAACTGAAGATTAGTTTGAAATTAAAACATGTTTTATTATTTAGGTTCTATCCATGTGATCACCTCAGAGCTGTGAATGAGAATAAGTCAATTTACTGTTTACATTTAAAATTGATTGTGTTAGACTACAAACTGTCTAAATACTGGAAATGAATAATTTATTCATTCCAAAGAAACACAATCTGATATGAAATCAGCAGCTAACTTCCCTAGCATATGGGGTTAAACAAGACTAGATAAATGTTGAGAAAGGACTGCTGAGTGTCTCATTTTGTCTGTGCAGGAGAGTGAGGTGAAGTGGGCGTCTCGATGGGACACGTACCTGACCATGAGCGATGTCCAGATTCACTGGTTCTCCATTGTCAACTCTGTAGTGGTTGTCTTCTTCCTGTCTGGTATGTTCAATTGTTGACACGTCCTGTTCAGCAGATGACAGAAATTACATGTAGCAAATACACATTTTGTGTATTTTATGTGTAACAATCTGTGCATGCATGCGTACGTGTCTCTATAAATTTATTGCAAAATGAAATCTATAGTTTGTTGACAGCATGTGAAATGTTGAGATCCTTCTTTGTCTCTCCATTCTCTCTCTCAGGTATTCTGAGTATGATCATTATCAGGACCTTGAGGAAGGACATCGCTAACTACAACAGAGAGGATGACATAGTAAGAAAATAGATACTTGACAACAGACAGTTTGCTTGTTTTCAGCCAGGCTATAATCTCTCTGAGAAACTGAAGATCAGAATCATTCATCTGATTTCAGCTTTGGGTGTTTTATCTGTATTCAAACAATATATTTCAGGCTTGCATTTTTTTTCTCCTTAACCAGGAGGACACCATGGAGGAGTCAGGATGGAAGAACGTCCACGGCGATGTCTTCAGACCGCCTCAGTATCCCATGATCCTCAGCTCTCTGCTAGGCTCAGGGATCCAGCTCTTTTGCATGGTCCTCATTGTCATCTGTGAGTCTTGACAGAGTTTGTTTCCTGTCATTTATTCACATGGTTTAAAAAGAAAGTCACATCAGGTCAGATGAATGTTTGTTTATATTTATCGTGTAGACATGAGAGTGGAATCAATCTTCTCATTTAGCTCTCTGCAAATGTTGAATTATTCCTCTGCACATGTTTCTTATTTACAAGATTTCTAAAATTAGATTACTGCACAAAACTGGAAATATTAAAGTTCATGTAACACAATCCATGATTGTCATTGCAATCTAGGAAAGGTTCTAACCAGCATGTGTGTCTGTGTGTGTGTCATAGTCGTTGCCATGTTGGGCATGTTGTCTCCCTCCAGTAGAGGTGCCTTGATGACCACTGCTTGTTTCCTGTTCATGTTCATGGGGTAAGAGTCGTATTCACCTCTCCTCTCCTCACTAAGAAAGGAATGAAGGCATGTCCTGTTTTCAGCTGGTGTGTTTCTTTGGTCTCACACTGCCTTTTCCTGTTGATGTTTGTCTTCCAGCGTATTTGGTGGCTACTTTGCTGGCAGACTGTACCGCACACTGAAGGGCCATCGGTGGAAGAAGGGAGCATTTTGTGTAAGTCAATAGTAGAGTTGAGCCGGATACTCGGCTGAAACGAGTATCTGGTACGGATAAAGCACTTTTGCCGAGTACGAGTATTATACGAGTAATACGAGTCAATATCTGTGCTCGGATTGAATGAAAATCCTCATTGGGTAGCTGACTGTGTCTGCGTTCTGTGACAGGCTAGTCACAGCGCCCTCCCCTACACACATACAGATGTATTGTGTTGCTGTGTCCCGCTCTGCTCACTCACACACAGAACAGCTCTCTGTCTCTCCCTCAGTCACTCAGGTTCGCGGGTCTTTTCCGTTAACGTTTAGGGTTTCTTCAGCTTCAGGTTTGTTTTTACTTCGGTTTGTACTTACTTATTAACCAGTAGAGTTCTGGTAAACGTGGGTTCGTTCAGACGTGGTGCTTGGTAGAATGCGACTCGCGTTGCGTCTCTTTTTGACTTCACGCACTGCACACTGAGTGTCTGACACTTTGTTGCTGTATTTCATAAAAAAGTAAAAGGTAGTAGTGGTATAAATAATATTACAAATTAAGCTACACACACACACGCGCACACACACACACACACACACAAAAGAACCCCCCCCCCCCCCCCTCTCTCTCTTACTCACACACACACCTGGTGTGGAAATAAAACATTTTTAAAAAAGAACCAAAAATAAAAAAAATCATAAATCAGATCATAAAAAAAAAAAATTTGAAGTTAAAAAAAAGTAAGTTATGTTGAGTATGAAAACTCTTGTTCATTACATTTTACTTCATAATTGCAACCGCATGTGTTGTATTCATTGTTGCAAAAAAAATAGTTCATTTGCTATCGTGATCAAAACCATTGATTTGAAGCTCAATGCTGATGCTGTCCTGTAAATAGTTTTCTAATCAGCAATAAATATAACAATTTCTGATCAACCCATATCAATTGCATGCTTAAAATAACATACAGGTTAAAGCCCCGCCCATTTCAAGACGTCCAGATCCACTTCCGGATTAAATCCCGCCCACTTCCGGATCAGGCCACGCCCACCCCGAGTACAGATACAGATAGATAATTCATATGGTTAACAGATACAGATACAGATAATGCTGTACTCGCTCATCCCTAGTCAATAGGTTAAATCCTCACTGTGCCTCCCATCACTCCTGAGTTTGTATTGTTTCTCACTGATACACACTCAGTGTTTAGAGTTCTACAAGCCAAGATTTTAATGTGTAATTGAAGAAGTGTTGTCGTCCATCTGTGTTGCGGTAAGTTTTGTTTGTTTTGTCTCCACTGTAGACTGCAACTTTGTATCCTGCAGTGGTTTTTGGAATCTGCTTCGTCCTCAACTGTTTCATCTGGGGAGAACACTCCTCTGGGGCGGTGAGTGTCATCACTGGGATACACAGAATCTAAAATGAATGCTTTCAGCAGCAAACAAGGAAGCAGCTAGCTTAAAGGCTACTTACTTTATTGTACTAGAGACATTAATATTTAAGTTGTAGCAGATCACTTGTATTACTTTGAAAGGAAAGATTTCCCTTAAGTCATTAACCATGGTTCCTACAGGTCCTTGAAATCCTTGAGAGTTTGTGAATTAAATAGGTAAATAGGAGATTTTGTGTAGCAGCAAAACTGCTGAGTGTGTTGAAGTGAAGTGGTGTGTAGTAGTGTGTTTAAGACTAATGAATTCAACTTATCATTTAGAAGAGGAAGACTGTGCAATTTTCACTCCATTTTACAGTTTGACTTTAAACAAGAAAAATCTGTTGTGCATGTGACTTGGGGCGGCTGTGGCTCTGAGGTAGAGCGGGTTGTCGTAATCAGATGATCGGCAGTTCGATCCCCGGCTCCTCCAGTCTGCATGTCGAAGTGTCCTTGGGCAAGATACTGAACCCCAAATTGCTCCTGAAGGCTGTGCCATTGGTGTGTGAATGTGTATGAATGGTTAGCTCCTCAAACTGATGAGCAATTGGCACCTTGCATGGCAGCTAATGCCATCAGTGTATGAATGTGTGTGAATGGGTGAATGAGATATGTAGTGTAAGTCATCAGTTAGATAAAATAGAGTCAGATAAACAATTATCCCACTCTGTGCCCACAAGTAGCTAACGAGCTGCTAATTACTAACTAATAGCCAACTACTATTCTCATTTTCTTGTTTTTGAATCGTTTTTTTCTCTGTATCTGTATGGATAACTGGATGACCCTGAGGCCAATGTTTCAACATATTTCACGGCCTCTCTTAGAGACACAACTTAAACCAGAGCAGCCAGCACTGTATTACTGAGAGCGCTTAGTTTCGCACAGAATGACTGTTACTTTCTGTTTCTACTAGTTTATTTTTTGTTTATAAGAAATGAACTAGTTCTTGCTCCTTTCTCCATTTTTGAAAATGAGCTGCTTTAAAGTTCCAGTGTATAACACTGAGGACGATCTATTGGCAAACATGGGATATGAAATTCAGAACTATTTTTCACTTAGTTTGTAAAATAAGAGCCTTTCATATCTACAGACGCTGCACGTTTTTGCACGTTCCACAGCCACTGTTTCTCCTGCATGCTTGGAAGGGGAGGGTTAATCCTACAAACTGAACCTTTAAAATCCTGAGAGTTTGATTTGAAGCTGTTGTTGTGTCTTATGGTCAAACCATGACCTCAACACTCTCTGCGCTGTCTCCATGTGTCTGTGCAGGTGTTTGTTCTGCAACTACAGACTGTATAATAACTTTCCACCATCGTTTGTTTCACTCTTTCTTCAGCAGTGTGCTGAGGTAGCTCAACTGGAAAGTGAAAGGGAGAAAAGTTCTGCCTGAAGTGTAAAAATATTTTCAGTTCATTATGAAACTGGCGGGACGAATGAGACTATGGCAGCCTGCCAGAGTCAAAGTAATTAATGTGAAACACTGAGAGTTCAGTATGTCAGTTAATTCTGGTGGACAAATTCTGAGCATGTGCAGTAGGTGTGTGGTTTAACTTCATGTTGTAATTTTCACATCATTAGTTCAACATGGAGTGTTAAACTTCTCCTGTGTCTTGACAATTCTTTTTGTGTTCCCGCTCTCTTCCTTCACTACCTCAGGTCCCCTTCACCACAATGCTGGCCCTGCTGTGTATGTGGTTCGGTATCTCCATGCCCTTGGTGTACCTGGGCTACTATTTTGGCTTCCGCAAACAGCCATATGATAACCCAGTACGCACCAACCAAATCCCTCGGCAGGTTCCAGAGCAGCGCTGGTACATGAACAAGTTTGTAGGGTGAGTGTTTAACCTGTCACTTGGATGGCCAATGGCTCCAGTGTAGCATTTGAACTTTTGAGTTGAGGCATGCTTTCTCTTCAACAGAATCCTGATGGCTGGGATCCTGCCGTTTGGTGCCATGTTCATCGAGCTCTTCTTCATTTTCAGCGTGAGTACAACTCATTGGTGTAAACCCAGAGGATATGTATCATCACAGCCCCACTGTCTGTCTGTAACGTAATACTCATTGCTGTGTGCTTCTCTACCTACAGGCCATCTGGGAGAATCAGTTCTATTACCTGTTTGGCTTCCTGTTTCTGGTCTTCATCATCTTGGTGGTCTCTTGCTCTCAGATCAGCATTGTAATGGTTTATTTCCAGCTCTGTGCAGAGGTAAGTTCTTTCAGCTGCAGACTGTGATTAGCATTGCAAGTGTAATTCGTCTAGGATCAGCATGACCTGCAGTGTCTGGGGATATTAATCATAGCTGCAGACTGATCACTGTCAAGTTCTGCGTTTTAAATGAAAACCTCACATTTGTAATGAGATAGTTTTCATTTGCTTGAAATGTTGATGTTTGACTGAACTTCACATTCAGGAGGAGTGTGATGGTACTCAGAGCTAACCAGCCATGAGAAGCTGCTGTTACACCTGATTGACTAAATGAGGCAATCCAGCAAGTCCTCCCATTGATGTAAATTAAGCTGGCACGGTGGGGACCGCAGGGGGAGCCAAAGGAAGATGACTAGTGACTGGTGGGATAGGAGATGAAACAGAATCAACTTTTGGACAAACACAAACCAGCATCACGCCGTGGTGGTTAACCTGCTGATCAGACAATCTTATTAATGGCTCATCACTTCTTTATAAAGCATAAGTAAAGGCAACAGTTCAACAGACAACTTGTAAACCACCATCTTATAAGAAAGTAGTGTTTGTGTGAAGGAAATGCTGTCGTGTTTCTAAAAGTTTCTCAGTATTGTATCAGTAGCAGTAAACATCTCATCTGCTGTGTTCTCTCCTCACTATCAGGACTACCGCTGGTGGTGGAGAACTTTCCTGGTTTCAGGAGGCTCAGCATTCTACGTCCTCATTTACGCCGTCTTCTACTTTGTCAACAAGGTAAAAGCCCAGACGACGTTTGATTTGAAATATCCACATAACAGAAACAGAATGTTTTTGACTGACATACTATTGTAATAATCACTGGAATGGTGACAGTGTTTCCCATTGATTGTCTAGAGTGTGGCAGCTCGTCGTATTCACCACAGTTTCACAATGAAGTGAAAATGTTTTTACTCTCAGGCAGAACTTAAGTCTCACTCTCACTGATGATGTCATCAGGGTTATTTTAAGTTAGACCTGACACCTCAGACGTTTGACAGAAGAAGGCACTTTGATAGATGACGTTGATGCCAGCACACATCAGAGTGAAACATTTCCATCACACTTTAAGCATAGACGTCTGAATGAAATGCTGTTAGATTAACAATAATATATCATGCACAGAGAAATTCAGTCCACGTCTTCACACTTGTGGCAGTTGCATTCGTGGCCACTGCTAGTTCCAAACTAGTTGTGATGTCATAAAATCCTGCCAGTACATTGAAATGTTAAACTTTCCTTTTCAGCAGCTGAATGTGAAAACAAAACCTCTAATACACAGTGAGAAATAACGAGCAAAATAATCTGTCACACCCATCACTGATGCATCCTGATGACCACGTTCCATCTTACAACATGTGATAAATGGTCTGCAAATATTCAATTCAATTTTACTTCTATAGTTCCAAGTCAGAAGAGAAGTTATCTCATAGCTCTCCATACAGAGCAGGTCTAGACTGTACTCTTTATAATATTATCTAGAGAGACCAACAATTCTACCATGAACAAGCACTCAGCAGGTATGATCAGCAGTGAATCTGCTCTATGCTGGCAGTGTCATTGTTTTCCTCTGGGGAAAGTGGTGATACCAATGGGTGACACCCAGATAAGCTAAGTGCTAGCTTTGGTGGGCGCACTGCTCAGAACTGCCACGTTCAAAAAATATTGCTGACCTTTCAAAGTCTATCCAAAGATATAACCCAATCCAATCCAATCCAATTTTATTTATATAGCACAATTTAAACAAACACAAGGTTTCCAAAGTGCTGCACAGCAAGATAAAAATACAATAAATAACATAACAGAAGCACAATAGAACAATGGACACAATGAGGTAAAATAAAATAAAATTCAAATTCAAATTCAAATTTTATTTGTATAGCCCAAAGTCGCAAAATACATTTTGCCTCGGAGGGCTTCACAATCTGTACAGGGAGTGACACCCTCTGTCCTTAGACCCTCGGTTCGAGTGAGGAAAAACTTGCCCACAAAAAACCCTTTTAACAGGGAAAAAAGTGGAAGAAACCTCAGGAAGAGCCACAGAGGAGGGATCCCTCTCCCAGGACGGACAGACGTGCAATAGATGTCACGTGTACAGTCAACAAGTCAACAGAAACATTTTGTGTAATTACAATGAAAAATGACAATGGATTACAATGAATGATAAAATGATTACAGTAGCAGTGGAACCTGTGATAGAGATAGAGAGACACAGATGCACAGCAGCAGCAAATCATTAACTAAGTTACTATAAACTGTAATGGAGATCTGGTAACATTAATGACAGTAATAATATATGTAGTGGACGTCATGCAGGACCACAGCAGCAGTCACGATCCACGAGAACCTGCTGGACGAAAGAGCACAGAAACTCCGGGAAGAAGTTTAGTTAGTAAGATGCATTAATGTACATGTATGACAGACATGTATGTTTACAGATGGTGGTGGTGATGGTGAGAGAGAGAGAGAGAGAGAGAGAGAGAGAGAGAGAGAGAGAGAGAGAGGGTTTTCAGTAAAGGGAGATGTGACTGCATCTTCAACCAATACCATGCCTGGCTAGGCATAACCCTGAAAGGAGGAGTCCCCCGGCAGTATAGTCCTATAGCAGCATAACTAAGGGATGACCTGAGCCAGCCCTAACTATAAGCTCTATCAAAAAGGAAAGTCTTAAGTTTACTCTTAAAAGTGAAAAATAAGTGAAGTCAACTTCCTACTGGGTGTTAAAAGCCGAGAAGAAACAGCTGTATGTGACGTAGTGTAGCAGTATGGAAGAAAGTGAACTCAGCGTTAACACAATGTTGAAAACATACCACCATCTCACCTGGAAAGGTAACGCATCAGATGGGCCAACTAGCACTTTTGTCATTGGGCATGTAGTTCACGAACTTAGCTTGCTAAATGCTAAAGTTATTTATGTTGTATATGTTATATTATGTTGGCACCCTGCACTGAGCAAAGAGCATGTCACTTAATTTCTAAATAACATTTAAGAAACATTAATATAACAGACAGATCGATAGTCTTACTTTGACAGCTTGATGAAGTAGCTTTGTAATGACTGAAAAAGACCCTACAAGGAGCTAAAAGTCAGATTTGTGGGCCCTCTGCTGCCTCCTGCAGGTTTGTTTCCAACTTTATGGAGGTGAATACTAAACAGCTTAAATAGAAGTAATCAAAAGCAAAAAAATAAGACGGATGACGTATTGAAATTGATTCCTGCTCTGTTCATTCCTCTCAGCTGGACATCGTGGAGTTCATCCCCTCCCTCTTGTACTTCGGCTACACGGCCCTGATGGTCCTGTCGTTCTGGCTGCTAACCGGCACAATTGGCTTCTATGCAGCCTACATGTTCATCAGGAAAATCTACGCTGCAGTCAAGATCGACTGAGTCGTCACTGACGCTGCTGTTCTTGTTGGGGTTTTTTTTTGTTTGTTTGTTTGTTGTTTTGACTCATTCAGTTTTTTTAATGTATATATTTTTTATTCTTCATGTCCAACAAGCACTGACTTGTGTGTCGAGGGAACTGAGGGGTGCTTTTTACGGCGCAACAGCCCCACCCACTGGCCTCATAGGGAAGAACAGCAAGGTGGCAGAGCTAAACCAGCTGTTTCTCTCTATCCCCCCCCCCATCTTTCCCCCCTCCTCTTTCCAGGACAGAAACCCAGAGGGAAGTCACCTCTGATGGGACAGTTTATGTCCTCTGCTGTTTCACCTTGCACACAACACAGTGGGCCAAAGCTTGTCAAATGATGGTTTCTACACTTTTTCATTTTGTCTTTTCATTTGTGTTTTGAGTCTAACTTATCCAGTTTTTATTTTTGTCATCACAGGATTTATCTCTGATTTAAGTTCTTTCAATCATCTTCTGGGAAGCTGTTTTCATGATTTCCATGCGTTAATTCTGTCTTTTCTCTTTCCATCGTCTCTGTTTTCAAGTGTCACTTTGGTTTTATTTTGGAGACTTTGGAGATCAGGGAACGGAGCGGTCTTAATTGTGGTTATGGTGTTAACTTTGTTGTGTTGAACTGATATGGATGGAATTATGCTGGGAAGTCCTCCATTGTAACACGAGAAAGGATAAATTAAATGTTCTATTATTTTTTACTCCAGTTTCCATGTCCTGGTGTAACAATTTTAACCACAACTTTAATCAAAATATTAGCTTCTCCTTCCAAAACAATGGGTCTCCTTTAATGTCAAAATATTGGTCCATTTGCGCTAAATGATACAGAACAAGTCTGAATGAGACTACGAACCCGACGCCCTGACGCAGTGGACTGTTGGGTAAAGCTGCTGGAGTTGGACAAAAGGAAAAACTACAGTCAACACAGAAATGACACGGAGGAGTAACCTTTTGTATTTGTAAGTCTACAACACAAATATGTGTTTGGAGCTTTTCCAGTAGAACAGTTTGTTTTTTTTCTGCTCATTAACATGCCGTCAGTGTAGCCTTAGCAGAGCTGGACGCCTGCTGAACTATGCAGTAATGGAAAGCAAGAGCAACATTGCAAAGGACCATTTTTGTTGAGAAAAGATGCCTCGTTTCTTTCAGTCTGAATCTAATGTACGATACATTTTTGTGTATAATATGAAAAATCATTTTTGAAAGCCAGCAAGGTCACCTCTCTTTCTACCAGTAGTGGTAGACTTCATCTTGACAGTGGTTTGGTGTCATGGGAGGCAGAGCATTGAAATGTAATCCACAGTGTTCTTATTAGATCTGTACAGTCAATGTTTTTGTGTAGACAGATGCTCATATTCTCAAGTAACTGTTTTATTTTGAAGGGGGTTCTATTTTTCTGTGTCATGAGATTTTTCAGCAAAAAACTTTGGAGATGCATTTCCAACATGTTTGGAACCTGATTCAAAAGTTTGCGTGACAAGCAAATCAAGCTAAGGGCTCCCACAGACAACCAATGTATTTTACTGTAGCTAAATTACACAGTATATTTCATTCAGATGACATCATAAGCATGACATCAGTGGAATAGTTTGACACTTGCTGTTATATTTACTTCCATGCTAAGAGTCCGATGAGATTGATACCAGTCTTTTAACCTTCTATTAAATATGAAGCTACAACAGCAGCTGGTTAGCTTAGCGTAACACAGAGACTGCAAATAGGGAAACAGTTAGCTTCAGTCTGTCCAACGGTGCCCAATATAGCCAAGCTGCTGGGCTTCCCACTGTTTGCTGTCCTGATGCTAAGCTAACCAGCTGCTAGAGGCATCTTCATATTTAGCATACGTGTAACTCTACAAGGAAGACAGACAGCTTATTTCACAAAATGACAAACAAGTCTTAAAACAACACGCCCAGTTCAACATCATTCTAGCTCCACTGTGTTTCAGCCAGCAGTTCTCATTCTCTGCTGCCCTGTGACAGACAGAACACTGGTACATCATTATAATGCACAGCAGTGGTAGTTCAGTGGTGGATGTTAAAAGAATATTGTAAAGACTGAAAAGACAAGCTCTTTCCAAACAGATTTAAGGAGACTGAAGTAAAGCTGTGCAGCTAAGCTGCACGCTCTGAGCCCTTTGGTGACATTTTAGTTGGAGTTGTATTGAACTCATTTCAGTGAAGAACTGAACTGATCGTTTTTGCACAGAAGTAAGGATGATTTTTTTTTTTTCACTGTGGGGCTGTACAGAGGAGGGACAGGTGCCTAGATCAACCCTGATTCTCCAGGGCTGAAACAGTTGAATGAATGAATGAACTCATCCTCCTGTGCTCTCCCTGTCCTCTCTCATTCTAATCAAGTCAACCCAACACTTGTTAATCTATGAACGAGCTGCTTTAAGAGAGCGAGATGGGCCAAATTATCAAAGTGAGCCCTGCCACTTTGCTACGAGACATTACTGCTCAGTAAAGCCTCAATTCAAATGAGTGACCATTACTCTTTCATTTATTTTCATTCCATCAGACATGCAGGTACCATCTCCTCTTCACTGGACCACTCTGCCCTCTGCATTATGACTTACTGAGCTCTGACACTTGGCTGCTGTCTTGTGTAAAGACAGACAGACAGCCACTGCTCTCCTGCTGTTGACGTGCACATGGCAGGGGAGATTTTTTACAGATGGACTTCAAAGAGGCCCGAGTCATGCGTGTGTATGTATGATCCAGGGGTTTACAATGTACATAAAAGAAGATGGCTTTGTATTTGTTGCGTTTCGCTGTTTGTGGCGCTCTCTGTAATGATCCCGTCATCGTTTTAGCCAAAAGCATGATGCTCATGATGACTGTCAAAGGAACTGTTTCTGTTACTTTTCCCTGTTTCTTTTACAGAATGTCCAATTACAAAATGTACAATGACAAAACAATAAAGTGATGAGAAGTTGAATATGAAAATCATCTCCACTGTCTGATCTCCACAGATCTGAACATGCAGACATTCATGTTCCCTTCATGTGTCCCCTGACTTCATCTAGTGCCATCGTCAGATCAAAATGTTTCAATACTTTAGTTTTCAACCAAACATCTGCCAAAAAAAAAAAAAATCCCTTGCATGGCAGCTAATGCCAACAGTTTATGAATGTGTGTGAATGGGTGAATGAGCAGTACAGTATGTATGTACTGTAAAAGCGCTCTGAGTGGGACTAGAAAGGTGTTATATAAGTACAGTCCATTTAATGATCAGAATGGCGCCTGCTTTCCTAAACACAAACATACAGCTGCTCTGTGACTCAAGGAGAGAAGTCAGTGTCCACATAACAATCTAACATTTCATACTGTCCCTACACTGACGTCAAGACGTGCTGGACCCTGCATGATCCCCCATATGTGGTATGCTAGAACAGAAAATTCAAAGCACTGCTTAACTGACCATCATTGTATTTAGCTCTCACTGGATAACATGGCACGATTTTACACATTCTAGAACACCTTGATGAAGGCCCTGCATCAAAACGCCCTGCATGGAAAACCTGGAAAATTACATACTAGTTTTCTCGGCATAGAAATACCTGGAAATGACAGAATGTCCTGTAAATAATCTGTTTTGTCCTGGAAATGTTTAATTGTATCTTAGTCCCTCAGATCACCTGCATATTTCATTTGAAACTCCATTGTTAGAACCAGACAGTGGGTTCACCAGACACAAAGACGAAGCCAATCAAACTGTTCAATTAATGTTAGAGGAAAACTGCAGTAAACTCCACTCAGCTGAGATTAAGAGGAAAAATCAGTGAGGTTTCTACCAGTACGTCAGTGTTGGTGCGTTGTTTTCTTGACTCTTAAAGAAAATTTGCTGTTGCCACCTTCACTGTGTACATATCAGCTCTTCATCAGCAGCGATCGAACAGATCAATGAAGCAGTCCTGGAACAACATCAGCTTTATAATCATGTCATATGACTAACCATTTCTCTACTTTAAGATACAACCTACATGATGAGATTGCAGCAGGTGGATAACACTATAACCTGCACTGTATGGTAGCCTACAGATTGAGTTCATTAGTTAGCGTTGAGTTTGAAAGATATGGGCATTGATCAGGCAGGGTAAGTCTAGTGAAAGATGGTATTGGGCTAAAAGTCACATTTCTCATTGTGCTGCATCAATTTTGAGTCTAATGAAATCAAATTCTAAATTACCACCGTTTACCTCTTCAAACGTGTCCCTGTCAAGCTGTTAATTCCTGGTTTGTCCCTCTGTGTTTCCAAAATGTTCAGTGTCTGGAAGGCTATGATTAGACTACAAAGTCTGTGTTGTGGTTTCTCGGCCCTCTCAAATCCTTTTTACGAGCTCTCCAGGTTCCTGCTAAGAAAAATCTACAAAACCAAAAGATTTTCTATTCTTGAGTTATGGCACAGTTGGCATACCGTAAGTGTATGTGTGAGAGTCAGCTCAGTTGATGTAATTATAGGTTCATTCCATAGTACTATAATTGGGGCAGTCTTGACACTCAGTTATGCGTGCAGGCTTACACGTGCAGTTCTCTGAGACATAATCCAGACCCTGGTCCAGTACGAGGGTTAGACACACAGTGGGGCAAAAGCCACCAGTCAGATAGTCCTGAGATATTCTGGGATGCCATTTTAAACTATTTTTTGTCTGGTGATTCACTTTATGGCGCTGGGGTGTGAGAGTTCAGGGAGGCTATGGAGAAAGACTTTTGGTTGGCGAAGTTCTGCCAAACCGTTCAGTTCAGGCTGTGTTCAGCAGTGGAGCGGAACTGCTGGCCGTGTCTGCAAATATTGAGTGATGGAAGGAACTCCTGAACCTGACTACCACGTTCTCTGTAAAGTAGGCAGAGTTTGAAGAGATATCCTGGCAAAGATCTCTTGGCTGACTTGCCACTTTGGTGTCGCATCGATGTCATGGACAATAATTGCAGACCAGGGTGGTGGTTCCCAAAGGGGGACCAGATGGTGGGCTCCAATTATCGGGGTTTCACGCCTCTCAGACTCCCTGGGAAAGTTCATTGCAGGTTGCTGAAAAAGAAGCTCTAACTAACTGTCAAACCTCAATCCAGGAGGAGCGATGCAGATTCAGTTGGCCATGGAACAGTGGACCGTCATGGCTCACATACGTGACTGATGTGTGTAAGCAAGGCCATAGCCAGGATTATGTTGAGGTCAGGAATCAGAGTCATTCTTGGTTGGACATTCATGTTCCCCTCAGGATGAACTCTAATGTCTTTGATGATCCTCTTGAGGACATTCCTGTCAGTGTCAACTCACTAAATTAAGATGATGAACATGGCATTATAACTGATGACTAACTAATATTAGAACTTCAGACTCTTATTTTTCCTACTTTTGATGAGATTAAATAGAAAATTAAAAGGCAGCAACTCCTGCATGAGACTGTGGGGACTCTTCAACACCAGCATGACTTCATGCAGCACTGTTTGAATTATATTAAATATTACACTGTGCAGTTATTTTTTCCTGTTATTTATTTACACTGCAAAACGACCTCCTGCTGTATTCTTCATAAATCTTTTTCGTGGCAATATTTCCTGTTATAATGCTACACACCATGTGTGTATTCAGAACCTGCACAATTATTTCTGTGAAAGGATCCATCATACATATTTGTATACTTAAAAAGTGTATGTAGTGTATATAACTCTTATTTTATTTTATTTTTACATTTCATTTATTAATTTATTTTCTATTGTGGTTTTCTTGTCCACCTTGTGTACTGTGAGCTGCTGTAACAAGTGAATTAGTTTCCCAGTGTGGGATCAATAAAGTTCAGCTTATCTTGTCTTCAGCATTGTTGCAGCTCTTTGGTAGAGAGAAATTATTTAATTAGATTAATGGTAAATTGTGTTTAATTAAATTCAATCAATTCATCTGAACATCAAAAACTACAAACTCAACACAACTAAGCACCAACTCAACTAAGTGCTTCAGAGTTTTTTTTAATTTTCTTAATAATAGATCATAGATCTTGTTCTCTAGTAAAATGAAGTACTGCTGTCTTATTGGTGTTCCCTCCATGATACAAGGATTACAATTCCAATAAGCCATAAAAATCCTTAAATCAACATAAAACAAGTATTTTTTTTATTATAGATATGTTTCCCACGTTTCTAAAACCACCAAATTCTCACACAGAATTCAAATACAAACGACATGCCCACAATGTCATATTCATGGCAATGTTTAAGGACTTTAAGGACGTCATCTAACTAACTGTTTAATGATATAGAATAATGACTTTTATTTTGATACTGTTGATACCCCGGGCGCTGCGAACCGCTGCCCACCGCTGCCCACCGCTGCCCACCGCTGCCCACCGCTCCAGTCTGTGTGTATTAGGCATCTGCCACTATGTGTGATCCTGTGCATGAGCATGTGTTCTGACAGGTGCCAACTGGATGGGTCAAATGCGGAAAAATAATTTAGTTAATTAATAAAGTTTGTAAAATTTTAAAAAATTAAAAAATCGAAGTGGATTTTTACTTTTTTTTAAAAAAAAAAGAAAGAGAAGAAACTCTTGAAATGAAAAAATATGCAAATAGGGTATGAAACCGCTGGTTTGTCTTTTAATAATTTCAACATAACACATGACAACTCAAAGATACACTGTAATGTACAATAAGTCAATAGTTCTGTTGTTGTGTTCATCATCTCTTTGGATCAACCAATATACAAATCTGTCACTTTTACATTGCAGTAACTGATTGCATGTGAGATATGTAACAAAAAAAGCAATACTTCTCGTTTTCTTTCTTTCTTCGAAGCACGTCATTTATATAATTCTCCCTGTAGTTGATAAACTCCATGCTATATAAAATAGTAAGTGAAGTGAATGCAAATATTCTATTTTCTTTCACCTTTTTTCACCTTTTTTCTTCCAGAGGTGGCTGTAATAGCAAGTGATAAAAATAAAATGGGATAAGTCACTAAACGAGATACACAAAGAGGTTGGAATGCAAGACTTACATTAAGCTAGAAATATATAAAACTACATGTGGATGTTGCCTGCTTCAGACAGTACCCAGTTTCCTACTAAAAGCAAAAAACAAAGAGAGGGAGAGAAAGAGAGAACATTATTAAAATCAGATCAGTTTTTTTCAAGCTTAAACTGATGAACGAATTCCCTTAAAATGTTTGTGTTCTGCACCTAGTAGTAAAGAGGAAAAGGTGAGGATAAGTGCATCCCTAGTAGGTGCAGGTCGAGGTAATGGAGCTACAGCCAAGCCGAGGAACAGAACAACATCACTGTCAGCGGTCAGAGGATGGTCCGTGTTAAATCTCTATATTTAAGTGTTTAAGAGTTGTTATTAGTCTGATTTGGTATCAGCTTTGTGTGTCAGCTCAGACTACAGAAGCCCATTTCTACCAAAAAAAGAGTTATGAATATTTATATTAAAAATACTAATGGTGAGGTAAAATTAGAAGATAGGCTACTTTATTAAGTAAGAAATATCAGTCGATAAGTCAGAATTGGGATTGTAAATAAAGTTTCACTTACTAACTCAATAGTTTGACATCGTAAGTCAGAGTTAAGATAGTAAATAAAAGTTCATAGTGAAGAAGTAGAAGTCACTATTTTGACCTTCTTACTTTAAAATAATGAGATAGTGAAAGTTTCCACTTATTGAGTCTAAATTATGATTAAAAATTCAAGATTTTAAGCCAAAATTTTGAATTTATTTGAAGTCAAAGAGTTTTACTTCAAAAGTCAGAATTATTAGCGAGTAACTGGAACTTTGACTGATTTGCATCTTGTAGTTTCAACTTAGTAAGTCACGTTTTGTGAGTGCATGAGTATTTTTTACTTTTATCTTCCCTATACTTTCATGGGGTAGAAATGAGCTTCCATACAGAGGTCCATTTTTGCAGAACAGACTCTCAGTGAAGAATGACTAACTCAGTCCTGAGGGAACACACCTCTGAAAAACAGGCGTGAGATCTGTTGCTGTCAGTGTTTCACAGCTACGAGTGCGTCCTGACCACACTTCCACGTTCAACAACTTTTTCATTTCTGTCTTAAAATATCTAAAAGGTTCTACTCTTTTTCACCTATTTTCATATTATCATAGGCCTCATTTAAAGCCAGTGTTTGGTTTGTCTTTTCTGGAAAACTGTAGAAAGATGGCGGTGACCCGTTCCCAAAAAGTTCATTCTAAAAACTTAATAACTGTTACTCTCAGGTGATTTGACACTAATGAAAACATACTTATGAATATTATATTCCATTTCTGCCATGTTCTGTAAATAGAGCTTCTTAAATCTCACAGACTGAACCTTCAAAGCCACATTATTCACTCTGCAACAGAAACAGTAGTAACTGTATTACTGCAGAATGTATGAGTATATGTATGAGTCATTACCAGCATGAAGCTGTTCCTTTGGGCTGGGATCCACTTCAGTGACCATGGCTGTACGCTCTAAGTGCTATATTTTGGGGTCACTCCTGACTTAATTTTCTTCAGTTACATGGTCTAAATATGGCCCGTCAAAATGATTCTGTTACAACGGCCTTTCAGTGGAAGCTTGTGGTCAGGTTGTGGCTTTGACACTCGGCTGACAGCAGTCTTGTTTCTCAGTGCCTCAGAATAACAGATATGTTGTTTCTGTTCTATTCAAGCACTTGGCTGTAGAGTTTGATGCAATAAATTTGAGTGAGAGAAGGCAAAGCTTACCCAAAAACAAAACTCTTTCAAAGGAGAAGGGACAGGGGGCTCTTATGTAGAAGGATATTAGTGAAAAGTCTATCAAAAATACTGTTATTCTTTTGGAGAAGAGAAATACACAAAGGTTGATAAAGTCTACACATCAAACTAATGGCACATACATATACAGGATCAATACAAAATTAAAAACATATGAACATATAAGCTGAAAATTTAAAAGAAAAAAATACTCTTTTTTTTTTTAAGGTTGAAAGTGCTAGAATTCAGATTAGCTCACAGAAACCCAGGGAGGACAAACTTAATACATGCCAAAAGCTTTTTTTTTTTTTTTTTTTCTTCTTTTTTTTTAGGACTAAATGAATATCACATGTTACAAAAATATAAATGCTCAATTTGATTGCTACAAATTTGGCTTGAGCCAAGAGGGTTTTTCTTAAAACCTAAAAAGGTTTTTTTTAACTCAATAAAGATCAAATTTGAATCTTGTCTCTTTTTTTATATATCATGAAAATTCTTAGAAAGGTGCTGACAGCTAATTTATTTAGGATCAATAAAAGGTTTGATCATTTTAGAAAAGTCATCATCAAAACAATGAATTTCCAGGGGGGAGACTAATAAGTGATTCAGAGTTCAAATGACTTGATTATAAAATCTAAGATTTGGGCTGATCAAACAGTCAGACTGTAGAGAGGCTTCTTCTGCATCAGTGCTTCTAAGTTTTCAGCTGCTCCTACTTTATAAGGGGAATATTCAACTGTCTACCACAGAGGCATGATCAGCTGCTCGTCGCCGTGGTTTCATATCCTACAGTATCAGAAATCAGATAACACTTGTAGCATTTTGTAACAAGCAATTGTGCAAAAATGTAGTTTCTTCTCCCCAGGTTTTGGTAAGAAAAAAAAAAAAACAAATAAAAATGAGGTGATGTGTTGTGTTGTTTTTCGAGGTCCTGTTTTATACAAACAGAAAATAATATATCATATGACAACAAACAAAACAAATATATGACTATGAGCAATACCCCAAGTGCAGTCAGTCATTTGTCCCCCATGCTTTGAATGTCAAAGCCCGGGAATTGGGTGACTGCATTCTTCTGGATATCGCTGTATTTTCAGACCCTTTTCCTTTGACTCTACAAAGCAGCTGAGAGAGGAGGAGGAGGAGGAAGAGGGGGAAGAGGAGGAAGAGGAGGAGGAGGAGGAGGAGTACAGAGGGGATGGGGCCCGGGGATGATGAACACTATGTCGGTTCGGTTTGTGCATGTTTTCAGCTCACTGTCCATCTTGCAAAAAGAAAAAAAAAATTGAAATGTTCTAGTGGCCTACAGTTGTCATCCGTCAGCAACTGTAGCTAAAAGCAGCAATATGTATTTTATTTTATTTTTTATGTGCTATGTTTTTGTTTTTCCTGGATTTTTTTCTTTTTTTTTTGTTTGTTTTCACTCAACATTTAATGGCGGCTGGGGATCGCCTGTCTATGACTGGAACAACATTTACACACACAAAGTTATGGATAGTTATGGATATGCCAGTTGTGTTGGTCATGCCACAGACAGAACACTAAATAAAGAGCACCTGTTTTACTTTGAGGCTTAGGTTAACTTTGGGCTCAGGTTTTTATAGGCTGGTGGTGAAAGGTTTCGACTCCAAGACTTCCAGAAGCGCTGAGCTCGGAGTGAAATCTGCTGGGATCTCATCACAGCTCAGGGGGGTTACATATTTCACTGGATAAAGACCTATAGTCATAGATTCATAGGCCATCCATTTCAGCATCACAATTTATCTATTCAAATCCTAATTGATTATTAAGCCACTAACAGCCTTTTATAGATATTTCCCATCCACAGTTCTGATTCGCTATACTAACTCAAGTACATGTAAAGGTAAAGATTGGATATGACAGAAAGCTTAAGGGAAAAAGCTAATACTTCATCCATTTGTTTCATCAAAAATGCAAGATACACACAAATGTAAACCTGCCAGACATCAAAAACATCATCACTTAGTTTTAATACGTCTACCTAAAATACACCTTACTGAGATAAAAGCAATAATAATATTCATTTTTGAGATATTTCGTACACTGCAATAACATTCTTTAACACATTTTTCCTCATCTGTCACTGTAATTCTTTTGTTTTTTTTTTGCCATTCACATATGTCAGGGTTCATCATTACCATGATGATGCATCTTTTTCAAAGACCGCCTAGAAGATGTGTGGATTTTGTTCCAAGAATGAAGGTATGTTTGACAGCTGCAGTTATCGTTATCACGGGAGCTTTTCAAGATAACTGTTAGAAGGAAGGAGAGAGAAAGAGAGAGGAGAAAGTCTGACAAAAGGTTTCCCAAGGAGAGGTGAAGTGCCTTCTGCTAAAAAAAAAGTGCTTCTCTTGAGGATCAGTAAAAAATCATTTTCAACCAACTCACACACTTTCACATTTCTTTCTTTTCTCCATAAAATGTGTGGCCGTGTGTGTGAGCAGCCTTTGTGTTTGGCAGCTAACAGCTCTCTTATCAGTCTTATGATAAAGAGTCTGTTCATTCAAACTGACCTGACTCTCGGAGCATACCATTTACAGTTAAAAAGAAAATAATAAGGGGCACCCGTCGAATTGTTTGTCTCGTTTGAAGAACACAGTTTTAGAGGCAGGGGTCGCTTTTGTGGCTCTGGCCTGGCCATCTACATTTTAGAGTTCAGGGTCAATTGTCAACTCAAGGTCTACATTTCTTCATTCCTTCACTGATCTCTCTCCTTGTCATACTGATCCTGACAGTTTTAGGTTATTAGGTGGTTCGAAACTCAAGATGAGACACATTCTACCATGTTCTTAGATTTGGAAAAGAAAAATAGTAAAACAAAATATCCACTTCAAACTATTTTTTTCTGGGTCACAACAAGACAGATAATCTTCACTAAAAATTATCTTTGATAATATTATTCCTTTAGAAAGTATGCAGTACCACGCCTTTTAGCCTACTGATCCTGCCCTCTATACTACTAAATAGGGGATGGAAGGGGGATAAAAGGGGAAGTAACTGGAAATAAAAAAAGATGGGTTAATACGTTGTTATAACTATAGGATAGGAGAAAAAAAGCCCAAATAAAAGCTGCTTCAACTTCTCTTCTCACCTTTTCCTTTTTGCTCAAAGGGGTTTAACTTCCTTTTAAGGCTCAATCAAAAGCTTTTGTGCGCTTTCATTTAAGGCTTCTAAGCGTTCATATGTGTATTTATTTATTTTAATTCTCCAACTTTTTGATCACGCCCTGTAAAGAACCACAGCCTGAAATATCCAAGCAGAGCTGAACTGAGCTGAGGCTGGTGTGGAGGCCATCTTGGCAGGGCAGGGCTGGGCCGAGGGCTGGGCCGAG
The DNA here is from genome assembly GCA_946959425.1 of Argyrosomus regius. Classification (NCBI taxonomy): domain Eukaryota; kingdom Metazoa; phylum Chordata; class Actinopteri; family Sciaenidae; genus Argyrosomus; species Argyrosomus regius. Next base: position 28,198,522 of record OX336891.1, on the reverse strand, counting down.
GGCTGGGCCGAGGGCTGGGCCGAGGGCTGGCTCTCTCACTGGAAGGCCTGGTGGAAGCGAGGCAGTGTGGTGGTACTAAGGCTGGAGCTGAACACTGATGGGAGGGGGTGCAGGGGACCAAGGCCCAGACCCCCGCTGGAGCTCTGCTGCTCCTGAGGTTGCGGTTGCAAAGAGGTAAGAGGTGCTGTGGCGACGGCAGCTGCTGCCGCGGCGACTGCTGCAGCGTGGGGCTCGGCAGCGTGCAGAGATGAGGAAGAGGAGATGGAAGAAGAGGAGGAGGTCGCAGATGAGGTGTAACCCATCACCAGCCCTCCCGTGCTCATGGGGGCACTGTAGGGAGGCAGGTTGAGGGGCAGGAACCCCAGCAGGTGGGAGAAGTCCATGTTAGCAGCACACAGAGACTCAGCGATCACCGCAGGGCTCTTGGACAGGAGGTGATCTCCGCAAAGCTCATCCACCAGGCCCGAGGTGGGCTCCAGCCCATCCTTGGGGGGCGAGGCAGCAGCGTGGGGCTCTGCAGAGGGAACCGGGCCTGGCGAGCCACTTTGCAGATCCATGAGGAAACTCTCCATCTCCACTTTCAAGGGCTTGTCCAGCAGGTATGAGGTAGATCCCAGCTGGTATTTGGAGGCTGGCTGGGGCTGGTGCTGCTGCTGGGGAGCCGGAGGTTGGTGGTGTGAGGGCAGCGGAGGGGAATGGTGGTGGTGGTGATGGTGGTGATGATGGTGGTGGTGATGGGAGTGTGGGTGAAGAGGTCCAGGGGATTCCATGTGACAGCCCATGCCCATAGCTGCAGACAAGGAACTGGGCATCAGGGAAGGGTGTGGGTGACCCACCCCAGAATTGGACATGGCCTGGAGATGGTGGGGGTTGTACATGCCCATTGGAAAAGGGGCCCCACTGGGAAATGGCTTTCCCATCATGGGGTCTTTGTTGGGACCCATACCGCACATCATGGGGCTGAGCTCCTCCTTCACAGAGCAGGGTGGTGACCCGGAAGCTAAAAGACCTAACATATCAGGAGGCTCCGTCTTGATCTTAAGCAGCTCCTGTGAGTGGCTCTTCTTCACATGGCGTGTCAGATGGTCCTTCCTGCCGAAGCGTTGGGCACAGTACTGGCACAGGAAGTCCTTTCGGCCCGTGTGGACCACCATGTGCCGTCTCACATCCTTTCGTGTGTAGAAACGACGGTCACAGTGGTCACATGGGTGTTTTTTCTCCTTGGTGCCACCCGAAGACTTCCCAGAGTGGCTCTTGAGATGCTCCAAGAGCACAGGTGTGCTCTCGTAGGTCTGCATGCACACTTTACAGGTGAGATCCCCTGCCGTTGCAGAGTGCATGGCTACATGGCGCTTATATCCCAGCTTGGTGTTGTAGTGCTTCCCACAATCTTCACACTTGAAGGCCTCCTTGTTGGGGTCATGGGTCTGCAGGTGGTTCTTCAGGTGGTCTTTGCGGTGGAACATTTTCTCACAGAACGAGCACTGATGGGTCTTCTGTGGAGAGTGTGTGGCCATATGCCTGCAAAGGAACACAAGAAAAAAATGTTGGTTTTTAGGAGAACTTACACATTCCTTGTCTTTTTGTCATGTCAGTTATGCAGTCATGTGCATGCTAAAGTGAGCCATGAATTCCTTTCAGTCAAACCCATGTCCATGTATGCATAAATGAGTCACAGTGGTTTGCAGTCAGGACCTGGTTTTGGAACCACTTCCTGTGACTCACTGGATTCCAAAAATCCTAGTGTGTCGAAGAATTTGATACTTGAATCATTTAAACCTGTACTGATTGTTTATTTGGTCACTTACAGCAACCAAGCTGTAAACACACCATTAAAATGTGAAGGTGTATTCACACATTCACATTCACATATTCACAGCAGAAGTCTAATCATTCTCCTTTTAGCTCTGTTTTTGGTCGCCACCAGTGAGGAACGTATTTCACGTACATGTAGCCATTGTTTTTCTTTATTAATATTTTTGGGGGGCTTTTTATCTTTATTTGAGATTGCAGCTGAAGATGAGAGAGGGGCTGACATGGCACAGCAAATGGCCGCAGGTTGGAATCTAACGCAGGCGCTTGATTCAGTTATTGCTTTCTAAAGGTCCAGTTACTACTTCTTCTGGTTCCCACATACTGAGTAAAAGTAAAAATGATATTCTTTCTGAAGTGGCTCACTGGGGATGTGAGAAAGCTAAAGAAGCCATGCATCCTATTATATTCAAAAGGCTGAGTTGAGTGATAATGTGCAGTACCTGAACAGTTTGTATTTAGAGCTGAAGGCCTTGGGACAGTGTGGCTGTGAGCAGTGGAAGGGTTTCTCTCCTGTGTGACTCAAGGCGTGGAGCCGGAGCTTCTCCTGTGAAGCGAACAGAGCCCCGCACACCAAACACTCGTTCCCACTCACTCTCCCGACCTCTTCTCCTTCTTCTTCCCTCTCCCTCTCTCTCTCTTTCCCCCTCTCTCTCTCTCTCTCTCTCTCTGTCCGTGGCAGTGGGGCGGTGCTACCAAACAGCTTGGCGGCAGTCCGTCGTCCCTCTTCCTCCGGCGTCAGTGCGGTAATACGGTGTGAGGCATCGGCGGCAGCAGCTGCCATGGCAGCCCTAGAGTGCCGCTGCCATGAAAATTCACTTGTGGCTCCCCTGCCTTGCAGGCTCAATGTGGGAAGTTGTGAGGGGGTTTGTTGAAAAAGAAGCTTACAAGGAGGACCAGTGATCCAATGGAAGCATCAAAGTGAGCCAAAATCTGTGGTGACATAGAAGGAGCATGCTTTGAAGAATACTGTTTACAAGTTTGTAGCAGCACTGAACACCTTCTTCTCATGAAGTAACTTTTTACCTGTTAAAATCCTTCTTTTGTCTCTGCACCTTCTTTCTCTCACTCTCTGCTTCAGTCGCTCCTCTCCTTCAATCTCTGGTCTTCTCCTCCTCACCCAGTCCCAACAGCTATGGTTGGCGGTGAGTGGGAAACACTGCTTTGCATTTTTACTGTTCTGCAAGGAGAGAGCAAACATGACAAAGACAAAGGTAAGGTGACATGCTGTGACTCCTGTGTCATTTGATGTCAAAGAATTGTAACAAAATGCAAAATGTAGAACAACAAGTCAAACCCTCAGAATCCAGGCCAGTCCAAATGAAACTTCTTCAGCCTATAATTCAACAGGCTTGACTTGAAACACAATATGTCATTTGCAAATTCCACTTTAAAGCAAGTGTACTCTGCACTCACTAGGGGGAGCTGAATGACTGACATGGCACAAGTGCACAGGATTAGCAAAAAAACAGTTTTGTGAATGACGATTCTCAATCCCAGTCACACCACAACACCTTTATTTGTAACCATATGTGAAGACTGAATGTAATCACGTAGACTCATCCCCCATCATGTGTGTCTTCAGATGACAGCACAGTGCACAAAGACAGCTTTGTGTGTGTTAATGTGTGTACATGTATGTACTTGTTATGAAACTGGATAAGGCTCCTGTAATCCTTGGGAAAACACAGCGACACAACCCCGAGGGCAGAGCAAGAGTGTGTGTTTAAGCCACACACTCCAAGAGCCGGCACTACCTGAACTCAACAAAAAGTTTGACATGAAAAAAAGCAGCTGATGACCTGCAGTTGTTTGTTAAAATAAGCCACAAACTAACCCGTGTTCCCGAGTGATCTCTGAACTCTCTGTCTTTCTGTCTGTCTGTCTCTCTCTCTCTCTCTCTCTCTCTCTCTCTCTCATCTCTGCATTCCCTTATTTACCCTCAGCGACCTCTGTGACCCCTGCTAGCTAACACACCAGCTAAGTCCAAGGTTGAACGGACACGCCACTGATCGCAATGTTGGCCGTCAGTCACGTGAACCAAGAGTGCATAAGTGTTGTAAACACATGTGGGCATAAGTGACAGAATGCACATGCACACACACACACACACACACACACACACACACACGAGGTCTGTACAAACACACACAACTCCAAATGTAATGGCATCCTTTCTGTGTGAGAGGTCAATGAGTTAAGAGAGGCAGCTTTAAATGTTTTTGCAGACAGTTATATTCACGTTTATGAAGAAAAAGCACTAACATGTATCCACAGGTTGGTACATGTGGTTAAAACATGAACATGAGAGCTGTGTGTGTGTGTGTGTTCATGTCCTTTCTTCTAAACTGCACTACACTACGCTGTCACTTTAGCGTGCCTGTGCGCTCACGAGTGTACATGTGCATACATGTGTGTTTGTTCCTACGATGTATGTGTGTTTACAGCGGTGGTTAAGAGGACCTGACAGCTGTAGCGTTGTGTGGTGGTCATCACCCAGCGGGGAGGGTGCAGGGGGGTGACACCCGTCCCATTGAGCACCCTCAGGGAGCCCGGCTCTATTGTACAGCCTACCCACGTCGCACATTCCTGGCCTGAACCATGCCGTGTCGCCCTGCCTCTCTCCTCTGCACACAACAGCACATACAACACACAGAGTTCTGGTCACGCCGAATGCAACATCATGTACACCCCCCCCCCAAAGCCAGCATGCACTCACAAAGGCGCGTACACAGGTCGGCAGATACAGTACAATGAAGAGAATCCACACAGTCAACTTATAGAAATAATCCAAATAGAGCTTGAAAACAAAGGACACACTACGATGGACCATTTGAAGCTGTAACTTCACACATGGACGACCTCAGGCCTGAAAAAGCCCAAATGACTCATACTAACATCTGCAATATTATTATGCTAACTTATATTATACTATTATTACTATTATGCTAGCTATTATGCAAACTCTGTTTTCAATTCAAACGATTCAGTTGTCCAATACATCCACACTGATTCCTGAATCCCACCATATATACATCAAATTGGGCAATACATTAAATATTATCCTAACTCAGTGTACATAATCATTCAATTTAAGCACCTAGACCACCTCAAGCAGTGACGTTCTGCTTCATACATAAACTCCTTTAATGAGTTTTTATGTCTTAATGTTGATCACCTATAAACTCCTAAAGTAAAGCAAGTTTTGTACTCAGACAGTAATTTGATGAGAAAATCCACACATGGACTCATGGGCGGCTGTGGCTCAGAGGTAGAGCAGGTCGTTCACTAATCAGATGATCGGCAGTTCGATCCCCTCCAGTCTGCATGTTGAAGTGTCCTTGGGCAAGATACTGAACTCCAAATTGCTCCCGAAGGCTGTGCCATCGGTGTGTGAATGTGTATGAATGGTTAGCTCCTCAAACTGATGAGCAGTTGGCACCTTGCATGGCAGCCAATGCCATCAGTGTATGAATGTGTGTGAATGGGTGAATGAGATACGTACTGTAAAAGAGCTTTGAGTGGTCGAAAGACTAGAAAGGTGCTATATAAGTACAGTCCATTTACCATCTCTTACAAAAAGAGATTAGAATCACTTTAGTAGTCTGAAAATGTTTGATATGACTGCGTGACCCTTTTCACGGCACATAGTTTGACCTGTCACAGTATGAACAACACAGGTGTCACTATTAACATCCACAATGACAGTGTGACGGTGAGCCAGCATGCACAACACCAGGAGAGCTGACAGTGAAGCAGCTACATGTGATTCAGACCATTTACACCTGAGCTTTATCAGCTGTGATGATGCTGTATCAATTCAAACATCACTTCAAATACTCTACATAGAAATCAAAGTTATTTCTGATTATCACTTCCAATATTCATTTTTCTTACACAGAACCTATTCCTGATTAAAATAGTTATTTCCTCTCACAAACTCTTTTAAGGACAGATTAATCTCTGCTACATGCGGTGACTGTGACTTTCATTCATCTGTTTACAGCCTAATTTCATTACACACAGTCCTTTATCCCCATTTGTAGTTCTATCTCATATTTTTATAAAACATTTTTATCTCTACTGTTACTTTCTATTTTTTATATAGTTTTCTATTTGTATAGATGTTAGCACAGGTTAACTTTCCAACACAGTTATATATTTATTTTCTATGCAAATGTCTAATTCCTCTGCACATTTTCAATTTCTCTATACATATTTAAATTCTATGCAAATGTTTAATTTCTATGCAAATGTTTAATTTCTCTGTACATATTAAATGTAGATTTATCTCAGGTTAACTTTAACCTATGACTACTGGGTTATAGGTTAATTCTAATGTATGTTTAAGGAATGTTTGCATGCTGCTACTGGTTTGCATGAATATCTATCTATCTATCTTATTAGCAGATTAAAGCTGCACAATAGCTAGCCAAAATGCAGTAACTATATACAGTATTAGTCAACTCATACTATAAATACTGGACTTTCTACCACACACAAACAAACATCTAAAGTAACAGAGCTAAGCTACACTAGGTGAAAGCTAACGTGTGAAAAAAAACCACGGCCAGTGCTCCGCCTTTCTTCGTCCTTGGTTCTCTCTGTAATTGAAAAATATCAATTTTGATACACCAACATGTCTGTAAGTCAGTTTGTTATCCAACATAATTAAATGAGGCAGTAGCTAAATCATGATCATCAATCATGATGAAGACACAGCTGAACTAGTCCTGCTAAATGTTAGTTAATGACTTTGGTTTGGTCAAATTACTTTTTAGATTCATTTCTAGTAAACTTCAGCATCAGCAACTTCACCAGCATGCTCCTTGCATGTCTCTCTGCAGCACTTCACACGCTACTGCATGTTCCTCATTATGTATCAATCAACCAATCCGGCTGAGGTTTCTCTCATGTGTTCCCGCTCCACATGTAGAAAACCCCTCTGTTCGCCCACACCTCCCCTACTGTTGTGTTTGTACAGTAAATCCATCACCAGCCGACTGCAGCTACTATCAACTGTGATATACAGTACGAGGTCCAGATGCACATGTGTTCAAACACTCATCTACATGCGACAAACAAAGAACATTTAAATAGAAATAATAACTCATTTATATTATATTTTACATGTAATGATTTCTTCTTTTATCCCCGACACACAGATATAATAAATAGGAGTGTTACATCCCCTCATGATGAAAGATGCTGGCTAATAAAGATTAATATGGTGTTGAACAGAGTTAGAAAAATAAGATTCAGAACATGTGGGTTCTGCTTTACTACAATGAGTTTTCTGTTGTGGCTTCTCCTTTAAGAATGTTCATGTAATCTTTGTACCTCTGTATGATTCATCATTTTCTCAACTTTCAGAGAATATCAGCATCCAGAGAATTCACTAGGATATGACTCTCTTTCAAATTCTCCTCACCAGAGAGGAAGAGAGAGATCGGATACACACTTAGAACTTCTGTCTAAATCAGATGATATGAGACACATACTTGTGACTTCTATTGGTCATATACTGTGTTAAAGTATAAATCTGTCCTGTAACAGAGAGTAAGACAGCTGGAAGTCTTTTCAGTATTCATGATTGCTTCAAAAACACCATTAAAGAAGCAGCATATCCTATTAGATTACAGCCTTCCACTTATTCAATGCTCCACCTCAGACAATAACAGCATCCTCAAAGGTTTCATTTCTAATTCAAAGAAAAGACAAAAGAACTATAACATGGAGTTAGATTCAGACTGGGTCAGTGATGCTACCTCATTCTAATCTAATTCTACAGGTCTTTAAAAAAAAAGAAAAGAAGTTCCCCTCGAGGGATCAATAAAATATCTATTCTATTTTTCTTTCGTGGGTTCTGAAATAAAAAAATAAATTCACAAATGAAATACACATAAGTTAACACTCTTAACACACTCTCAAACAACTAATTCTGATTATGGAATGGAGATGAAATAATTAGTCAATCAACAGAAAAATAATGAGCAATAACTGAACTGAATTTTCAGAGCAACAAAGACAAAAATTTGCTGATTAAAACTTGTGTAAAGTGAAGATTTCTCTCTGTCTTATTAAAACTGACTGTCTTTGGGAACAACGTCTGTTACCGTGGACTACTGACGTTTAACAGGCTAAATAATTCATCACTTTATCAAGAAAAAAACTGACAGATTAATTGTTAAAAGATAATGATTAGTTGCAGCCCTAAATGTCAGTAATATGTATCTGTATCAGTCAGAGCACACTGCTTCATAACCAGCACAAACAGCAACAATTGCAGCCATTTCTAACCACTAATCACACTTCACCGTCACTGCGGTGATCACAAAGTAACAAACTCACTGCTGCAGCATGGAACTTCATTCCAAAATGGCAGATTGACAAACACTCGGCAGCACATTCACACTGAACCTCTGCTTACTTCCCCTAATCAAAAACGCTGAAAGCAGAATTGAACTGCCACTTTCCAACCGCCCGGGTGTCTTTAGTTTCTGTCCTGGATGAAAGAGCTTCCACATTCCTTTCCTGAGAGGTCAGAGGTCAGCCTCTGCACTGCCTGCCTGCCCGCCATGGCTCCCGCATGCTGAGTGACTAGTATTAACCCCTTCACTGCATGCAGCAGCCATACTGAGTAACATGTGAGACGGGTTTTAAAGTTTATCAGATTCTTTGTGGTGCTGATGGCACGATGCAGGACCAAACCAGACCAGACCAAACCAGAGCAGGCTGGTAGCGTCCACAGAAGCATGATCTACAAAGCAGGACGCTGCGGCTACAGTACAGAAGCTGCTTGACTAAACTATACGAACAAACTAAATATAGAAAGTGAGTTCACCGTCCGGAGCTTAGGTGACAACAGCCGCACTCGTGGGGAGAGGAGGAAGAGGGGTGTGGGTGTGGGGGTGAAGTGCTCTGGGGAGTTGAACATGTTGCACAAACATTTGAACTACATAAAAATGTACTGACACAAGTAAAGTTACTGTACTGTACTGTTTAAACAGCTTCTCATGCATGTTTAACTAAACTTTAATTTTATTTATATATATATATATATATATATATATGTATATGTATATATATATATATAGTGTGCTGATTTTTAATCCTAGTTGAAAGAATGTTGAATTGAAAAAGAATGAAGCACAATGACAAAGAAAGCAACATGGTTTTAGAAATGTTACTAAAACATTACAAGCATGTTAGACATGAACAACATGTGTGTTTCAGGCATGGAGAGGGAGTCTTCAAAAGGAAACTCGGAGTGAGATAAGTAGTGAGAGTGTGTGGGAGAAAACTCCAGAAAACCAAGTCAAAGATAACCAAGCAGCCACATTTACTCTTTAAGCACTGAACTTCAATTCAAGATTTTTACTTCTGTGTTTCCATTTTATACAACTTTACTTCCACTCCACTACATCTCAGAGGCAAATATTGGACTTTTACTTTTCAGATTACATGTTCATACCCTTCCTGTCCAGTGAAAACTGTGTCTCTAATTCTGTTGAATATTCATAAACTGAAGTCTTCCTTTATGTGTTGACACATTTCTCCTCCTTCTTCAGATAAATAAACTTTAAAAACTAATGATCTCTTGGACCATGATGCATTGCTGTATATTAAACTAACCAACAGTACATTAAGTAGTTAAAATGAGCTCAACCTGAAATGCAACACACACATGAATCAAAAAAGATCAGATATAATAGAAAAACACTGAAGGAAATGTTTTACTGCACTACTGCTGATAATACATACATTTACTTAGGTAAGGTTCTGGATGCAGGACATTTACATGTAGCAGATTATTTTCACACGGTGGTTTAAGTACTGAGAGGAAAGTAAAGCACCTGAGTACTTCCACCACTAGAGCCCGCAGAGTTAGGCTGAGAGGGTGAAGCAGAGGGGTTAGTGTGAGACAGAAACAAGGTAAACCAGAGAGGGATAAAGGATGATGAAAAAGGGAGGGAAAACAGGAGTCACTTGCAGCGGTGGATTCAGGGGTCTTTGCACCAGTCAAGTGATTTCAGAGAGATGAGGGCGGGGTGTGGGGGGGGGGGGGGGGGGTGGGGGTGGCAGGTCATGCTTTACTGACCACATTGATCAAGACTGGAAGCCAGGAATGATGAAGGCAGCATGGCCGCCAGGGGTGTAGTGCAGGGTGTACGCAGGTACTTATTTTTCACTCGTGCTCTGTGAGCTGAGTCTTTATTCTGAAGATGTCGAATGCATAATTATGCATTTGTCTCACCGTCAGTGTTTATTATGCAAAAGAAATCATTATCATTTACCGTCCATACATGGGGCATTTAAATAAAGAGAATACCCACTTGTCCAGGCACTACTACACCACTGATGGCCACTATCTATACCAAATATCTTAACCTAAATAACCCACACTGTACAACTACTACACTTAGACCCACAAATGCTGACTGTAACCACTCCACATGCTATTAATATATTAGTGTATTTATTTCACCCTGTTCAGACTGTACATATCTTAGCTTAACACATGTGCATTACTCTGCACTTCTGTTTAGATGCTAAACTGCATTTCATTGTCTCAAATATTATTTCCATTAGCAATTCATCTACCAACTATTTCTTGATGAATTGATTAATCTAGAAAACATCAAAAAAACAATAAAACATGTACAATATAATAAGTTATATCACAATATCCTAGAGCATAAAGTGACATCACCCAACATCAAAACTAAAGAACCTCTCTCTGCTGTCATTATGATGTGATGATTTCACATTTTCAAATGACTGGATCATTAACTGATGAAGACAAAGTAAGACGTCTGCAGCAGCTCCGTCATGTCCTGAAATAACTGCGCAGCTCGAAACCCCTCGTCTATTTCAACAGTGTTCCCTCTCTCTCTCATTCTCTCACTCACTCCATCCTTCCTCCCCTCCTCCCCCAAGTTTCAGTTCCTCTCCTGCTTGTGTTTTCTGACCCAGGGTGAAGTTCTACACATGGAGAGAGGAGGGGTGGAGGGCGAGAGGAAGAGTCCCTTCCCCCAACCAGAGCTCAGCTCTGCCATGCCAAACCCTCACCCATCCCGACAGTTAGTCCTGGCCACATTGGGCCGGGATGTGGCCATAAAACCAGCACTGCTGCCCTGGTGTCCTGGCTAAAGATAGCCCAGGCTGTGGTCTGGCTGGGGGGGAAGAAGGCAGGGCTCATCTAACTGTCACCAAGGAACACCTTCACTTCTGCACTGCAGCCTCCTGACTTCACCCTGCCACAGAAAAAAGAAGCTAATTTCCCTTAACTGTCACTGCACTCATTTAAAGGCGACATTTCTGACATTTAATTTTCCTGCTGATTGAACACAAATTTAACTGAACCTACAAGCAGCTAAAGTTTATTATCTAAAGATATATTCTACAAGAAGTCGTGAACTTTTGACATTTCCATAAGCAGAGACAGTGTTTGAATTAAATAGATAGAAAATAGATTATATCATTGTTAATACACTACAAACAAAGATTAGTTAACAAATCACATTCACATCAGTGAATACGTCTGAACAGAGGCTAACATCTTTAACTAGAATATTTTGAATGAATGATCCAGTGAAAAACACTCACAAACACATTCAAATGAACTCATGACACGACAGCCACAGCACAAAGAGTGAAGGAGACAAACTTCCAGAATGTGCTTCAGGGTAAACTGTAAACAATTCTTTCTTCATATCTCCAAAACAAGATCCTCTACTGAACTTTAGCCAGTAAGCTTCAATCATCTATCTGCAACACAACACAGGAGCACATTGATGGTGTAGCTAAAGGCAACAACCATACTATCGCTAGTTAATCTTGTACAGCTGTCTCCAGACGCAAATGTGTGTCCTAATATTTAAACACACACAAAGGACGATGTGACGACAACACTGCAGGTTTATTACACAGATATTAGATATAATAAAGACACATTAATTAGATTTACTTGTTAAACTTCTATTAATATCTGTGTGTGTGTGTGTGTGTGTGCGTGTGTGTGTGTGTGTGTGTGTGTGTGTGTGTGTGTGTGTGTGTGTGTGTGTGTGTGTGTGTTGTACTGAGCTGGTGAGGAAGATACAGGGGTCAGACAGGTTGTTGGGGGTGACACTGAGTCCACATTGCCCATTTGACACTTTGTCTGTTAGTGAGACCGCAGGCCACACACTCAGACACAAGCACACACACACACACACACACACACACACACTTTTGGTGTTTGCCTTGTAAACTTATTTTATAAAACTTATATAAAACTTATAAACTTATTTAATCAAAGTTATAATAACCAAATCATACTGCGTGTCAGTGCTGATAATTTGATGCAGTATCTGTAGGTGCTAAAAATACTTCATAATGGCCACACAGGCAGTTAACCAGCAGGAGCTAATGCTATTACCTGTTGTTAAGTGTTGATCTCTCCCTATATCCCTCTGTGGTTTTGTCTATTATTCTGCGTCGTGAGTCAAATCAGTGAATGTTTGGTTGCTCTCTCCAGGACATGACTTGTGTTCATGTTTGTAGGTTAGATAAGAAGAAGAGGTTAGCGGGAAAGCTAATAATTTAATCTTTGTTTAACTTTGTTAAGATCACAAAGATTTCTACCTCTGACAGCAAGTGCTATTTGTAAAGTAAACCCAATAAATACAGTTCATTTCTTCAGAAAGCTGATGAAAGAAACGCTCAGTGAGAGACTGAACTCAGAAGCGAGAGGCGAAAGGAAGTATGGCATTTAAATGTCAGGCAACTCCTCCTTAGAAAAACCTCCATACAGAGGCTTTAAAGGACAACTCAGATATTTCGAAGTGGGGTTCTGTGAGGTGCTCGTCCACAACACACACAGGTGGCCTGTTTGAGCACTCAGGTGTCATTTGGCCCGTCTCAGGTCCGCTGACGATCCACGTGCCAATTTTTAGAGGCAGAAGAGTCAGAGCCACAGATTTTGAGGTAGCTAACACAGTGACTGTGGATACAAAACCACAAAACATGAAGTATCCCTCAGCTTAGACTGGGTTTACAGAAACAAGTGCAGTGTTATCCTCACTTGGAAAATCGAAAAAAAAGTCACTATAACTGCAGCACCGTTATAGATTTACAGAAAAAAGGAGAATTCAAATTGGAGTTTGCCTTGAAGAGAGGAAACACTGACTAAGCCTCATTCATTCCTGCTGTTGATAATCAGCCCAAAATGCATTAAATAAGTACAGACAACTGTCCCCTCTTTCATCTTGCATTTGTTTGGATCGTCGCTACTACTTCCTCCCATCACCTCCTTCCTTCCTGCCAGTGCATCTGCTCCTCCTTCATATCCTCGACCCTCCATCACTCACTCCGTCTCTCTTTTCTGTCCCACATGCCAATTCAAACATCCAGAAATCAGCCTACGCTCGTTAGGATCCTCATCTTCTCCTCTTTTCTCTAGTCGTTTCACTCCTGTCTTCTTCTGCTGTGGTCACCACAGATGTGTTTGGGAGGCACCTATCAAAATAAGCAGACCTCAAGTCTTCCAGTGTGTGTGTGTGTGTGTGTGTGTGTGTGTGTGTGTGTGTGTGTGTGTGTGTGTGTGAAAGCTGGCACACGCTGTAAGACATCTCCCACAAACATAAACTACATCAAAGTGCAATGTCATGTGAGCAGAGACGCGGCATAGAATCAACATCATACTCATCACAGCCACGACTCGCCTTAATTATCGCTGTCATCCTCTTTTCTCTCTCTATGTCTTACTTTCCTTCTGTCAGTCTCTCTCTGAGCCCAGGCTGGCAACATCAGATCGACAGAGACATCTGGGTAGCACACATCATTCCTTTAATGATGGTTGGGGTTCGGTGGAGACTAATTAGAAAATTAACTGGCTCCACAAACAAACAGCAACAGGGCGCCTCTCTCTCTCTGAAGAAAGCAGCTGGGGTGGTTGTACTTAGAACAATTTCTCTCACCGACAGCCTATCATGTAACGCACATCGGTCTGTGCACTCTCTGAATAAGGATGGATGACACTCATGCAGCCGTGTGTCACACTCATACTCTCATCTCATATACAACTTCTTCAGGGCAAATTAAAAAATGCATTCTCTTGATTTAGTTAGACAACGGTCAGTAGACAAGAGACACTGCATTTGGATTAAGTGTTGACACTGAATCAGTTACACATGTGAAAAATAAACATGGTAAGTGAACGTTTCTATGAGAATCTACAGGTTTACATGTGAAATTTTCTTCTTCAGTTTGTAACTTTGGTTATTTAACACGTGAACTTGGATTTTTATCTGCAACCAGCAGCTCTGTAGCTTGCTCATTTGGTTGGTCGATTCGCAAAAATTTCCCCATCCTTTAGCAGCCACAGTTTTCACCCTAGGAGGCTGAAATCTGTAATGGAGGTCAAGTGTTTGTGATATTGTGTGAGTGTGTGTGAATTCATCAGTGCGTGGATGCGTGTGCTTACATGGTTGCAGCTATTGTGAATTAAATAACTGTCATTGCTGTGATAGGCAAATCATTCACATCAGCTGCACTTTATTTCACATGTTGTCTTTTGTCACATGAATTTGAAGTTTTACAGGTGATTTACTGATGTGATGAAAAAAATATGTTTCACATTCACAAAGAGCTGAAATCATCTTTTTATCACATTTTCTAAACATTTAAAAAATGAAGTCTGAGATGCACAGCCCATTGAAATGTGAAACTTTTATCTGCAGCATTATAAAACAACTCTGTGTAAATATTCTACCATAAAACAGATCTTAAATCATGTTGATGCTACACTGACTGTAATCAGGTGAATGGTGCCTCTGTTACTCGTACATCTGTTCTCACACTATGTAACTTTGGGCTCCGGGTACGATCACCCACAAGAAGTACGTGGCACTTTACGGCACTAAGTCACACAGCAACAACTATTTGACTGATTTTGGTGAAACTGGATCATATTTTATGGAGAAAATGTTTTCTGGTTTTCCCTCTGATGACCTCCGGCTGCTCCGCCTCAACTCTCTGTTATTTACAGAGTTTCCTGATGGACAGTGAAGTAAACTGCTGACAACTGTAGCTGCTGTTAGCTAATGTTAGCTCAGTTTGTTAGCCGGGCTGCCTGGACTGTGAGCTCAGAGCACCGGTGGATTGTTGTTATGTGATGTAATGTAAAATGTAAAATTTGAATCTGTAAAGTAGTCCCTACCAACTATAACTGTCAGATAAATATAGAACAGTAAAAAGTGTTGAATATATTGCTTGAATACTCGAATCATGTACAAGTACCTGAAAATTGTACAGAAAAAGTGCAACAGTTAACTAAATGTACTTTGGAAAGCCTACAGCACTTTAGCATCCTCATGATGTTTACATTAACACCAGTTAAAACACACTTCATCCTCGTTATTGGTAAGCAGTAAAAAAAAAACTGCCAAGTCAGACCATTAGCACAGGATATACTGTTTGCCTGGCAGAGCTTTATCAAAATATTGACACTAAACACATGGGCAGCATGACTGAGTGTAAGGCATGTGGTTTTTTTGTGTGGAGGAGTCTGTGTGTGTGTGTGCAGAGGTGATTCTGGGGAAAGCCCTTCTGGCAGGGAGTCCTGGCCGTGACACGGAGCTCCACAGCAGCCAGAGATGTGGGCTCAGTGCCAGTGGGCGTCATGCCAATCTCTCTCTCTCTCTCTCTCTCTCTCTCTCTCTCTCTCTCGACATGTTTAAAGAGCAGAGTCTTTGCGGACACAACAAACATGTCCACTTTTACAACCACTGGCCTCCTCACTTACATACAAACATACATCACGGTACGATACTCACTGTATCAAATATGCAAAATGAAGTCATACTACTCATTCAGAGAGCCATCCCAACTTAACAATGTGATGCAATGATTACCATCACCTTATTAAGTTGATACAGCTAATGTGTTAGCAAACAGCGTTCACCTGCAGGTGTGATTGTATCTAAGTCCACAGTTCATCAGGTTCAGTTGTTCTTTGGTCCCTACCATCTCCTGAAGGACATATCTGACTCTTTAACTGCTAAATGCTCACCAGCTGGTCACTAACTGTGTCTGTTTGGTGCTGAGCTAGTGCACAGTGGATCTTTAGAAATTTTGCTGCTAACTGTCACTGGAAATGACACAGATCAGAGCATTGAGACTGAACCAAAACAACGAGCTGAAAGATACTAAAACGTTACAATGAGCTGCTGAGAAGTGCAGTCAGGTGAGACTTCTCTGTGACCTCTATGAGCTACACATTTCACATACCCAAATGATCTGATCATGTAAAAATATTCAGTATATTAATAATCAGTAATAACAGGGTATTCCTCAATAAATAAACATATTTTCCTCTTGCATGCGACTCTACATCATGTTGCTGTTGAAGCTCTATTTAATGCCATAAATCCATTGCTCACATTTGAAGAATCTTTGGGTCTCTATAAATAATTTTATAAAGAGAACAGTCTAGACCTGCTCTGTGTGGAAACTTCTGTTATGATTTGGTGTTACATAAATAAAATTGAATTGAATTTGTGCTAAATTATAATCTTATATTTAAGAGAGGCTGGCTGAAAATACATGGAGAGAGTACTACTTTGATTACCGTGGTTTGATTGTAGTCCTGATCGATAATGTAAAACTGTCTCATTCACTGTTTGTGGCTTATTAAACAGATTTGATTAAATTTGTTAATCCTCTGTGTGTGCTTTACCTTGTTGGCAGTGTTCAGTTCAGACTTGTGGCAGGTTGGAAGTGACACAGAAATGTTCTTAGGTCAAACCCAGTAAGATTGCTGTGGTGATGTTAACGTAGAAGTGACCATGGTGCTTATTGCGTCATATTTCCATAATGAGGTGACTGTTGACTGTCTCTGGATCTATTTTCTAAAACCAGTAGACACTTTGGTAACAAAATGGCCTGAATACTAATGTCTAGTCTAGTATGGAGTGTTTTACAGCTCACAGAATAACACAATGTATCTATAAAAGACACGGCACACACATACACACAGTGATGATTTAGTTGCTCTGATTGAAACACATGCAGCCTGTGGTCTGAGCCAGTCCATCCATCCAGCCGCTGGGACTCTGACACTTTTGTTTCCCTGGACTGCCACGGGCTCTCTCTGATTCAGATGGGGTCAGCAACAAACAATCTCTAAGTTCGGCAACGTCAGCTCAGCCTAAAACAACAGGCATTGTTAAAAGGGCTTTTGTTTACAGAAATCTACAGGTTTCAATAGATCCCACAGCCTTTCCACGCTTTTTCTTTCCTTACGCCTCTCACTCTATTGCTAATTTTCCTGTTTCGTTTCTTGTTTGCTGAATGTCCCAACATCCAACCACCACCACCCGCTCTTTATCCATTCTCCATGTGTATTTTTAAAGGATGTTCAGGGTAATGGAAGGGAAAAGGAGGAAAGTATGTGTGCTGTGGAAGTTGGGGGGGGGGGTTAAAGGTAGAGACTTGTAAAAATAACATTCTTGCATAAACAGGGCCTTGAAAAATGGGCAGTGGGCAGCTTGCATTCCTTGAATTTCTTTGAAACTTGATCACATTCTGAGAATTGGAGGCTACAGGCACCTTCAGGCAGATGACAGCCGTACGACAGGGAAGGAAAGAGAGAGCGAGAGAGAGAGAGAGAACATAACAACATAACAAGAATGAGATGAGATGAAAAGAGAAGAGAAAGCAACAGAGTGAAGAGAAAAAAGGATGAGAAGAGCAGATAACACAGATGTTCAAAACAGCAGCCGCTGATGTTCATGTGGGGGTATTCCAGTTCAGAGAAGCAGTGTGACAGAGACAGAGTATGCCTAAGAGAGATACTGCAGCAACAACAACAAAAAAAGATGACACACCGAGGCCTCGCATTCACAGGCCTGACTGAACCATATTAGAACGAGCAAAGCTTCGCCCATATCTGCTCCTGCTCTGCAGTGACATGGAGCCAGCCTCGTCTCTGTGTCAGAGCTCACAGATGAGTCTTTGTACTGGAGCAGAACAGCACCTATTGGGTAACAGCTGAGAGGTGGGCCACTCAGTCTGGGACACAAGGGAAGGAGAAGCTACAAAAGTATGTCCTGCACAAGGTGTATGATTAAAGTTGTGTGATATTAGTGCAGCAACTAATGCATTAATCATTTCATCGCTTTATTTACAAAATAGTTGTTCATTTGTTTTCTGTTCACTTATAAATTATTCGACTAATTTTGTCATCTAGGGATGCACCAATCAGTGAATCTGGTCAATTGGGTGGATTAGGTATCGACCATGATGAAACCGATCCACATTAAATACACTTTCTGTGTCAGCATCACTACAACATTCAGTGTTTCCGCTGTCTGCTACATTCATTAAGTCTCAGCAGGCTGCCAACTCAGTTTTTAGCATCACAGCAGCTCTGCTCTCATGTTACCTTACATAAAGCTCAGATTTACAGATTTCAAATTTAGGAAAAAGAGAGTACTTGGCAATTTGTATGAGAAGCTCCTCATAGCTGAGGTGTCTGAACTGAGTTTCAGCTCTTGTTTCTTTTAATGAGCTCATAAATCAGCTGTCACTTGATTTGTACAGTAACATTTTGACTAATAAATAGAAGAAGAATTTTTTGGCTGAACTGACGATATTCTGCAGTTTTCTTATTGCAAACAATTAAACAAACAAGTGTCAGTCCACTGGTTCCTACTGAAGACATGAATGTACACTACATGTAGTCTCATGTTTAAAGAGGCCTCATTCATTTCATACAACAGTTCATTTTTGAATTATCTTAATCAAATGTTACTCAGGCAGAAATAGTATCTTTTTTGCTGTTGTGGACTATTAACAACAGCAGATTAATGTGCATTTGGGTGTATGAAACAGGTCACTCAGTGCAACACTGTGGCTCCCTGATGTGTTTTTAATAGTTATTGTATGACAATGGAGCTCTGTGGCACAGAGGAAGAAGATCTATCAGGCTCTGATACACACACAGTACTTGTTAGTGGATACATTCAGTGCTGGTTTTGGTTTTCATAAGAAAACATATAGAACATGTTGTACAGTTACATACTCCCCTCATTTTAGGAGAGAACGTGTGTTTGAAAGCAAAAACATTTAAATCGAACTCAACTTCGCGATGAACAACCTCACAACAACTACAATAAGAAAACCTGCAGTCTGCAACATGAACAGAAAGGTCCAGTTTGCATAACAGTACATGTAATAACCTGCAGATCAGTGGACAAACATCAGTCAGTACCAGTGATGGAAGCATGGAAGTGCAGAGGACAATAAAGGGATAAACATGTAGAGGTGGTGTTGGTGATGAGAGTGCTTTAATCTAATGTATAAGCACAGTACATACAACTGAAGGCAAATTTTAAAAAAAGAAAATGGCTGTCCTGACCGAGGATTTATGACCAATTAATAAGACTGTTGACTGCCCCTTAAAGTTGTGTTTTAACCCAGTACTAGTTACTGGATTGGAATTGGACAGTACTGTAACAGTGTTTTTAGGTCAATCACCTCACCTGAATCAAAGTCCACCTCTGCTCACATTACAAAAAAACAGCATGTGTATTTATGAGGTCAGTTATCTGGTTGTGGTTTTTATCTCTTCATATTGTTTTAAACTATGGTTTAGCTATGCTAATAACACTGCTATATGAATGACATGCATGGTCCCAAGAGGATGAATCCTAATGACTTCACTTTGCAGGTAGACATTTCACTCTGTCTAACACTAATGACGTCCCATCAGCCTCAGCTGTACTTTGAGTTTAGTGCTAATTAGCAAATGTTAGCATGCTAGACAAACATGGTGAGGAAGGAAAACATTTGACCTGCTAGCATCGTCACTGTGAGCACGTTAACACATAGCATTTAACTCAGAGGACCACTGTGCTTAAATACAGCCTCACAGAGCTGCTAGCATGGCTGTTTTACTACGAACTAAATATAAATAACATTTTATGACTTTTCTTGTCATTTTCTGTCAGCATGTTTAAATAAATTACACACACACACACATAAAAAACTGCATTCACAACTTAAAAAAGGAAAGTAACAGAAAATGAAATCCTGAGTTTGAAATCCTTTTTTCTCAGAAAAGATGAAAATATTGATTTCACTGAAATGTGTAGTACACACAGTAAGTTAATTAACCATCATTATATATGTATATATATAAGTGTAATATCTATATTTGTATGCAGTTATAAGCTCGTGAAAGACTTTTTGAAAATGATAGCATCATCATGAATTCTCCAGAAAATTCAATTCAGCTCAATTGATAAAGCACCAAGAAAACAGAATGAAAGAGAAAAACACTTCTCCAATATTAGCAAAGAAAGAAAGAAAGAAAGAAAGAAAGAAAGAAAGATTTTGTTGGGAAGGAAGAAGTGACAGTGAGTCGGTGCTCAGGAGTTATTCATTTACCACAGCATTTTCCTTCTCCTTTCTTCCAGCCCCCAGAGATAAAAACACACACTCATTTGAATGACTGGGATGCCAGAGGGTGGTCTTCCACCTCACTACCTCTCCAACACTTTAAATGTGTGTGTAGTGTGAGACAGTGTGTGTGTGTGTGTGTGTGTGTGTGTGTGTGTGTGTGCGGGTGGGGGCGATGTAAGGAGCTCTGTCTTTCTCTGAGAAAGGTTTAGGTTTCAGTTGGAGGGTAAAATAGTTAACAGATTGTCCAGCATCCGTACCACAGCTCCTGACTGCACACCCATCCTCGGCCCCTCCGTGCCTGCTAACACCCACCACTCCCTGTCAGGACAAAACCTGTGAACTCAACTCCTCCATGTGTTACCCCCACAAACCACAGCAGGACTAAATATCAGATGATGGTGAGGATCACTGATAAATCAGTAAAAGTATTGATTGGGTTCTTGGTGGCCATGCTGCCATCTAGCTGAGAATGGAGGGAGGTCAACCTGCTATCCTCACACCAACGGCCAAACAGCAGGTGAACCTCAAAGCAGGTCTGGAGAAAATGTTCGTTTTTACATGAAACTTTCAGATTCATGTTTAAGTATTCAACAGAACAGGTGAGAAAAGGTGATTACACCCAAACCTTGAGCTGACTGAGCCTATTTTTCATTTTATTTGAGGTTAACATACCTAATACAGTGATTCTCAATTAAGGGGATGGGCCCCCTCAAGGGGTCTCAAGATAAATCAAAGGGGTCATAAGACGATTGAGGAAGGAATAAAAAAGAAACAATGTACAGTAAATTTACTACAGCTGTAGAAATAGAGTCTTACTAAGACTCGAGCCCAGCCACAGTTCATCTAATATACATTAAGTGCTTTCAGACATGAGGAACACATGTCTGAAAGCACTTAATACTTAATGTATATTATATAAAATAATGCAGTGCAAATTAAATTATTATTATTTATTTTTTTTGTGCTGCTGAATTCTGTATGTGTTGATGAGAAGATTAGAATTGTGTCTTCAGATACAGATAGAGACAGAAACAGAGAGGTTAAGATGTCTGAGAGCTTCTGCAACATAAGTGCAATGTGCAGATTTGATTCAATTCAATTTTATTTTATTAATATAGCATCAAAATTATAACAGAAGTTATCTCATGACACTTTCCATATAGAGCAGGTCTAGACTGTACTCTCTTGCTGCTTCTTGTATCGGATACTTTAACATCTTCAGAGCCCAAACCTTGTTCAAACAACTTTAGAAAGACAGAGCACTGCACTGCTCATAACTCATGTTAACACACACTATGAGCTGTAACTAAAGTAGATCCTGCTTCATTTGAATGCATTCACAAGCCAAAAAAATAACCAGAAATGTGGCTTGAAATCTGGTGATTTTTTACATTTTTGTAACTAGACATCCCAGGAGCAGTGGATGAGGGCACTTTGACTTAATAGATATGTACAGACACACACACGTACCCACAAACACACACACACCGATAGCTGCTGAAAGTCACTCGCTGGCAAAATGAGACCATCCAACCAAACCAGCAGAGTGAAGAGGAGGCCGGTGATGTGACCGGATTGGCCAGGCTACACAGGGGAGGGGGAGACAGGAGAGGGGAGGGTGAGGGAAAACGGGGGGGGGGGGGGCGAGAGGGAGCGAGGCAACATCACGTGACTGAGTCCAGCAGAGAGTGTTATAATAGGCCCCCTCTCGGAGTAGAGAGGCAGAGGCTGGATGTGAACCAAAATCCCTCTACCACACACAGGCTGGCCATTGTTGGCTATTCACTGGACTCCATCTCGGGGCACTTTATCATTCAATTAGGACAGCTTTCACACCGCACACCACAGAAAAGAGGCCTTCAATCAAACTGAAAACTTCACACTGGCCCTGGAGGGGACGCAGAAAGGGGACTCGCAGTTGTCACCCCACTTTCATTTTTCCAACTTGTTGTTGTTCACCGAGACTTTGAGCCGAGAGAGAGAGAGAGAGAGAGAGAGAGAGAGAGGGGGGAGAGGGGGAGAGAATAGATGGAGAGATGTAAGGAAAGAGGAGGAAGTAGAGAGTACCATTACATGTTTGGTACCACGTGTGTGTTTATGAAGCTGATGGAATGCATTTGAGTGGGTGAGGGGTTTAATTTGGTAAGTGGTCGCGGAGGAAAGAAAAACAGCGCAAGTGAAGAGAAGGGGGGAAAATTCAAAGCTCTGAGAAGAGAATGGCACAGAGGAGTACACTCGAGGAAATAATGAGAAGGAGAAGTATGCTTGAGGAAAGAGGGGAGACAGGGAAATGCACTGTGGGGGAGGCTCAGCTTCTGATCAAAACACAGCATTAAGGGTGAGAGGCGGGGGGGGGGGGGGGGGCTTCAGCATGATGATAAACACGTTAGAGAGAGACGGAAACCAGAGAGGCTAACAGGTGATGAAGGACAGAGGATGAGTGTGAGCATCCTGTGACAATCATAATGAAGGGATGCAAAACCTTCTTGGAGTCAGAGTGTCTGAGTTATCATTTATGATCAGATATAAACAAATATTAATAACTGCTTTATAAAGTAGAACTGTGATGTAACGAGCACATATGAGGACATTTTTAACATCAATAAACATGATGACTGACTGAATATTAACACTATCATTATCACGCTGCTTTGTTAAATGCTCAATTTTGATTGGTCAATTATGTTGTTGTTTGGTAACGATTATTTCTGAGAATCAAACTGTTGATATGGATGCGGTGATCATAGACTGTGGAGGAATAAAGTCACGTTTACATTAATAAAACCATTTTTAAATGAATTAAATCTTCTTCAAATTCATTCAATTAATGTTTAAATGTATGTTTCCCACAAAATAAGGATGATGATTATTTCACAGTATTATGCTTTTACATAACGCACATAATCATATGAAACATGTCTAATGAAATATTTGCACATTTCTATGTTTTTAATTGTTTTACACAGTATTGTAAATTAATGAATTATTGTAATTAACAAATAATGACATGAATTATGGTTGTTATTATTATTATTATTATGTTGTTGTTGTTGTTGTTGTTGTTGTTGTTGTTATTATTATTATTATTTTTATTATCATGGCTAAGATGTTTATGAACACTCTTGAGGAAACCGATCAAACTTCACAACAATCACTGAAGAAATAAACTAAATGTACTCTCATCACTCACAGTCAGTCCAACTTTTCCTCTTAATATTATTATCATTATTATTATTGTTATTATTATTATTGTTATTATTATTATTATTATTATATCCACGCTGTGATGGAATGTAGTCAAGTACATTTAATGAAGAACTTCAGTACAGTTTGGAGGTCCTTACACTTCAACATTTTCATTTAACTTAACTACATTATTTGAGAGTTAATAGTTACCTATAAATTTACAGACATGTAATCACTGCACAAGATTTGATTATTATTATTATTATTATTATTATTATTATTATTATTATTAATTAAACTACAAAATAAGTATTTAAAATTAGCTCCACTGAAGCAAACAATGTTAAAGTGCTGCTTATAAGTATAGAAATGATGACTGAGGACACTCTTCATAACAAGGACTTTAACTTTTGGTGCTTTAATTGCATTTTCTAATATTTGAAATGCAGACTTTAACTTGTAATGGAATATTAAATACTGTGGCATCTGTTCCGGCCCTGCTCCATTGAAGAGT
This sequence comes from Argyrosomus regius, assembly GCA_946959425.1. Taxonomy (NCBI): domain Eukaryota; kingdom Metazoa; phylum Chordata; class Actinopteri; family Sciaenidae; genus Argyrosomus; species Argyrosomus regius. The sequence continues at coordinate 28,174,563 of OX336891.1, read as the reverse complement.
AACTACACAGTAGAGCTGAATCCATGCATGCAGTATTAGCAGACATAAAGGTTTAACAGCCTCTCTCTGTGTGTTTGCATGTAGAGATTTTTACAAGTCATCAGTGTGAATGAAGTTATTTAAATGTGAGGACACACAAACCTTCTACATCCTCTTCTTTTCCTCTATTCTTTCTCTCTAAATCTCAGGAGGTATCCAGTCAATCGATTGATACATTAATCAGCTCATTTAGATCAATTATATTTTACCAGTAACTCATTTTCACTCCCCACCATCCCACTGCATCTCACTCAGTGAGCACTCACACATGAGCTGTGGAGACGTTTCTTTTGTCTACCAGGGGAGTTGGAGGTTTTCCTTGGCATTATTTGGTGAGTATGGGATTGTTGAGCAGGGCGGGGTGCTGGAGGCGTTATTAAAAATCACTTCAGAGGAAGGAAGAGGGGATGTGTCATCAGACACTGTGGCTACATTCGACTTTCTCCCCGTTTTTTCCCTGCTCATTGCAGCGCAATCATCTGTCACTGCTACTGTAGCCGTGTGTGTGTGTGTGTGTGTGTGTGTGTGTGTGTGTGTGTGTGTGTGTGTGTGTGTGTGTGTGCGCATATGTGTGAGAGAGAGAGTGAGTGTGTGAGTCAGGAGTTACGCTCCCTCTCTCCGCCTGGATCAGGTTTCCCATTCGCTGACTCACTAATCGGCATCTCTAGACCAAGCTGGACAGACCGGGTCCATATTCCAGATATTACTGTGCCGCTAACACACACAACACACACACACACACACACACACACATACACACACACATAACTCTGTGCTGAGTCACGTGTTGAATCTCAACAACACTTTGGCATGCATCAGTCCTTTCTCTGCATGTGTATACTAGACTGTCTAGAACTGGTGCATTCCTCTGTACCAGTTTACCACAATACTTCCACTTTGGCTCCAGCCACAGTTAACCATGTGAACAGATAACAACAACAACAACAACAACAACAACAACAACAACAACAACAACAATAATAATAATAATAATAATATTAACAAGAAGAAGAAAAATCATTTTATCAAGAAGATTTGGTGTGTGGCTGCATGTTGAACTGGATCTAAGTACACTTCTAAATGCTGATGAATTATGAATCAAATCTATGTTTTTAAGTCAAATCAACTTTATCACCGTGAAGGCAATTGTGCGCAAAATCTTGCTGCTCAGATAAATAACTTATCTTACTTAATCACAAATCACATGATCAGCAATCAAAAGTAATAAGCTTCAAAACAAAAAGAGGAATTCATAATAAATACAGGATAAATTATAAGTATCCAAAAACACATTTAAAAATATAGAATCAGTCAATTAATCAATTACCCGACTGACAGGATTGAATCATCAATTCTGAGTTGAGTTCTGATAATGAATTCATTATTTAAGTCATTCTTCACACAAGAATGAAAACTGTTTTGCTTGCTTCTTTTTTCATATTTTACTGGCATTTCATTTGATGAAACGATAATTCAATTGTTTAGAAAACAATCAACAGATAAATCTATAATTTAAAAAAGTGTTAGCTGCAGTTCTAAAACACACAACAGAATCTCTGTTCTCTGTGAACACTCTTTACACGCTCCATCTGTAACAACCATGAGGGTGTCAGCATATCGTTTCCTTTTTTCACTATTCAGTCTGACATGATGACAGGCAGCAAAAGCAGTGGCTCATGTTTCATTTGGTGTTCTGCAGATATCTGACCAGATGGTCCAGAACTGCTCTACTACTTCATAAACACCTCAGGCTGATTCGACCTGCTAACCAGCTCTGATCAGTCACTTCACGCAGACAAAGGTTCAGGCAGTGAATACGAAGGGTTTCTATTGTTCCAAATGATCCATGTGGACAGGTATGACAGTAACACAGGACATGACAGAGGGTTCAAGGCGGAGTAATGATTGTTTTACTTTTGAAGTTATCAAACTGACTACCACTGGAGCAAATCTGCAGTTTCTTCCTCTTTTACCTGCATTATTTATTTCAGAACTTTTACTGAAGTAGAAATGTTCATTTTTCACTTCACTATAAGGCAAAACATTGTAGTAATTCTTCTAGAGATGTCAATTTAATCTTTTCAATTTCACTTTTCAATTTAATCTTAATACTTCTTCTACTTTTAACGGTAGCAAACTAACCCAGCGTTACTTCCCAAGCCAAAGAGCATTTCATATGAAATCATTTTATGGGGTTACAGGTAAAAAAATCCCTTCATGACGTCCCTTCATTATTTGGTTAAACTCCAGCTGTACCCGAGACAGCAACACGTTTATCAAGCACATGTATCCTAAGAGTCTTTTCTCTCTTAACATTAAGAATGGAAATCTAACTCCTGTGAAAATTCTCTATCTCTAGTTCCCTGTCTTCTACGACAAATATTTGCCTTTCAGACAGGGACATGTAGCTGTCCTCAGTCTTTAAGCACAATACTGATTATGTGTGTTTAAGATGCTCTTACAGGTTTCTCATTTTAACTTGAAACATTAAAAAGTCAGCCGGAGACATTGTTTTCAACCTATGAGCAGGCTCTTTGTGACATGACATCCACTCTGACACCCTGTCTTCTCGCCTCACCAAACTCCTGACTAATCAAAAATGATGTCAAATATAAACCTTGTTAGCTCATCTACTGCAAGTAATTTGTGTTTCCTACTTGTGTTTATTTCCAGCAGTCGATCCCTCTGTGACTTAATCTGCGGTGGATCATCTTTGAAACCAACAGACTTTCCTCTATTCCCGAGTCAGTCAGTGCTTAAGGTTAAGTACAAGTCTATCAGTGTCTGAGAGACGACCCCTTAACCAACGCTGTGTTTACTGCAGAGAGAGAAAAGCCTATTAATAAATCTGTTGCAGACAGCTTGGCGGAAGTGGCCCGGGGGCTGTAAACTCAGTCTGGGAGAGAAGGATGAGGGGCAAAACAGAGAGGGATGGATGGACAGATAGAAAGAAAGAAGAAAATGAAAAAATTAAGATACATGGAAATGGAGAATGGAGGGAGGAGGGGAGTGAAAAGAGGCAGAGGAAAGAGTGTGTGTATGTGTGTGTTGCGTGGTGTAAACCATGGGTGCTGGTTGATGGATGGATCTTGGTTCTGAAAAGCCACAGCTGCCCTGCTCTTCCTAGAAAAAGATCCACAAGGAAAAGTGGCAGTATGTGGTTCAAGCATCTAGCATCCTCTTACTATTTCTGACCAGCATACTGCAGGGCCTGTCAGAATGTGCACTGATCCAAAAAGCCTCTGTGAGAGTGTGAGTAAATGAGAGCATGTGTGCCTTTATTATTAGCTTTGTGCCTATGCATAACAAAAATGAAAATGTGAAGGGATTTTTTACTTTAATTAGCCTTGTAAATGTGTGTGTGTGTGTGTGTGTGTGTGTGTGTGTGTGTGTGTGTGTGTGTAGGTGTGTGTGTGTGTGTGTGTGTGTGTGTGTGCTGCACTGCACATTTGTATGTCTGTTTCCAATCAGTCTATTACACAGCAAAGCATCATTATTCTCTCTGTCACGGTTGCCAACTAAACATAGTTCATGTATATGCGCTGTATTTACTATGAAGAAGGTAAAGAGTGATGTTTTCTGCTTGTTTCTGCACCCAGTAAACTTTCTTCCAGATACAGTAAGAGCCATGATATTCATAAGTGGATGTATGAATCAGTACAGTGCTCAACTTTCACGATGGAAACTAAAACTGTGAAATTCCTGTCTTCCTTTGTTTAATCTGAGTTATTTAAATACGCCTATTTAACATTTGCACAGTGGAAATTATTGTGCATTTTTAAATGTATCAGTAGCACAAGTAGAGAGTCGTTACTCATTAGTCATTAACCGACAAAGGAAACTTTTAACACAACACCCTCATACCAAGTTACTCCAGAGCCTTAAACCACAACTCACAACAGAGTCAACTCCATCCAAATCCAACCACTGATGCAGATCAAAAAGCTCCAACTGTAACTGGATCCTGAGTTCAGATCATTTGGTCAAACTACCATTCCCATTGTCCTGAACGTGCTTTCACACATAAAGAATCCTAAAATCAGCAAACTGACTCAGTAATGTCAGTTTCTTCACCTTTGCTAAAATTAGTCACCATGAGCTACTGCTGACATCAAACCACATACAACTGACAGCAAACTGCCAATATTGGCATAATGTATGCTGAACATATTGTAACATAAGCACAAAATCAGCACACTGTCTCAGTATTGTCAGTTACTGAGAAATATCTATTTAAAGTTTGCCATCTTTAGCTGCTGACATTGGCCATTGTAAGATAGTCATCACATCAGACCAAGAATTAGTCACATAGAATTCTGTGTTAAGAAATGTACTGAATTTGTCAGAGAACTGACTGGAACAATATCTAACTAAAGTCTGCTAACGTTAGCCAACATGAGCCATGAAACCTACTGCTCATACTGGACCAAGTAAGTCTGTATCAGCAACTGAGCTATGGTATGTTTTATGGTTTATGAATTTAACTTTTTAATTGTGAGAGGAAGAACGTGTGTTCTGTTTTTCAAAAGTCAGCCTGCACAGAATCTACCCAAAAAAAAAATCTGACACTACTTCACTTCACATACACCATCAATCCATTTGCAGCACTAATATTCAACCTGGGAGTTTGAAACTGTTGCAGAAGGGATGAGAAACACCCAGAAAAACTAAGGAAACCCCACCATGGGAGAAAACAACTTCATACACCCAGCTGTGAGGGATTAGGACTGGGTATCGAAGGGCTGAGTACAGTTTTTTTTTGTTTTTTGTTTTTTTTTTGAAGTTTCACTACTGAAGTTTTTGTATCAGTACTTTTTTTTTTCTAAGTTTTTTTTAACTTCCTCTTTGAGGAATATAAAACTTTTTTTCTTAAATGCTAAACAAGCGGCTGTACAAGAACTTTTCCTGAATAAAGTACAAACTAAATCTGTCAATGTTGTAATTAAAATCAGTACACGTCAGATTAAAGACAAAGTTAAAAAGACTGTGAATCTGACCAATAATTCAATTCTGACTTGGTACCACAGACATTCAGACTTATTACATTTGATGCCCTGTGTGGGAAAGACAAATCACATTGTGAAACAGTAGAGCTGGAGAGCTGACATGGATATTAGACACACAATAAAAATTGAAACCTGAGCTGGGATTTTGCCTCCCTCTCTTATTTCTTATCCTCCCTTTCTTCCTGACAATCTCTATATTCCTGACTTCTTTCTCTTACACTCTTCCGTTCCTTCCTACATATCCAGCATCTCAGCCAACCATCCCTCTCTCAAAGTGACCCCAGAATGACCAGCGGCTAAAACCTCACATAATCACAAATAAATAAACTATTCCCTGCTCATCCAATCAAACTGAACACACATGCATGTAAACACATGTACATGTGAGTGCACAAAAAGTGCAAATACACAAACAACACGCCTTGCGTTTGCACACACACACACACACACACACACTTCTGCAAAGCCCCATATTGTGTTCCAGTTCTCAGGCTCTGAGCTTTTGTTTCTCCCGCTGTCCTGAGAAAATAACAAATAGTACAATCTTTTTGCAGCCCTTCAGCGAAAAACATCCATTCTAGCATGAACCCAGTGTCCCTTGTTCCCTCACCCATCTCCTCCTCACCCCCCAAATACCCCATCCCATCCCTGCCTCTGGAAGGTGAAGAAGTACAAAGAAAGGGATCAGAGCTTTTCCGATTCTTCCCTGGTTATTAACTACCATTTGTCCCCTCGGAGGGCTGTCCCTCCCATTAACCCAACTGATGCTCTTTTCTCATGGAAATCAGCCTGCTGTTGCTGCCGCCACCGCCGTCTCTGCTGCCACTACCACCGCTGCCGCTGCCCGCAGAGGTGCAAAGAATTGTGGGGGATTTTCAGGGGAGAAGACCTCCCTTCAGGCTCAAAAACAGCTCCCTCTCTCTCTCCCTCTCTCTCTATCTCTCTCTCTCTCTTTCTCTCTCTCTCACACACACACACACACACACACACACGAGTACAGGCACACACACACACACATGCATGCGTACATCTACCATCTCACAAACAAGCATGTGTGCAGGCTCTCACAGGCAAACACATTCACTCAATCACAAAGGCAAACATGAAACGTGCTGCCTCCAACCACAGGGGCATGGAAGTAATGTAAGGCAATGCATGGGAGTTAATGAGAAGAAGCTGGCTGCGTGGATATTTGGGAGAGTGGAGCAGCTACGAATGCTTCCACCAGAATAACACGAATCATCAGGAGTTTATGACTGTGAAAAAAATATTTAGGAGGAGGAGGGACTACATGATGACTTACAAGAGAAAATAACAAAAATTGAATTCCTGAGCAGTTTAGCGCTTGATTAAATCTTTCATTTTTAAAGTTCTCTGATGGGTTTTTTTTTTAGTGAATTTACTTTCCAACCGTTCACAAATTCACCTCTGATCTTTTCAAGTTTAATAGAACTATTAATGCCAGTAACACAAGCTGTGCACGTCTGCCACTGCATCGAAAAACAGGTGCACCAGAACACAAACAACCTTCGCTTAATGTTCCAAATGTTTGAGAAATCTCTGGAGGAAATGAAATCTGCTAAAGCTCATGGAGCGGCTCCATCGCTAACAGGGTTGTTACAGCGAGAGAAGAGCAAACATCAACACATGGGTCTCAACTTGCACTGCAACTGGCAGCAACAAAGGCATTGTCTCGTGACAAACTCACTTCCATTTCCTTATTATGTAGCTGGAGGCCTTGATGGAACACGCTTGTCTCTGACAAACCTGCTGCAGGGGTGGAGAGAACAACTCACCTAAACTCACTCCACCGGGCTACAACCTAAATATTTTTAAGGACTTTTGAAAGCTTTTAGAATCGCATGAATTCACATGTTGCAGTGATACAATCATTTCAGAATTTAAATCCTTTATATTTTGCACTTAAAGACTGATACAAATCATATGTCACTCAAACTCGGCACAGAATTTCTCTGCTTAATATAACATAGACTTTATTGATCCCACAGCAGGGAAATTCAAATGATCTCACACAATGATCTCCTTAAAGAACTGTTAATGAACAAGTAAAGCTGATGCTGGGTGATGATTGCAGACCGCATTTGTGTCATGAGGAATGGATCGGGCTGCAGCAGGTGGAATCACACAAACAGTCGACAGGAGAGTGATCAGCAACTATTCTGAAACTCCATAAATGAGTCATACCGAACATGTCATGCTTTGTCTTTCTTTGCCTTGTGTGACAGTAAACCAATGATGGTCTAGTGTTTGTCACTTTTTAAAAAATAATCTAACAGACAAATCAAGGAAATCTAGTAACTCCTGTACAAACACAAGATGTCCGCTTACAGCTGAAAACATCTAAATATCATCCAAGTCAAGAGTGCAACGAGAGAAGAAGCATCAGTAACAGATGATCTGTTACTGCAGTGAAAACAGACTGGATGATTGGAGCACTGTAGATAGATATTTCTATTTTTTTCTAATTGTCAGCTGCAGAATATTTGTTACTTTTTGTAACTTTTTGTAACTTTTTGTAATTTTTGTAACCTCGTCCAGTAGTTTTGCTTCTTTCCACTCTGACTGACAACAAAATGTGCACAAAAAGTCGAAGCATGCAGCCAAGTCAGCTATCAATAACAAGTGCATAAACTGAACCCCCACATTCTGACCCCAACCCCCCTCTATGGTGGGGTCTTGGCTTGTTATTTACCCGCTCCCAAGGAAAAGCACTCTCTCTCTCTCTCTCTCTCTCTCTCTCTCACACACACTCACACACACACACACACACACACACACACACACATGCAGGAAAGAGACACAAAACTTCCGATCGGGCGACAAACATGACATAAGCCACAGATAACCCAGTGGACGGGCCAAATATACATCCAGTCAGCAACAATGGCTTCAAGTTTGATGAGATATCACAAACAAAACTGATTCAGAGTCTGTAACAGCATGATGCACACACGCGCGCGCATACACACACACACACACACACACACACACACACACACACGGGCTTCCACATTACACCAACTTTTATCCGTTTTCTCCTCTCGCAAACACACGCACACACACACAAACACACACACACACCACGGGACGTTCCCTCTATCTCCCTCTCCTCTGCAGTTTCATGCCGCACTTGATAAATATTCGGAAATTGCTTCAAACTCACCGGGTCGCCGAAAAGTTGCAAAGAACATCAAACGTCAACAGCGACGGACAAAGTGCGCCGTGTTGAACAACTTCACTGATTCGAGAGCAACATATTTGTCGAGCAAAACACACACACACACACACAGAGAGAGAGAGAGAGAGAGAGAGAGAGAGAGAGAGAGAGGCTGGCGGGGCAGAGGAGGCGATCACGTAATTAAAAATTAAATACCCAGATCCGTCCACGCTGCCACCGAAATACAGAATAAGGCAAAGTGTGACCGCGCCGACAGAAACAACACGTTCACAACAACCCACGGAGCCGCACGTCGATGTGTCAGTGAGCGAGCTCGAGGCTCCGATCAGCCCCGTAAAGGAGTTTAAAAGGCACACATGCACACATGAGGACGTGCAGCCACATTATGAGCTCTGAGAGAGAGAGAAAAAAACGAGCAGTTTACCCACCAAAAAGTTTCCAGCACCGCATTAGTCAATTTCACATGGAGCCCCGGTAAGCTTCCATCCCGGACCGGATCACAAACCCACCGTGGGAGAGCCCACGACACCGCTCCCCGCTCTTTCTCCCCTCGATCGCTTCTTTTCTTATTTGTTCTGATTTTTTTCTATATTTTTTCTATATTTGGGGCCTGAGAGTGTGTCTGGCTCCCCTCAGGCTGCAGCGGAGTTATGGGGCGGTAAGCATTGTGGGAGTGTGACGTCAGGCCACTTTCACAAACTTTTTTTTTTTTTTTTTTTTTTTTTTCAACAGGGACAGTTTACTGGTGTTTGAGCAGCCTGCAGCCAGTCCTCCAAGTCCTCCCAGTCCAAAGCTGCTGGTTCGGTCCAAACACCTGCAGCTTTAACTTCATGACAAACATGTTTTTAAATGAACCCTGCTTTTATTTTGAAGCCTGTGAAGGAGCCACGGCTCCACATCAACATGGAATATTCATTTAGATAACTCCAGTCAAAGTTGAATTCAACATCAGCTACGAACTGAACAGACTTCAGCCTCATTGATAACTGCTCAGGATTATTATAGGCTACTTATCAAATATTAAATGTTATTATTTAATTTAAAAATCATCACTCGACGTGTGTTGATCGAATGGATCTATATTTATTTATTTGATTAGTTTAATCAGTTTCATTATTCTTTGTGTTGATCTGTAAATGAAGTTTTTCTCTCATCACACACGAGCTACATAAACAAAGAATTTCTTTTTCGTTATTAAATGTGAGTTATTTGTATTATTTTTAATAATTTCTAACTGCCCATTTTAAATTAAAGTGTAAAGCAAAGTGACTCTCGGCATGAATCAGTGTGTTGTAATAATTATCACCGCGATGTCACCTCAACTTTAAGAAAACAAATAAATAGACACACGTGAATAAATTAGAAATCTTTGATTCACTAGCTGTAATTAAAAAGTGAGGTTTTCTCACATTTATGAGTTGAAAATCAATATTTCTCTTTTTTTTTTTAAAAAAGAAACAAAAATGTGACCCGTCTAATTATTAAAAACTCAATGCTAACCTGAACATCAAACATTCTGCAGCTTCATATTTTAAATAAATGTTTGTTTTGTTTTAAGTCGACAAGTGTCCTGATGAAGGAGCAGGTTTTCAGCCCATCATCACCAGGCTGGTCGGTCACCCCGGATCCCCCACGTGTTAAAGACTACCGGTGGTGGTGCTGCTGGTGGTCCCGCTTCTCCCACCTTGTGTTTTGTTTTTTTTTGGGGGGGGGGGTGAAAGAATTACTTCCAGGGCACATCAGCTCGTTTCCTCATGACCCCTAACCCCGCCACCCACCACCACCACCTCTCCCTACAGCCCCATGAAGCCCGCAGGGTGAATGTGTTTGTGCAGGGAGAGAGTGAGGATGGGGGGTGGGGGAGCCAGAGTCTTCAATAATGATGCCTTCAAGTGCCTCCCGTCTGCTCATAATTTATATTCATAGAAAAAAAACAAACACTTTAGTGTGTGTGTGTCAGTCCTGTTGGAGAGGATCACAGTCAGCCTCCACGTGACATGTCTGTGGATTGATTTTTACAAATGACCTGAAACATGATAGGTTCATGTTTCAGGAAAGTTCATATCATTCTGCAGTCTATCAGTGCTTCATGTTTTAGTGACATTATTAAATAAATATGCTTTAAAGACACTCCAGCTGCTCTTTGATCAGATCGTTTTAAAGAAACTACAGCCCCGCAGAGAACTCCAGTCCTGTTCATTCACATTTGGATCGGTAGTCTATCTCTCCCTCATAATTGCGACATTTCCGACCGAACATGAAAGCATCAAAATCCTTTTGGCGTGTTCGACGCAGAGGAGCGGGTCCACACTCCCCGCTGTCTGCAGGGAAAAAGAGTTTTTACCTGCTGCTGCAGCGAGCTCACAGTTTGTCCTGAGGACAGATGAACCCACGACATCATGATCATCATCATCATCATCATCATCATCTGTGGAGTCACATCACAGGTACTGCTGCTGATCCTCACAGCTCCGACGTTTCTGTTATCCCGCTGAAAGGCGGAAAAGTTGATTCAGTGCTGGAGATGATGAGACATTCATGTTCAGAGCACGAAACATTTATTCATGATTATTTGATATTATAATAATTAATAAACACTGAACTGAGAAGAGAAAAATCAAGTCAACTGCTTGCTTATAATATTGTTTTATAATAAAAACACACATTAATATTTCAAATCAAAGGTTCATTCTGAAGGTTATGCATCACTCATTATTCATTTTATTAGTTTTAGATTTTAGTTTGAAAAATCCAAACATGAGACTTCATACATGACATGACTCTGAAGCAAGAACAATTATTTCATAGAGTTCTGTTGAAGAATTGGAGTTGTTGGATCATTTCTGCACATATAACACATCATCATCATCTTTGAAAACACATTTGAAAGGTTACTCTGGCGTTAGAAAGTAGTTGTAAAAGTGTGAAAATTAAGAAATAAGGAGAACGTCAAGACAGAAACACACTTTGATTGTTTTGTTTTTTTGTCACAGTGAACGTGGTTCGGGAGGAAACATCATAGAAGTTACACATTCAATTTTAGGTCAGTCTAAAACTAAAGTGACTGAGTGTAAAACAGCATCTACTGTGTTCAGTCCTGTCAGACTCCGTAGAGGGTTTTGGTCTCTTGGTGATGGAGTTCTATAAATGATCTGTGGTTGTTTGAATGTTTTCATGCCATATTAAGAATGTAAAAATTCACTTCTGCTGTAGGAAATCCTCTCTGCAGCTCTCCAGACGGGCTGTAGGCTGATCCAGTCGTTCCTCCTGCAGCTCATGTGAGGATGCTGTAAAACAAACAGAAACGGGACAGGAATAGATGATAGAGAAATGGGAGGTTGAAGATGGATGAGGTGAAGCGATTTCCCAGCACAGAGAGGGAGACTTCTTTCATTATGCCATTGTTTGTTTATTTGGATTACAGTGTGGTCACTGTGACCGCAGTCAGGTTGATTGCAGTCGTGTGGTGGTCTGTTATTTAGACTTGTGGAGTGATTTTTAACTATCTTATGAAACGCCACATCATACCGTGGCACTGACTCGTCTGTCTGTCTCTCATCTCTTATGTCTAGGAAACCTCTCACATGCACAAAGTAAGCAACAACAGCAGGGGCAGCCTCCAGAGCAGCCCGCCCCCTCTGCATGTCTCTGGCTACCACACACCTAATCACTCCTGATTAGATGCACTGTAAGGGATGAGGAAGCCAGCCTTTACAGAAACTATGATGACACGACAGAAGAAAGCGATGGGCTCCCTTAAATAAAGTCTTCATCAGACACTGAGTAGAAACATCTGTGTGTGTTTATGGCCGATATATAACAGTAGTCTGATCTCCAACTGCTCCTCCACCGTCATCCAATTTACCTCTCTTTCTTTTTAACACTCTTAGCTTCACAGCTCTTCCCTTCTTTTAACACCACCAGCTTTACAATCACACACACTCAAGATCCCAAACACACACATGGACCTCTAAAATCCTGGCGAGCACTCTCGGCTCCATCTACACAAATCCAAGAGATCCAAAAATCAGCATCAGTGAACACAATAGCAATTAGCAAGGGGGACAATTTGTTCACATCTGGAGCGTATTTCTTTGCCACCAAAATACCCAGCAGTCCCTACTTTCAGGGTCTAGCGTGGTGGGAAATGACTATGTGTGTGTTTTTATGTGTTTTGTTTAAAACAGATGGGCGGTTTACATTAGTGGAGATGGCGATAAACAGCTTAGAAAGGACGGGGGGGGCAACACAAAGAGAGGAACACTGCCATCCTTTTCACAGACGTGGCAGACATGACGCCTGTTGTGGACATACATGATTCTCACTCTCACTAATTATAGTTGTGTAAAAATAGGTCGTGTTATTACGTTTTAATGAGCCTGGTCCTCAGGGTGACACTAAATTTATCCTGTTGGGTTTAGAAAACTTTAGAATCGTGGATTCAAACTGGACTTTTGGGTTTTTCTACTAACTTTTGATAATCTTTTAACCATTAATAAATTAGCAGCACAGCGTAGTCAACATCAAACTATGTGACGTTTGGTAAAATACACCTTGCAGCCTAAAAAATCAAAGTGGTTATTGCTCAAAACACCAATGTTACACAACATGGCAATATCTGCTAAGATGATGCCGACAAAGTAGTGCTGCACTGAAAGATAGCCTCTGATCACATCCTGATGTAACCACTGAGCATCTGCTGTGTGATCAACTCTGGCTAGCACAGAGCAAAAAGTCAGGGAAGTTTATCTCAGCTGGGACTGACTTTTCTGTGATGAGGTGGGCTATCAGGTCACAGACAGACGGCACCCGTGGTCTGCAGCAGGTTGATAAGGTGGAAGGGTGGAACATGGAGCATCATGTCCAGCTACACATACACGTCATGAGGGCATACGGCTGCCAAAGGGGATCCTAGCAGAGATGAGAACTAAAAGTAAAAACAGCCAGTTTGTCAACAGTGTTAGTATGAAGTGAAATAAGTTGGTTTGACTTTTAATCTACGTCACTACACTGTCAAATAAAACGAGACTTCTCAACTATACTAACTCTATAACACCTCTAAATATAAATAAACCTGCAGAGCCAGTTTTGTCATTTTTTTGTTAATTTTATGTTATATTCAGTTTTTTTCATATCTTTAAAATACGTCACTGCCAAAGAGGAGAAGAGAAATTAAAACAGAGCTTTTGTCAATGGGGTTTTGTTATTTTGAGGAAGTTTCTCAACATCTCTAAATCCAAATTAATCTTTAGAACTTAAAGGAGTTTGTTACCTATTTGTTACTTTTATGTTATGGATGTTATGGATCCATGTCACTGAGTCCACAGCTGACAAACTGAAGCTCTGAGCTCAGACGAGAAATAAAAAAGAGTTTTGTTAGTTTGACGTGTTTTCTGAACACCTCTAAATGTAAATGAATATTTACAGCCTAAATTAGTTCTGCTACATTTTTATTCATTTATTTTTTTATTTATTATTTTTATTCATTATGTTTGATTTGTTTTTTTTATCCAAACCCTTTGTCAAGTATTCATAATCAAAGATTTACTATTAAGTTTGATTCAGGTTCATAAGGCACAATGGGGCTGAGAGGAAACCTAAAATGTTAACAGACATTTTGTCAACATAAAAAAGAATCTTCACAGCTAAAATACATATTTTATTATTTATTACCTATTTGTTAGATTTGTTAGATTCTGTTTTCTGTATCCACGTCACTAAGGCACACTGCTGCCACAGAGCTTAGAGGAAAACTAGAAACACTTTGGTTAGTTTTGGCTCGTTTTCTTAACACCTCTAAATCTTTTTTTGTTGCTTTAATGTTTAATGGTTTCGTTTCACATCACAAATGCACTTCACTGCCAAAAGAAAACTAAAACTGTTACCAGGCATTCGATCAGTGGAGTTTTGTTAGTATTGTATTTTGTATTTTCATGTTAGATAAATGTTCTATCCATGTCACTAAGGATGTTGTTAAAACTAAATAATTTTCAACAGACAATTCTTTAATAAATAACTATTTTAAATATCCCTATAGAACTGAAAGGAGTGTGTTCCTTTTCTTTTAATTGTTCATTTGTTATATTCAGTTTTTTCATGTCATTTAAGCACGTCACTGCCAAAGAGGAGAAGAGAAATTAAAACAGAGCTTTTGTCAATGGGGTTTTGTTATTTTAAATCCAAATTAATCTTTATAACTTAAAGGAGTTTGTTCTTGATCTATTTGTTACTTGTATGTTAGATTCAGTTTGGATCTATGTCACTAGGTCCACAGCTGACAAACAGAAGCTCTGAGCTGGGAGGAGAAATAAAAAAGAGTTTTGTTAGTTTGACGTGTTTTCTGAACACCTCTAAATGTAAATAGTGTAGTAATGTAGTTTCTGTTTCAATTACCACCACTACTCACCATAGCTTTTATATTTATTTTTTATCTGCATTTATATTTTCATTCCAATTACTTACTATGTGCAATATTATTTATATTATGGCCACTTTTCTTTTAGTACTCGTTTTGCTTGCTTGTGCACTTGTTTGTTGTTTTTCCATTTGTTTATTGTATAGGTTTTAGGACATTTCTGTCTGTTCGTTGTGTTTGCCCATTTTATTTTTCTGTAGTGTATATTACACATCTTTTGCTGCTGTGGCGAGTGAATTTCCCCGTTGTGGGATTAATAAAGTATAATCTAATCTAATCTAATCTAAGTGAATATTTACAGCCTAAATGAGTTCTGCTACTTTTTTTGTTGATTTTTTTTTTTTTTCAAATTCAAACTATTACATTATTAGAGGTTATGTTTGATTCAGACACACTGAGGCAAAAAAAGATCTATGCTGAGAGGAAAAATATAAAGAGGCATTTTGTCAACGTAGTAATGAAAAATAATTTTTACAGCTCAAACGTGTTACCTGTTTGTTAGTTTTATGTTGGATTCAGTTTTTTCTGCTGCCATGGAGGCTGAGAGAAAAAGTAAAAAACGTTTTCTTAACACCTCTAAATCTAAATACATATTTAGAGAATGGAATGGATTGTGTTACTATTTTGTTGCTTTAATGTTTGATAGATTTTTTTTCCACATCATAAAAGCACTTCACTGCCAAACAGAGCGAGGTAAAACTGAAACTAAAAACAGACATTTTCTCAGTGGAGTTTTGTTAGTTTTGGCCCTAAACATTCAAGCTAAACTGAGATCCTAGTTTTCGTTTTTGGATAGTTTTTTTCAACATCATAAACATATTTTAAGAGAAGGAATTAGCTCTTTTTTCATTGTTTCCTGTAAGATCAATTTTTTATCACTTTCAGGAAAATGTCTTTACTGCCTTTATTTCAGTTCAAATAGCTACTTGGTGGGAAAAGTAGTTTAGTTGCAGATATATGAGGTCTCTGCATGCTGGATCTGGGAAATAACACAACACATGCTAGTCACAGTCTGAAGAAATGAATTGAAAGCCAGGTTGTCAGTAACAACACAGAAAGGTCAACAGGAGGCGGGTTGTTTGAGGTTGACTACCTTATTTCCCTCTTCTGAAAGGACACAGGCAGTGTGTCAGGCCTGTTATTCTGCATCAGGTGCAAGTAAGAAAGACACAGAGGTTAAGAGAGGGAGGAAAGGGGGAAACTATACGTACATGCATATTGCATCTGAAGATGTTATTATGGAATGTGAGTGCCACCTTCTTCCTCTGCAGCTTCTTAAAGTGGAGTGTTTTGGTGTGTGTGTGAGGAACTTATAGATTCAAAAAGGGAAATGAAATTGTTCGAGCACAGGACAGTGAGTCAGAGATGCATAAAAACAAAATGGGCAAATTCATCCTACATATCGACAACTTATTTACCAATATGATAACAGTTATTACAAGATCATGCAGGCTCCATATACAGTATGCCATAAACAGGCGGTAAAATGAGAAGAGTTTAGTAAAGTGAGGTGTACATTTTGATGTTTCATTTGCTTGTTGGAATCCATGTCATTTGTTCACCTGAAGGAAGTCTCTCTCTGTCTCTCTGTCTCTTTCTCATACTTGGGCTGTGAGTTGTGGT
Source organism: Argyrosomus regius (assembly GCA_946959425.1). Classification (NCBI taxonomy): domain Eukaryota; kingdom Metazoa; phylum Chordata; class Actinopteri; family Sciaenidae; genus Argyrosomus; species Argyrosomus regius. The sequence continues at coordinate 28,158,281 of OX336891.1, read as the reverse complement.
TCTTTGCATTGTTATCATTGCTGTCATCTCTAACAATGAAAAACAGTGTGTGTTCAAGGGATGGGGGAGGAGCAGACACAGAGAACGACACAGAAAAAGAGGGAAAGAACAGCCAGCTGTCGAGCATCAGAGAAAAGAAAAACGAGAGTGATTGAATACAAAGAGAGAATACGTTAGACTGGGTTGGCTGAACTGGAGGATGTGGAGGGATTAAGTATCCTTCAAAGCAAAAGCCAGAGTAGAAAACATCTCAAACTGCTCATTGTGAAGAAGTGGCAAAAGAAGTCATGGATTTTGGTTTAGATACAGAAAAATGAACTTTGGCCACATGTTATTTGTTAGATGATAATAATCTTTTATCGCCACTGAAGTGCATATACTCAGTTGTTCTTGAAGTAATAATGAACAACAAATTGTATCCAGATCATATCAGCTGTATCACACGGCCTCTCAACAGTAGAGAATGATCTCTTAAATGTGACATATTTAAGCAATTATCAGTCGACTCAGTCAAACATGGCAGGCTGGCAGAGAGTCCACAGATTTAACTGAAAGTAACAAAAGGTTTGAGACCGCACCCAGGCCACATGTTGCCATACTGGGTTCTGGGCATGTTGAGCACACATGTGAACATCTATAATGAAGAACCTCTAACGACAGAGCTCTGGGAATGCTGCTCCTCATTTTTATCATTGGACATAGCACTGATTGGCTCCATCTGATTTCCACCAGGGATTCCGAGCAGAGCAGGAAGGTCTAACGCAATTTTTTTTCTTTGCAAAGTGAACTTTGTGTGGCTGCTTTGTTTGTCAGTCTGCAGGAATGATCGGAGGAGAACAAGCAGACGATTTCTGCTGAATCAGTGTTTTACATGCTGTAACGCTATGATTTTCCTCCAGACTGTAGGCAACACCCAACACCCAAAGACTTAGTTTAATATTTTAAAAAGTGAATGTTGTTCCTGTAACATCAGATTCAACTCTTTAGAAGCAACATTTGACTCAAAAAATGAGAGTTGTGGGGATTCAGTCTGAGAAACAATGTTTTGTCTCTACACTTTAACTTTTATTGTTGCTTAATTAGTGAGTAGTGATGCGTCGATTGTGAACGAGTCGGTTCAAAGAGCATGCTCTTTTAAGTGAACGATGAGAGCCGGCTCCTGTCCGCGAGCCGTTGAGTGCTGTAAATGCAATGAAAACAATTGGCTACAGCAATTTATTGATATCAGAAAATTTTATTTTTACTTGAATAATTTAAGTGATATATGTGTACACATACAAATCATAAATAAACAGCGCTAAATTTGGCTGAATTATTAAAGGTATAAGTGAAGAGCCGTTTGGGAGCAAAAAGAGCCAACTCTTCTTGGTGAGCTGAGTCAAATGATCTGACTCACTAAAAAGAACCGAAATTCCCATGACTATTAGTGAGTAATAGTCTCTATTAGAGCTTATACTGACATAAGTAACTGAAGCTTGGTCATGTCTTCAGGGTATAGTTCTCTTGTAGTTCCACTGTTTGGATGACAAATACTGTAAACAGCATCCTGTGAGTGACTAACTGTGATACACAGAGGGAGGGGATCTCTGCTGGCAGGAGCAGGGAGCTGAACAAAAATGGTGAATAAGTAATAAGGTATGCTGTCTGTGGTACTTTCTAGCGCTCACCGTTAATTGATACGGTGATTAATGTTTTAATGGGGTGTAGTGTAGCTCACGTAGCTGCACATGTCACACTCACGCGAGACGCGACTCCCCCGGTGCACTAGGCGGAAGTAGACATCTTCGACGCGCGCTTGAACCCAAAGAAGAAGAAGAAGTGGTCGAAAGCCTGTGCATTCTGGGATGTGAAATGAACCACAATGGCGGCTGTACAACAAGCACATCATCCTCTCATAGTGACATGTTTACTCTCAGCACTCCTGCTCCAAACGTGTCGGACTTTTGCCGAAGAATTGAAGTGGGATGAAAATGGCTACGTGTTGTACTGCCCGTGCATGGGTAATTTATTCTTCGTAACTGCTACTGTCGGATGAGAAGAGCAGAGTTAGCGAGCTCCAAACTTCACCCATTCATAAGTTGAGAGTGGCGTTTCATATCGACTCAACATGAACCCAGACTTCAGGTCGACATAGTGTTTTTCACCGCAGTTCAGCGGGGAGGACCTTATGTTAATATAATATAATAATATAATGTTAATATAATGTCAACTTGGAACATTTAATCTTTTAACGTTAGTTGAGAGGCAATAGTAGCTAGTTAGCAGCTAACCTAGTGGGACAAACAGGAGCTTTGTAACGTTAAATGTAATAACTACACTGTTTTTGCTCATTGCTCTTTAAATATAGACATACGCAGGTACCCAATGTTTCCCGCCCTGTTCGTCTGCCGCTGTAAATGAGTGTAACTTACTCTGTGTTATTGTTCAGGTCGCTTTGGAAACCAGGCAGACCACTTCCTGGGATCTCTGGCCTTTGCAAAGATGTTGAACCGAACCCTGGCGGTCCCTCCCTGGATAGTATACCGCCACCATACACCCCCTTACACCAATGTAAGTACAGTCATGAGGTATGAGGGTACTTTCTCTATGTATCAGCAGCCATCTTACATAAATCACAAAAGCAGATGAGGTAGAAACAAACACAACAAAATATAAAATATGAGTCTAGTAATACACTGTGTGAACATTAAGTAAAAAGCTGCACAGTAAGGATTGTTCTTGGAGATTAAACAGAATTAACTTACAACAAATCGGTTTAATGTGTGAATACTTTGTGCTGTCTATATTTAACATACAGAGTACTCACATTTTTTGTGCGCATTTCAATGTTTTCAGTCACCTCATGAGCTTTGCACACAAATTGCACATGTGAGTGCATCATACAGTAGCAGATCCACTTACAGAGACAAAAGGAACTTTTGATGAAAAAGTACAGTGTCATATATAAAGGTGTTATATATCTGTAGATGCGACACAAAATATTACTTTCTGAATGATTTTGTTAAAGACAAGAGCAAGAGTGATATGTTTTAAACTTAAACGTTAACAGACTTTGCATTACTCATAATAAGTCATGTTTAAAATGAACATGATCTTATAATTTCTAAATTCCATACAATTTATTCTGTTATCTGACAAAGAAGAACTATTTTTAGATTTGTTCACACCTGATTGGCTTAGATTTGGTTACATTGTGATTAAAAAAAAAAAAAAAAAAGGATAATTGTGACAATGAAAATGAAATTGTTACAGAACAGTGCATTTGTATGTAACTTTTGTTGTTCATTTTTAAAATGTTTGTAATGGCCTCTGGGCATCTTTATATTGTCAGATCTGGCCCTCTTGGGTGTTGATTAGCTCAGTTGGTAGAGCATCGGCCCCATGTTCAAAAGGCTGGCGTACCGGCCCAGGGTTCGAATCCGACCTGCGGCTAAAAACTTGAAAAAGGCCAAAAAAATATCTTAAAAAAAATAAAAAATAAAATCTGGCCCTCTATAAAAGAAGTTTGGACACCTCTGATCTAAATTATTGCAGCATATTACTGTTTGTGAATATAGTTTTTTTCATTACAGTCTGTGCAGCACAGAAAGATAGACAAATCCTTGAAATCCATACTTGAAGTATTAAACACAGATTTGGGATTTATTGACAATAACAATATGATATCATCAGCTTTATCTTGAGTTGGACAGTGCTGTTAACATTTTTTTTCTGTTCTGCTCAGGCCCATGTCCCCTACAGTGAATTCTTCCAGCTGGAGGCTTTGTCTGCCTACCACCGTGTGCTCAGCCTGGAGGACTTCATGGAGAAGCTGGCTCTTAAATACTGGCCTGCAGGACAGAGGAAAGCTTACTGCTTTGAGACTGCAGCACAGCGGAGTGCAGACAAGAAATCCTGCCCTATGAAGGTGAGAGTCCAGGGGAGAAGATTACAATGAAATATGATCATCTGATGATATTAGTTTAGAGCTTTATTTGAAAGCAGCAGAGACTGAAGTACTTTTATTTGTTGCTCAGCCTCTTTATCACTAAACGATGGTGATAAGTGAAAAAGAATGATGGTGAAATGCTGCCCTCTGGTGGCCCATAGACCACAGATTATGAAACAAGCTCTGTCTTCTGACACTGCCGTGACTGTTTGCTTGCTCTGTTATGTTGTGATTGTTTTTCAGGATGGGAACCCGTTTGGTCCATTCTGGGACTACGTGGGTGTGGAATTTGACACGTCTGTCTTGTTTGGTGGTATTTCTTTCAGTGCCTACCACCAACCTCAGTGGATGAAGAAGTGAGTAGATGTTTGAGCAGTCTCTGTGCCGCAGACACGTTGCTAACCTTAAACCTAATGACAGACTGACTGATACGGGTTCTGTTGGAATAGGTTCCCTCCCTCTGAGCACCCTGTCCTGGCACTGCCTGGGGCACCTGCCCAGTTCCCAGTGATAGAGGAGCATGTGGGCCTGCAGCGCTATGTTGTGTGGTCAGACAAGATGGTAAAGGAGGGAGAAGAGCACATTGCTACCCTGCTGACCAGGCCATATGTTGGCATTCACCTGAGGATTGGCGTTGACTGGGTGAGATACTTCACAACCTATGAGCTAGGATTTGGAAACTATTGGGTTCTCTTTTCTCGCTGCTTTTCACTTTCTCATCCACTCATGTGCTCACATAAAGATCATCACACATATGTTTGCACATAGATATCAGAGACATCACGTCTGTTCTCACCAGGAAACAAAGCTGCATTTCATCAAACAACAAACAACTGTGGCTCGGAGGTAGAGCAGGTCGTCCACTAATCAGATGATCTGCAGTTCGATCCCCGGCTCCTCCAGTCTGCATGTCGAAGTGTCCTTGGGCAAGATACTGAGCCCCAAATTGCTCCAGAAGGCTGCGCCATCAGTGTATGAATGTGAATGTATGGGTGTGAATGGTTGAATGAGATATGTAGTGTAAAAACGCTTTGAGTGGTCGGAAGAATAGAAAGGTGTTAAATAAGTACAGTCCATTTACATCATGTTTTTTTTAATAATATTACCAGTTGTTTAGCAACTTGTACTTCATAATGTGAAGCATACATTATGTTATCAAATCTTTAGGCTAAATAACACTAATCCTCTCTGATTGCTCATGTCAGCTTGCATGCATTCAGTTCATATCTAAAAGTTGATCTTTTAAAGACTCAGACTGACTGTTGGTATTCTAAATTTTTGGAACATTGATTTAGTGCATCAGTGCGGCTCATTGTGTTTTTGTTTTTTTTTGGACAACAATGAAGTTTGTGGCACAGGAGAAGAAGATATAGATTTGTTGGCAATAGGAAAAATACAAATGGTAAATGGACTGTACTTTTTAGTCCTGTACTGTAGCGCCTTTTCAGTCTTCTGACCACTCAAAGTGTTTTTACACTACATATCTCATTCACCCATTCACACACATTCATACACTGATGGCATTAGCTGCCAAGCAAGGTTTTAAGGTTCATGCTCATCAGTTTTTTGGGAGCTAACCATTCATACACATTCACACACTGATGATGCAGCCTTCAAGAGCAATTTGGGGTTCATTATCTTGCCCAAGGACACTTCGACATGCAGAGAGCCAGGGATCGAACCACCAATCATCTGATTAGTGGACAACACGCCCTACCTCCTGAGCCAAGTGACCATCACTTTGATCAGTCAATTCAGAACCATAGTACATTTTCAAGACTAGAAAGGTGCTAAATGAATGGACACATCTAAAAGCTTTTTTTTTTTATCCGCCCTCACAGCAAAATGCCTGCAAAATGCTGAAAAGCGGTGACACAGGGCCTCACTTCATGGCCTCTCCTCAGTGTGTTGGCTACAACCGTCAGTCAGCCTTGCCTCTCACCATGACCATGTGCCTTCCTGACCTGGCAGAGATCCGCAGGGCTGTCAAGCTGTGGGTGAAGAAGACCTCTTCCCGCTCTGTCTACGTTGCCACTGACTCAGAATCCCACAGTAGGGACATTGAAAAGCTCTTCAAGGGCAAGGTGGGTTTGTAAAGCCCCTGTAATGCAAGCACAAGTATATCATAAAAACTTTACTTTTTTGTACTTTTGTAGGATAGTTGAGAATTGACTAGGTTCCCACCCCTCTTCACTCTATGCTGGAGCTAGCCTCGGTCAGAGCCTTGGTCAACTCCCTCCTTTCCTCTGCTTAGATATGCTATGTGCTAGCTCATCCATGTTCAAAATACCAAATTTAATGTAAAGTTGGCTAAAAGCTAAAAGTGACATAAACAATATGTAGTCACATGTTAATTTAGCTAATCACTGACCTATCATGTAACTAGCTAGCTAAAGCTAGCAATTTTCAACATAGACGAGCTAGCACAAAGCATATCTGAGAACAGGAAGGGTTTGGCTTCTTTAATTCTTATTGGAGCATGTAGCGAAAAGGGGTGGGACTTTGGAAGGGTCCTTTGGGAAATACTCCCACTTGATTACTGTTACAATATTGTATTCCCCTACTTAGTTGTTTATTTGTGTGTTTGGTTCTGGCTTTGCAGGTCAAAGTGGTAACTCTTCAGCCAGACTCAGCCCAAATGGACTTGTACATATTAGGTCGAGCTGACCACTTCATCGGGAACTGCGTCTCGTCCTTTTCCGCATTCGTAAAGAGAGAACGGGACATCCATGGACTTCCGTCCTCCTTTTTTGGCATGGACAAGCCCAGGAAATTAAATCACAAAGAAGAGCTCTGAGCACAGGAGGCATGTGGTCGTCCTCTGGGCGCTAATGCCGGATGACTGTCATGAGGAGGCGAGAGAGCATGTCGAAGGCAGAAAACATTTAAATGTGACATGATGGTTCATAGTGTGTGATGGCCAGTCCTGTTTTAGAATGGGTTTTAATAAGGGCTTATAAGACAGGATGTAGCAGGTCAGTAGTGTAATGTCTGTGAAATGTTATGACATGGACACTGCTGCTACCAAGAAACACATTATTTTTGTCTGTTCTCTGCTTGAAATCCAGTATTTGTATGTTCCCAGCACAGTAAACTAACTGTTCATTTTTATTTCCAGTGTCCCCAACATTTCTATTAGCTGTTGCAATATACTGTAGCTGCAGCTATGTTTAGTAATTCAGACATGTTGGAGGGACCTCTGGTGACCTCAGTGAACCCAGGAAAGACTGATTGCAGCGTCAGCGATCATGTTCTCCCTCTCCGTTTTGCCCTCTTCTCTTTCTCTCCCTACCTTTCCATCCCTCCACGTCTTTTCAGCTTGTTCTTTTCCTTTCCTCTGTGCCCTCCATTCCAAGGAGAGCACAGTAACTGATCCTCCTGTACATACTAATTATAGGGAGGAAAATGGAGACAGTCTTTCCACATCTCAATTTACCAGGACCAAAAAACTGATGAAATGTGTGGAGCCCTGTGCTCAGCGCGAGGACAGTATTGTTATTCACTGAATGTGAACTAATGTTTCAGGGATGTTTGGGGGAAACAAAAGAGTTGATTCGCACTGGTTTAATTGATGAAATGAAAGTGGGGATGTATGGAAGGTGAAATGTGTGCGAGCAGTGAATGCAGTGATCTTGAAGTCACGTATTTTCTATGATTCACATCAATAAAGTGATGCACACTCATTTTTAAAGAACCAACGGCCTCCGTGTGTTTACCTCCTTCACTGGAAGCTAATCTGTGAGTCCAGTTGAATCAGCTGATACACTAAGCTACGTTAGACAAGCTGGTTGAGATTTGGTTGCCAGATATGTCAGTAGAATTTGAATTTGCAAGTAATCAGCATGAACCTTACAACCTCGTTATTCACAGTTGAGTAAACATATTTGTAGGTTTTTGTTAGACCGTATGATTAACTGTAATACATATACTTACCCAGAATGTCCATATTTGTATGGGTTAGTATGTTTTCACACACTCTTCTTTCGGGGGACGTAGTGCTCGAATCTGGCAACTTGACCCGTACCGTTGTGGGGATGAGCGGCTAATGGCTGACAGGGAGTTTTACATTAGCTAACGTCCGCCGCTGGTGAGTCTTTATCGACGTTTCTGTGTGTGTGTGTGTGTGTGCTGTGGGAAAGCTGTGTTTGGACTGCGTGGGCTGCGTGTGTCTGAGGTCATTTTGATTGAAGTATGGATATGTTGTAATAATTTACGCCCTCGCTACTAGCGTTAGCCAGGTAATGCTAGCAGACTTGTAGCTTAGGTTACAGTGTGTTTGTGGTTGCTAGGCCGGTGTTGTGCTCTCGTTCTGGGCTGCATTCTCACAGGAGCTACCGTTGATTAGCCGAGCCGCTATTCTAATGAGTCGTTGTTAACGTTAATTGAGAGGCTTTCGTGAAATACGCCGTTTATCGACGTGCTACGGCTGGCAGGCGTCTGTCACTTCATAACCTGGAATTCCAATGTTCAACAACTCCAGGTTACTCAACGTTAACCAAGAAGTTTCTATTAAAAAGGCTACAGGCTAGAGTGTTAGAGAAACTGGGTTAACGTCAGAGGGTGTTCATTCTGACTTAACTAAGTAGTTCATCAGTGCTCAGGTGTTCTATGACTGTTTTACCACGTACAAGGAGATGAACGTTAACATGCAGCACAGGTATCAGTGTCAGGAGAGCTAACAGCTAACATGTTGATAGGCGTGTGTTACATTGAGCTTAACTGAGTCTGCCATCAGGTCTGTGAGTCACCATGACGTTAACCCCTGCATGTTGGTACTAATCACTGACTGTGTCCTCTCCAGCAGCTTCTGATGTGGACTTCTGCACCGGTGCACTGTTCCTGAAGACAGAGCGTACAAAGTGCCAAGCAGTGTGCGGGTTGGCAGCCACTCTGCAACATGTCCAAGAACAAGAGCTCCGAGTCGGTCAAGGTGGTGGTCCGTTGCCGCCCCATGAATGAGAAAGAGCGGGCAGCCAAGTTTGAAAGGGTGGTCTCTGTCGATGTCAAATTGGGCCAAATTATTGTCAGGAACCCCAGGGAGGCTTCAGCCAGTGAACTCCCCAAAGTCTTCACTTTTGATTCAGTCTATGACTGGAACTCCAAACAAATAGATCTGTATGATGAAACCTTCAGGCCCCTGGTGGATTCAGTTCTTTTTGGGTTCAATGGGACAATTTTTGCCTATGGGCAAACGGGTACAGGGAAAACATACACTATGGAGGGGGTTAGGAATGATCCAGAGAGGAGAGGGGTGATCCCTAACTCCTTTGAGCATATCTTCACTCACATATCACGATCCCAGAATCAGCAGTACCTGGTGAGAGCATCATATCTAGAAATTTACCAGGAGGAGATCAGGGATTTGCTCTCTAAGGACCAGGTGCGTCGTCTCGAGCTCAGGGAGAAGCCTGACACAGGTGTGTATGTGAAAGACCTTTTATCATTTGTCACCAAGAGTGTGCAGGAGATTGAGCGTGTCATGAATGTGGGCAACCAGAATCGTTCAGTGGGTTCCACTAACATGAATGAACACAGCTCTCGTTCCCACGCTATCTTTGTCATCACCGTGGAGTGCAGTGAGTTGGGCGTGGACGGGGAGAACCACATCAGAGTTGGCAAACTGAACTTGGTAGACTTAGCCGGCAGTGAAAGACAGACCAAGACTGGTGCTAAGGGGGAGAGGCTGAAAGAAGCCACGAAGATCAATCTGTCGCTCTCTGCTCTGGGGAATGTCATATCAGCCCTGGTGGACGGCAGGAGCAGCCACATCCCCTACCGAGATTCAAAACTCACTCGTTTGCTGCAGGACTCTCTGGGGGGCAATGCCCGCACTGTCATGGTTGCAAACATTGGCCCAGCATCCTACAATGTGGAGGAGACCTTGACAACGCTGCGCTATTCCAACAGGGCTAAGAACATCAAGAATAAACCACGTATCAATGAGGATCCCAAGGATGCCCTGCTCAGGGGGTTTCAGGAGGAGATAGCGAGGCTGAAGGAACAGTTGCAAAAACGCTCAGGGAAGAAGAAACGGAGGGGACAGAGGAGGAGGGCTGGGGAAGGAAGTGATAGTGAGGATCTGGAAGAAGGAGAAACAGAGGACGATGATGAAGATGGGGATTACTGGCGGGAGCAACAGGAGAAGTTGGAACGGGAGAGAAAGGCTATCATGGACGATCACAGTCTGGTGGCTGAGGAGAGAGTTCGGCTGTTGAAAGAGAAAGAGAAGAAAATGGAAGATCTGAAGAGGGAGAGGGAGGCCGGAGAGATGCTGGCAGCCAAAGTGAAGGTGAGCAGATTTTTTTGCCAGGCTGGTAGTGTTTCTGTACAGTGGATCTTCTCACAAGTCAACATTCTTTTAAACGTTCATGCAACTTGTTCATGGTTTGATTTTTTTTCTCCCATGCAGGCAATGGAGAGTAAGCTCCTCGTAGGAGGGAAGAACATTGTGGATCACACCAACGAGCAACAGAGAATGCTGGAGCTGAAGAGGCAGGAAATTGCTGAACAGGTACACCCAACATCTACTGTCAGTTACAATAACTGTGACCACAGGTTACAGTATAGTTGTTCTGAAGGTAACAGATACTAGCGAGAAGACAACATTCTTTGTCTGTCGACATTTTGCCAGCATCAGGTGCAAACTTCAAGACTTTTGTCACAGTTTGCCAGTCCCAGACACATTTCTTAGAGTCTGTATGGAATCCATGCTTCTCCCATTGTACTATGAGTTGTAGGCTGAGTGCTTCAGAGACAACTTCCCACTGTGAGTTGTCCAGGTGATGACAGGTTTCAAACATGTTGGATTTTTTTTTGCTCCTAAACTTGCCGTGTGCCAGAAAACACCCTTGTCCCACACAAGAATTCACAACTTCAAATTGTTTTAAAAATGTAAAACTAACAATACCCACTGATAACATAGATATAAAAATATACTATTCAAAATTATTTTGTTTAAAAATATATTTTTTATGAAAATGTTGGCCCTTTAAAGTTGTGTCCCAGATTTTTGTCAACTCCGTCAGATTTCTACAAAAACATTTAATCAGGCATAAAGAGAGTCAGCTATATCCTAAGGACCCGTCTCACCTCCTGGTTTCAAAAAAGGCAGCAGTGGTGCTCCAGCACTGATGAGCTGTCTACTTTTTCGTATTCATCTTTTCGTATTCATTCATCTGGTGTGTCCCACTCATAACAGGTCAACTCCGTAGCCCACCTAAATTAAAAATAAATAAGAATTATGGTTTAAAATTTGTATTTTGATTAGTAATAAGAAAACTGTTAACAACTGGCTAACTAAAATGGCTACTCACTACAACTCTATGCTGTGAAATGAAAGAATGTGACCATTTTGTCAACTCCATCAGATATTTATTCTTACAGAGTTGACACCTTTGCTGACGGAGGTGACATAACTCTCATTTCTCCTTAATAATTGAATCATGTGTTTGAAATTAGTACTTTATTTTCAATAAAGTTTTTTAAACACCATTGCTACATTAATGAAGTGTTTTTAATGGATGCGTATTAATGACTATGAGGGCTGTTTACTTTAGGTACAAATGGCTAAACACAGTCTGTGTTAGGAAAGGCAGAAGAACAACAAAGAGAGAGGGAAAGATGGAGAAAAGGGGTTGTGGAGGGGAAAATAAAACAAATAGAAGACTGACTGTAAACTCTGTCATTAAGATGTCAACTTTTTTTTAAAATTATTTATTTATTTATTTTTTCTATTTTTTATTATATTTATTAAATATCTGTTCATAATGGTTTATAAAATGAATTCATGCCAATGAAAAGTTTCTATGGTACACCTAAAGTGTGTTCTTTGTGTGATAAAGTATATTGCATGTTGTTTATCACAAAGACAAAGTACATTATCGGCAGAATTTGTAAGTTGGCAACATTAAACTGTAGATATTAAACATTTTGATTATACAGCTAATTAAATAAAGTTGTATTTAAGACAACATTAAACATATTCTTCATGTTTTATATGATAATACTTCTTAAGTGCGTGACGGAGTCGACAAACTTCAAGTCCTCAGCTGCAAAAAAATGTATTTAAGACAAAATGTAATTAGTGCAAGGTTGGCCCATCACATGGTTTAAGAGCACAGAATTTGATCTTTTAAAATATATGTTTCCCAGCAAAATTGAAGAATAAAAATCAAAAACCAAAAAAAAAAAAGTTTTTGTCCCAATTCTCAGGAATGGGTGATATATATTTAACAACCTCCATTCACACACTGATGAATGGCTGCCATGCAGGGTGAACTGCTCCTCAGGAGCGATATAGCACTTCCTATCCAAAGCTCTCATGATGATACGAAGCTCACTCAATACAGATACACTCACACCCTGATGGGGTGGGGTCAGTATCTTTGCCAAGGATGCTTCAACTGGACTCTGGGAGCCAGATACTGAACCAGGCACCTTTTTGGTCCTTGACAATCTGATAAAGCTCCATCCAGTGTCCATTTATGATAACTGTTTTGCTGTACACCGTCCCTTACTGCACTGACCGATTATGTAACTCACTTCAGGGTAGCCTCATTACACACATTGTGTTTTCTGAATGTACATGTTTGTGTGTGTGTTTCCAGAAACGGCGAGAGCGGGAGATGCAGCAGCAGGTGGAGAGTCGTGACGAGGAGACTCTGGAGCTGAAGGAGACCTACAGCTCTTTGCAGCAGGAGGTCGACATCAAAACCAAGAAGCTGAAAAAGGTAGCAGCTGCAGCGTCAGGTGGTGTGTGATGGATGAGTCCTCCATGTGCACTAGATGGAGGATCTGGAAAAAATCTACACTACACTGTTTCTGCATGTGTGTTTCTGCATGTGTGTTTCTGCCTTACATAAAAATACGCTGCACATACAGTTAAGTAAAAAAGTATTTGTAAAAAATTTGCCCCCTTCCTGATTTCTTAGTTTTTTGCATATTTGTCGCACTTATAATAATAACCTGAGTAATACATAATGCAGTTTTTAAATGATTATTTCATTTTTTAAGGGAAAAAAGCTCCAAACCTACCTGGGGAAAAAAAAAAAAAAATATATATATATATATATATATTTTTATTTTATATATATATATATATATATATATATATATATATATATATATATATATATATATATATATATATATATATATATATATATATATATATATATATATATATATATATATATATATATATATATATATATATATATATATATATATATATATAAAAATATATATATATATATATATATTTATATATATTTATATTTATATTTATATTTATATATATATATATATATATATATATATATATATTTATATTGATAACTGGCAATGAGTCTTTCACATCACTGTGGAGGAATTCTGGCCCGCTCTTCTTTGCAGAATTGTTTTAATTCAGCCACATTAGAGGGTTTTCAAGTATGAACGGTCTGTTTAAGGTCATGCCACAGCATCTCAATCGGATTTAAGTCCAGACTTTGACTAGGTCACTCCAAAACCTTCATTTTGTTTTTTTGCCATTCAGAGGTGGACCTGGTGCATAATCCAATTCCACTTGAGCTTGAGGTCACAAACTGATGGTCGGACATTCTCCGTCAGGATTTTCTGGTAGAGAGCAGAATTTATGGTTCCGCCAATTAAGTCGTCCAGGTCCTGAAGCAGCAAAGCAGCTTCAGACCATCACACTACCACCACCATGTGTGACTGTTGGTATGATGTTCTTTTTATGAAATGCTGCGTTAGTTTAATATCACATGTAACAGGATGCACACCTTCCAAAAACTTTGTCTCATCAGTCTACAGAATATTTTCCCAAAAGTCTCGGAGATCATCAAGATGTTTTTTGGCAAATATGAGGCGAGTCTTTGTGTTCTTTTTGGTCAGCAGTGGTTTGCGCCTTGGAACTCTCCCATGGATGCCATTTTTGTCTAGTCTCCAGGCAGGTTTGGAGCTTTTTTCCCATAATAAATGAAGTAATCATTTAAACACTGCATTTTGTATTTACTCTGGTTAACTTTGACTAATATAAAAAAAATTCTGATGACCTGAACCTTTAAGTGTGACAAATATGCAACAAAATAAGAAATCAGGAAGGGGGCAAATACTTTTTCACAGCACTGTATATACATGTATATGTTTGATCATGAGGTACAACATGACTATTTACTTTTGACAATCTGATGTTCAGTACTTGTGAGGCCTGTGTATCTGGTAATACGATGCCTTGCATGTAAGTAGGTCAGGTACTATTTTAAATCAGGTAAGAGTACACTATTGGTTCTGTGTGCTTGGAGAGTCCATTATCCCTCATGACGGTCAGCTGTCTAAGCCAGATTCGAGGCTGAATATTCTAAAAGTCCTTCATCATGGTCACCCTGCTTTCCTCTCTCCTTCTCCTCTAGCTGTTTGCCAAGCTGCAGGCAGTGAAGGCAGAAATCCATGACATCCAGGAGGCACACATCAATGACCGCCAGGACCTGGAACAGACCCAGAATGAGCTCACCAGGGACCTCAAACTCAAGTATGGAGCCTACATATGATACTGTTGGCCTGACAGGAAGACATTGATCAATATTATATGTCTTGTGACCATCATCTGTCCTGACAGAGGAGGGAACATGTACTGTAACCTGCATCTGATTTCAGACACAAACCCTGACACAATCAAATAATTCCTTTATGCAAAGCGACTGGCTGTAAAAAGTCTGTGTGTATTAAATGCACACACTGTACATGCTAACTAAACGCTCAAGTAAATGAAGCAGAAAATGGTTTTCAGGTTGTTCTGGTTCATTCCTAGGATCCAGGCATAGTTAATTCTGTTTCCATGAATACACACTACTCACAAAAAGAAATATTCAGCTTTCGGATGAAATTTCAGAGTGCACCTAAAATGCACTCTAACCTTTACAGGTGAACTTCATTTGACCTTCTCTAAACTTTTGAATGCACATGTCCAACTGTTCAATGTTTCAGTACTTATTGCATAACATGCTGTTCTCTAACAAGGTGATTAAAAATCACAACAAGTGTGTGATGTCATGAATGGACCACTAAATGTTCTGCTTCAATGACAGTTTGTATGGAAACAGTCCTTCATCATGCTGTTCACATTTTGACATCATGACACCAAGACGACACCTAACAATCCATCAACAGTACCTGGTCAGTGTGAGGCTTCAAACAGGAAGTACTCAGAGGGAAGTTAGCACTGAGCGCTGAGTGTCACAGAGTGTCATCAGCAGGTTGGAATAAGTCGACTTGTGAACAGCATGAGACGTCTAGTCGAGCTGTGATCGATGCTCAAGGTCACATGACAAGTTACTGAGACACTGACATGTTTTGTTGAGGTATACTCACCACTGTTGTTAGTGTTTGTTTCAATAAATAGTTTGAGATGAAGAAATGACCATTTCATGCTTCTACTTAAATGCCCTACTTTCATGATATAATATCACTGTAGAATGAACTTTTTACATTTTCCATTAATTTCACCCGAAAGTCAAATATCTTATAACTTTTTGAGAGTAGTGTATATTAACATGGAAATAGACAACTTTATTGCTTTAAAAATGTTGCTTGTGCAGCGTACTGGCTGTAGAACAATGACACCATCCATATTTAGATTGGTTCATTCTGCCACCAGGCACGATGTTTCCCCAAGCCTCTTATATAAACTAAATGAATGTTTTCTTCTAATGTTAACGTAACTCCACCTTCTGTTCTTGTTTGTGTGACACAATGATGTTACTCAAACTGTTATTACTATGCAGTGCACATCCTTACAGCTTTTTGCCTGTTCCAAAATTGGTTGTAAAGTTCTGACAGTTTGAGTGAATAAGCTTCTTTCTTCTGTTTTATTTCCAAAATGGTTTTGATCATTTCTTCATGGAGCTGACTCTGAGGAAAACACATGCAGTGCGCTCTTTGTCACAGAGACACAAACAGTAATACTACTTGGTAACGCTTTAATGAATTTGAAATGAATCAGGTCTATCATTACTAAAGCACAGCCGCTCCACTTCCTGTACAATAACAGACAGCATGTTCGTCTATGGGACCATCTCTGTGTTGTCTCTCTGTCTGTTACAGCTTCTGTCTGATTGTTTGTCTGTTTGTCCTTCAGGCATCTGATCATTGAGAACTTCATTCCCTTAGAGGAGAAGAACAAAATAGTCAACAGGGCCTACTTTGATGACGAGGATGAATACTGGAAGATGAAGCCCATCACACGTATAGAGGAGTAAGTTACAATGTTAATAATCTCTTTGTACATTCTCAACAACTTTGAGTGCTTTAACTACAAGTGTTTACATGAGGATGACCAGCTTGTATAATCAATTGAATGGTTCTGTCAGTCACACAGTTGTGTGTAGAGTTGTGGTGATGACACAGATGTTGACAGTGTTGCGTGGCTCAGTTTTCATCTCCACTCCATTCCTTTGTGTTGATTCATAGATAGATAGATAGATAGATAGATAGATAGATAGATAGATAGATAGATAGATAGATAGATAGATAGATAGGTAGATAGATAGATAGATAGAGTACTTTATTGATCCCCGAAGGGAAATTCTTTCGTTGCAGCAGCATTACAAGTAACACAGAAACATAGAACACTATATACAGGCATGAGGTAAAAATGGTGACACAGTAAAAATAAAAATCAATAAACTCTGAGGAGGAAGAACATATGGTTCTACCTCTACAAAATATACATAAGAAAAATATACATATGGACTCATGTGCAATAACAAATGCAAAATGTGCAAATGTGCATCCCTTATTATGTCCATCAGCTCAACTGGTCAACTCTCTCTGCACAGAGTCATTGTACAAAGATATAACAGTTGGTAGGAATGACTTCCTGTAGCGGTCTTTCTTACAGTGGAGCTGCAGGAGTCTCTGACTGAAACTGCTCTGTTGTTTAAGCAGGAGGTCATGTAGTGGATGGGAGTTGTTGTCCATGATACTGAGCAGTTTGTGGAGCATCCTTTTTTCCACAACCAGCTGCACACATTAAAGGACCGGAGCTTCCTCAGGAAGTAGAGTCTGCTCTGTCCCTTCCTGTAGACAGCCTCTGTGTTGCATCTCCAGTCCAGTCTGTTATCCATGTGCATGCCCAAGTACTTGTAGTCCTGCACCACCTCCACCTCCTCACCCAGGATGGAAACTGTGCTCAGGTCAGACCTAGTCCTTCTGAAGTCCACAATCATCTCCCTCGTTTTGGCCACATTCAAGACGAGGTGGTTGCTCCTACTCCACGCCACAAAGTGATCAACCACATCCCTGTACTCAGTCCCCCCCATCACTGATACACCCCACAACTGCAGAGTCATCTGAGAATTTCTGCAGATGACAGGACTCAGAGTGGTGCTGAAAGTCTGAGGTGTACAGTGTGAAGAGGAAAGGTGAGAGTACAGTCCCCTGCGGTGCTCCCGTGTTGCTAACCACCCAATCAGACACACAACCCTTCAGCCTCACAAACTGTGGTCTGTCCATCAGGTAGTCAGTTACCCAGGAGATTGTGGAGGTATCCACCTGCATCACCTGGAGCTTCTCCCTCAGCAGTGAGGGCTGGATCGTGTTGAAGACACTGGAGAAATCAAAGAACATGATCCTCACCGTGTTGCCAGCTCCATCCAGGTGAGAGAGGGCCCGTTGAAGCAGGTAGATGATTGCGTCCTCAACACCAACCGAGGGGCGGTAGGCAAACTGCAGCGGGTCTAGGGAGGTGGTCACCTGAGGTCTCAGATGGGCCAAAACCAGTCTCTCCAAGACTTTCATAACATGGGACGTCAAGGCAACTGGTCTGTAGTCATTGAGCACAGCTGGATGCGACTTCTTGGGTACCGGAACAAGGCAGGATGTCTTCCACAGCACCGGAACCTTCTCCTGCATCAGACTAAGGTTGAATAGGTGCTGTAGAACCCCACATAGCTGGTCCGCGCAGGCCTTCAGGACTCTGGGGCTGATACCATCCAGGCCTGCAGCTTTGGGTGGGCGGGCATTGATGGGGAAATGTTGAGGTCTATTGTGGGGGTCGGGAGATATGGGTCATCAGTCTGGTCATCAGAGGGTGTGGGAGAGAAGAGGGTGTGGGAGAGAAGAGGGTGTGGGAGAGAAGAGGGTGTGGGGTCTGTGTGGCTAAGGGAGGGGTGAACTGAGGCTCCTGTAGGTCCACTGAATCTGTTAAAAAACACATTCAGTTCGTTGGCTCTGTCCAGGCTTCTCTCAGGCTGACTCCCCCTCGCCTTGAATCCAGTGATGGTCCTCATTCCTGACCACACATCCCTCACGTTGTTTTCCTGGAGCTTTCGCTCCAGCTTCTCCCGATATGCTTCCTTGCCTTCCCTCAGCTTCCTTTTCAGCTCCCTCTGGACGTTCCTCAGTAGCTCCCGGTCCCCGTCCCTGAAGGCTCTCTTCCTCCTGTTCAGCAGCTCCTTCAGGACGCTGGTGATCCAGGGCTTGTTGTTCGGAAAGCATTGCACCCTCCTGGTGGGTACGATGCTGTCGACACAGAAGTTGATGTCCTCACCATGAGGCTCACACAGTACATCCCAATCTGTGGCCGCAAAACAACCTTGCAGGGACTCATCAGCTTCCTGTGACCACCTCCTAACTGTCCTGGTGATCACAGGCTGCTTCTGAACAATGGGTGTGTATCTGGAGGTGAGAAGTACCAGATTGTGATCAGATCTGCCAAGGGGTGGAAGGACAGTGGAGTTGTATGCCTCCTTAACATTAGCATACATACAAGTCCAAGGTTTTATTGTCTCTTGTGGGGCAGGTCACAAACTGTTGAAAGGTTGGGAGTGTAGCAGAGAGAGTGGTGTGGTTGAAATCACCGGAATTGGCCATGAATGCATTCGGATGATCCGTTTGCAGTCTGGCTGTGACTGAGGTGATGACGTCACATGCGGCATCGGCATCAGCTGATGGCGGAATGTAAACGACGATGATGATGGCACGCGTAAACTCCCTTGGCAGATAATATGGACGCATGCTCACAGCTAACAGTTCAATGTCCGGGCTACAGAAACGTTCCTTCACGGTAATATGTCCGGGATTACACCACCTGTGATCACTCCTCCCCTCTTCTTACCGCTCAGTCCACGGTCTCTGTCAGCCCGTACCGTCTGAAAGCCGGGTACGGTGGCGTTGGAGTCCGGAATATGTTCGTGCAGCCATGTCTCAGTGAAACACATCACACTGCACTCACGATATTCTCGCTGAGTCCTCGTCAGCGCTCCCAGCTCGTCCATCTTATTAGCCAGGGACCTCACATTCCCCATCACAACCGTAGGAAGAAACGGCTTAAATTTCCTCCTCCTAGCTCTTTTTAAGACACCGGCCCTGCATCCCCGGCGTCTCCTCTTCACCTCGGGTGGTCTTTCTCTGGGCAGCAGCGCAGGTTTGGAGAGCGCTAGCAGCTGGTCGCGAAGGTAAACAATGCGACCACTGCCGTCATCATGGTTACCCGGCACAACAAAAGTTGTAAGTGCCAGGAAAAACAGGAAAAAGTACAGGAGCCACACAGCATCCACTCGGCCCAAAGCCATTCCACATGAGTTGTATAAAAAAAGTGTTTAAGTAGAAAAAACGTGACAAAACAGAAGATAAGCGACAAAAAAACACAAAATGCTTACGGGAGCTGCTGCAGCAAGCTGCCACTAGTGCTGCACCATAATGCATAATGACACTTCCTGCATGAATTAGACGATGAATTAAATATGATAAGTTTGATAAAGGAGAAGCTCAGAAAAGAAAAAGAAAGAGAATGAGAATGAACATCCTGTCCTGTAGTTCCACACACACAGAAGATGATCTAAGTCAGTCAGAACAGTCAGCCTGAATGTGGGTTTCAGAATCTGTATCAGTGGACAAACGGTTAGGTTGGTGCATCTCTCGTTTTTGAGCTGTACGTGATTCCAAATGATCCACAGTGTGAGCTCTCTGAGTGGCCTGGGTTTTTGTAGCAGCATTAAGCCTGAATCAGCACTTTAAGGTTTTAGCAGCATTTCAGTTTCAGTTTCATTTCAATACAGTGAAGTGTACTGACAGAACAGTCCACTGCTGTATTGTATAATACATTAAGACAGGTGTGAAACTTTTCCCATGATGCAGTATACACTCTTTGACTCTGTGTGTCTGCTTCAGTGACCATCAGATGATGACCAGGCCTTTGTCTGCAGTGGGCTACAGGAGGCCTCTCAGTCACCATGCTCGCATGGCCATGATGATGAGGCCTGACATGAGATACAAAGTAAGCTGCATAAAACACCACAGACACACCTCATCATTCAAAACCCCTTCACTGGGGACGCTGTGCATGCAGTAAATGGGCATGAGTCAACATGGATTAACCTGCATGTGTTTCTCCACTGTGCCAACATCAACGTGCCACATTCTTAAATGCTCTTGTACCTGGATTGACTTGTTTGTCTCAGATTAGTGAGTTTCTGTGCTTCCCCCCCTCTCCAGGCTGAAAACATCATAATGCTGGACATGGACCTGCCGGCTCGGACCACTAAAGAGTATCAGGAGCCGGTTATCGCCCCAAAGGTGGCGGCGGCTCTGGAGGACGCTCTGAGGGATGAGGATGAGATCCAGGTCGATGCCTCAGGCTTTCACAGCAGTTTGGGACCATCCCCGTCCACCAGCGCCAGCGGCAGCCTCAAGAAACCAAAGTCTGGGTAAGACAAACCCTGAACACAGCTGTCACCTGCAGCTCTCCTCCAGCTGTGAAGACCACATGTATTCAGTTTGTGGTTGGCTGGTGCTCCTGTTGTATATGTGTGTAGCCTCATTGTCATTCTCACAATGTGTTTAACCCTCTGCCATTGCTTTCTCAGTCGACCAAGAACAGGCAAGAAGTCGAGCACCCCGACCCATCCGTTCAGCCCCTCCAGTCCAGGATCCCCGCTTTACCCACAATCCCGCGGGCTGGTGCCCAAGTGACAGTTTCTATCACTAATCTCACCACCAACCTCTCTTGTGCACCTTGCCACTTTTGGGACTCAACTTTGAGAGAATGGGTTTTGTTGTTTTTGTTTTTTGTCATGATCTTGGATAAAGAAAACTCTAAGATTAGAGCTGCTTTGTAGGTTTTAACTGTAACACACCACTATTCACTGTCATCATGAGCTTTTCTTATCAGAGATTTGAAACCCCTCCTCCTGAGGACTAAGTCAGTACAGCACTAAGACAGCAGCCATGCATGAAGCCTCACATTACTCCACACTGCTGTTATCTTGCATTTGGCAAAATGCCTCTGATGTCTTATATTTATGTCACGATGTGTGTAAGCATTTGTCAGTGTGTTGTCATGTGTCTTTACGCCGCTGTCAGAATATTGAACGTTTCAGTTTGTCACTGCGCTGTTTTCTTCCATCGTTGGACTTGTGCTGATGTTAGAATGGAGCTTTAAATCTTTTGTGTGTGTTCTGTCTCAAAGGAATCTTCATCATTTTGGGAAATAAACTTTGAGAGTTAGAAGAATACAAAACCACTCTCATGTGGCATGTGGTGAAAAAACTACAACAAGATGCGATGTCTTAATAGTTCATTGGTGGGCAGATGGTTGGTGTTAGCCCATCTTTACACTAAACTACACTAATCACCTGCTGGCTCTGGCTTCGTATTTAATGCACAGACTAAAGATACGTTTATTGCCTAAAATGTTGAACTCTTCCTTTAACTCTGTATGATTGTAAATGCACAGGCACACTACAGACGTGGCCTCTGTCAGTTGCTGTAATTGTAAAAAGTAGATGCTGTTCTTCCTGGAGAATACGAGATGGAGGTGGGGAACGATGGGGGAGAGCTCAACACATTTACACAAACACCCACTGTAGGCTGCATGACACTGCAGTTCCAGACATCTGAGCAGGAGATCAGTGCTAAACACACCCTGGGTCACTTCCTGGAGTGTGCCTCAGATTCATCAGGGTTCCAAGGTGCCTTAACCTGTGTCCTTAATCTCTGCTCCTTTATCTGAAGTGTGCATGCTGTGTCAGTCTGATCATTCATTCCAGCATCAGGGGATTGTTATTAGCATGTTCTGTCAGAATGGGGTGCACTCATATGGAGAGGCAGAGCATTTGGACACGGCATTCAACCACCCCACAGGAAGGCCAGGCAAGCAGAGGGCGATGTATCCTCCTGCTTTTTTTGTTTGTTTACTTCATCTGCTTTGTACTGGTCTGAACGGTCCTTGGATAGAACGAATTGGTCTAACAGAACAGTAAATAAAAGCCCAGGGGAGGACTGAGCTCCTCACAGCACTGTGGTGGTGCCTCAGTCCGAGCACACTACAGACTTGAATGGATCAAACCATTCCATTAGTATGCATCCAGGTGAATAATATGCAGCCTGTCTCTCTGCTGCTCTCTGTTCCCCATACTCTTCACTGTGAGGGGTGTGCTGTCCGCTCGCTCGCTGCTGCTGTGGAGGGTTTTACAACCCACTGTGACATTTCAACAGGCCTGGGTCAAACGGCAAAAAATCCTTTAAATAGTTAACGTGAGGTGTGCGGTTGATTGTCTGTTGAGTCCACCTCAGGTGTTAACAGTTGAAAGTTGCTGTTTGACCCGTGCCTGCATGCCTTTATGTATTTGGATATGTAACAATGATTATAGACTTGTTGATAGGCAATCCTCAGTCACTTTTGCAGATATATTAAAAAAACACAAAAATGGGTTTCCATATTGAAAAAATCTAACTTATTGTAATCTTTCATTTTTATATACAGATGTAGATATACATTTTTATTCATTTTTCTTTCAAATAGATT
Organism: Argyrosomus regius; assembly: GCA_946959425.1. Taxonomy (NCBI): domain Eukaryota; kingdom Metazoa; phylum Chordata; class Actinopteri; family Sciaenidae; genus Argyrosomus; species Argyrosomus regius. The sequence continues at coordinate 28,135,548 of OX336891.1, read as the reverse complement.
ATTGTTTTATTTTTTTGAGCTTTGTAATTTAATGTTGAAATTTTATTTTTTGCGTCATACGTGTCTTCTTTCTTATTCAGCAAGGTACAGGCTTCTTGTTGCGTGTGTGTGCGTACACTTAAAATGCTTTTGTCGATAGATTCTCCACATGGATAGTGAGTGCATGAATCAACTGTTGCACATTGTTGATTGGGTGAAATGTGGACTGCTTCTAGAAAGAAATGTCAGATTGTTTCAAGTCACGGCTGAGTATTTACATGTTCACTGTACATTTAACGTCATAAACATAATCATTAGAATAAGGCCTAAATGTTGTAACTAACATTGCGATGCTGTGTAGCTGCTGCATGATTTTAGCAAGCTTGAGAAGTCCGTTTGGTTGTGTGAGTGTTCATCATTCATAGGAATTTGGTAAGCAAAATGTGAACGTCTTAATTTAATTGGATATCTTTGCATCTGTATCCCATAACTGCATCACTGGATCCAAACTTGTGACCAACTTTAACGTGTTGGTTTTGTTTTTATAGCCAAACGGCGCTCATGCCGGTGTCATGACGTCTGTCTGTGGCCAGCTGTGTCTTTACGTGTTTAGTTTCTTTTGATTATTAAAGACAATTCAATGATATTTATTTTGAGTTGTGCTATTTTTGTTCATACATGAGTTAATTGTATTTAGCTCAAACTGAGGAGAGACCTTTTCTGAGAAGCCTTTTCAGGAGGTCAGTAGTGGAAAACACCCATTATACGGCCTGTCTCATAGGAGATCATGTTTTATTGATGTAGATGTAAAGATGTAAATCATCCGAGGGCTTGTTGATGTCTTGGAGCCCAGGTGATGGTTGATCCTTACTCAGGTCACAGTCCTGACCCATGACATGAGGGAGCTTCAACCTGCTAGGCCTGTTTTTTAACCCCCGGAAAGAGAAGGACTAGTTTTGACTGACTTATCAGTTATGCTTCCTTTTTTTAACCTCAGAGAGAAAATCCTGCCTCTATTCTAATCTAACATATTTATAGATATCACACAGGACAAGTAGATTGGGCTGTGGTGAAGAGGATGCTCTCCTCCTCACAGTTTGCTTTTACACTAAAAAGGAGAAGTCAACACAAAGTGTCAGACATTCTCTGTTTTCTTATCTGCTGTGTATATGGCTGTCACCATGACAATGAAGGGGAAAAGCAGTTAAACAGTCACTTCTTTTTGCTCCTCTCTGTGTAGGGGAATATCACTTGCAGTTGTTCATTTATACACGGTCATTCAGTTCAATGCAGGAAACACTTTGGTTCCTGTTAGCTAAGTGAGAGTGTATACATGCTCATATATCTCAGTGTGTTTGTGTTAAAGCTAAACAAGTGCCTATGTGGTCACATGACTGACTGCATTGTACTATGGAGCCTGAGCACAGTCTCAGATCTTCAGCGCTGTAACATTCTTTTAAAAGGTGCTTTAAAAATAACACTTATTATTACATCTCAGTGTGTTTGTGTTTTTTTTTAAAACTTGTTGTTTGGTCCACTGTAGTCAGACTCTGGTTTGTTGCCCACGCTGAGTACAATTCATCTGACCACAGCAATTATACTGGTGTGGACCAAAACAGCCACACTGGGACCCGACAGGGTTTTCAAGGATGTTCCTGTTTATAAATAGAGATGCAACATATTACTTATAAGGCACTAACAATGGTGGAATGTAACACACGTTACTGTAATATTTATACAACTTCATATTTCTACCCTACAACATCTTAAAGGCAAATACTGCTTTTACCTTCTTTTTAATCTTCATCTTTTAAAATCAGGATTTGTCCTTTAACGTCCACATGAAACAAATTTCAAGGACTGCCTTTTTTTTCACCTACATAACATCACAATAATCAGAACTTTGCAGGTAATCCAGTATGCTGCAGCACGTGTACTGGCTTCTTTGCATTGGCTTGGATAGAATTCCTTCCTTACAAAGCTCTTCATGGTCAGGCACAATCATATCTTAAAGAGCTCGTAGTACCTTAATACCCCACTAGAACACTGCGCTCCCAACATGCAGGGTTCCTTGTGGTTCCTAAAAACTCCAGAAGTAGATTGAAGCCAGAGCTTTCAGCTATCAAGCTCCTCTTCTGATTCTGGAGGCAGACCCTCTCTCTTAAGACATTCCTTTTTAATAGAGCTTATAGTTAGAGCTGCCTCAGGTCCTGAACCATCCTTTAGTTATAGGCCTAAACTGCCTGTTTATCTGAGCTCATGAAAAATACAAACATATGATGATCTCAGAGACCATAATGCATTGCTGTAGATTAAACTAGTTAAAATGAGCTCAACCATCTCCAGCAGTGAAAACAACAAACACTGACAGAACATTTTGTCCACTATGAACACATTAACTTTTTCTACCTCACATTCTGCTGATAATTCTTACATTATTTTACTTTAGTAAGATTTTGAATGCAGGACTTGTTGAGTATTTTCACAGTAAGTATTTGTACTTTTACTTATGGATCTGAGCACTTTGTCCACCACTCGGCACAAATACTAAACCAATCAAATGATTTAATCTGTGACTGGACTTTCTTTTGTATAATGGACTTTATTAACAGCAGTCAATAATACAGCTCAATCGTAAAAACAACAAGCAAGTCAATTCCACCACATCTTAAGTGTCAAAAACCCCATCATAATCATATACATTCAGCAGAGAATCACAACTGCACAACTCAACTCATGTAGAATGGTGGACACAGAACTCAGAGGCATATCCAGCAGCAGTAGAGACTGCCAAACGGTGAAGCACAACATCACACTCAGCTGAAATCAGGGTCTTCTGGTCTGATGAAGACCTGCTCTTTGGACACCATCCTCCCATTCAGTGTTGGAGAGATTACCAATATAGATGCACATATTCAGATTCCTCCTGTTATTCTGATAACAACCATCACTTCTCAAATGAACTGATGCAGGTGCTGCTGCAGTGTCTTGTGCAAATATGACTTTGCTGTTCATCATACATTCTTCGGATACATTTCAAATGGGAAAAAATTGAAACATGATAAAAACTGATAAACAACCACATATCATTTCAGAGCAATTTTGGAAATAAAAAAAAAAAGAATCAACAAGTCAGATTTTTTTCTTTAGATGAGTGACTTGCTGTTGATCTACTGTTTCCTCTCAAGAATTTAGTCCATGCAACTGAAGTTTGGCACAGCAAGGAGCAGAAAGTTTGGTACAAAAGCAAAAAGTACAAAGGAATAATGCCCCATCTAACTAGAAACTACAACAGAAAATGTGATAAAAGATACTTGCTCTACTCATCAAAGTATCCTGTTTGTTTTTTTATGAGTCACAAAACAAAACATACAACAATTTCATATGTACACGCCACTTCAAGTCTCATGAAATTCAAAAATCAAAATATTACAAGAAGGCAAAAACAATGAGAGAAAGCCTGCACACTGTCAATCATCAGAAACATTAGTATGTGTTTTTATCATGCTGGTTTATTCATGTTGGAATATTAGTAAGTATGTGAACTTCTATGGTCATTCTCTGAGTTCAGAGAATAGAATGGGATGTAGAGAAAAAACAGTGAGACTGCCCTTTGGATACACGTGAGGATTTAGGTCTGTTTCATCTCCATGTGACTGAGTCAGGAGACAAAGACAGACTTAAACTCAAACAATGAAACATATGCATAGAAAAAGGGGAAAACCTATGAAATCAACTAGTCTCCTAAAATGCTTGAAATGATGATCAACCCTTGGCCTTGGAAAAGCAGATAATTGTCTAATGGACCGAGGGCACGAGACAAAGCTGCCCTTTTATTTGAAAAAATGTGGATATAATCACAACCTGCCACAGCATCTTGGTCCTAGAATATCATTAAATATGATAAGTTAAAGAGAAAACTCTCACATTGTTAAATCTTTAAATGTATATTTTCTTCAATCACTCACAAAGTTGAGCTTTGGGGCTGACTCTGTCTTCCTTTGTAAAACTAACCCATCCCTATTAGATGATGATACAAACCACCTTGTGGAAAAAGCAGCTTCCACACGACTTATACAATCAATGTATAATCTCTAACTCTGGGCACAAATGTAATTAGTGGAGAGAAAAGCGCCCTCAGCTTTCTCTCTCTCTCTGCTTGTTGCTACAGTGTCTGTTTCACGTCTAGTCTGCAACTGTAGACTAAACAATGATGCTTCTCTCAGAGCACCACTAAAAGTTGCCTTTTACAAGCTGTGGATACTCAGGCAACTGTTATACAGAGCTGCTGATAAACTGTGGATGTGTTATGTACCAATATCTAGTTCTTTGCACCTCAAAGGAGACACAAAGTTTACATCAATGACTGTTTGGTTGTCTGAAACATTGGTGTAAATTGTCTGTTTTTCCAGAGTAGCTTAAACCTCCTCCTCCTCCTCCTCTGGAGAAATTGAACTGACTCTGTGTCAGGAAATGAATCAAGTACAGAACAGAGGGAGGCAGGGCAAAAAGAGGGAGTAGGAAAGAGAATGGATGATGGAGAGGATGAGGACAGGTGTGAGAGAGAGAAAGAGACCCGTAGTGGAGCTTTGGGTCAGTAAAGTGTGTTGTCCTGCCTTGTATAGGACAGGTGGTGGTTGTACAGGTGGGGTTGGGTTGATGTTTTCAGCTCTGGGCTCTGGACTCAGGACCTGGCTGTGGTCTCAGCTGCCTCACTTCTCTCTGTAGTACAGCAGGTACATCTTGAGGGGCTCGGGCAGTGGCAGGCCCAGTATCCTCTCTCTCAGGATGTTCACGGCTGGCTGTGGTCGCAGCAACTCCCCGGTCTCTTTCTCCTCTTCCTCCTCCTCCTGCTCCTCCTCTTCGTCCTCTTCCTCCACCGTCTCTTCCTCCTCCACCACTCCTCTCCCCGCCCTCCTGCTCCCTCTCATTTGCTGCCTCACTTCGCGCTCCCCTGCCTCTTCCTCGTCCTCCACTCTTCCTCCCTGGTTGTTGTTGCTGTCCAGAGGAGCGGAGCCAATGCCACTGCTGGCCACCACCTGACGGGTGGCCAGGACAAGGGCATTGCAATGGCGCCGGTGGACACGTCGGCGTTTGAAGCGAGGGCCGTACTTGTGGAGCCCGGCCACTGCCAGACCCCTGCCCACGCTGAATGAGGAGCCTCTGCCACGTGATTGGCTGTCTCCACCGTCTGTGGTCACTCTGAGGGTGTGGCGGATGCAGATACGAGCCAGCTCCTGTAATGTCTGTACCTCATACCTGGCTGCAAAATTGACCATGAGAAAACAGGGCGGAAGGAGAAACAGGAAGATTAGGGGAGAACGACAACAAAAGTGAGGAATTAGACACATTCTATCATCATGATCAGCATTCATGTTTTGAATTAAAACAAAATGAGACTCACGCAGTGGGACAGTCTTGGGTTTGCCATTTGTGCTGTGTTTAGGCAGCACCAGAGGAGCAAATGACACAGAGATGATTTTTTTGGTCTCCCAGCTGTTTGGTCCTGTTCGGGTGATCTTGGTCAACTGCAGAAAATACAGTAGAATGAAATGATAGTCGTTTTTTTATTTTGATTCATTGGATTAATTTCTTTAATGAATATTACTCTTATATAACTTTAGCATAAATACATGTAGGACTGTGTAAGGACTGAGCTATCAAGGCAGTGTCAGTGTTTATATGTGTGGTATTTATTTAGTTAGTGTTTGTGTGTGGTATTTAAGAACCGAGCCAGGGAACCTGGTAAGGTCCTTAAATACCATAAAAAAAAGGTATTTACAAAGTAATTTTGTTCAGTTTAAAATTGGGCTCAGAATTTAATTGCTTTTATGAGAGAGCATAAAAGCAATTATGCTTTTATGCTCTCTCACTGCGGGAGTGTTCACGTATTACGACGGCGCGGGACGCGGTTGCGCCACGCCCCGAGTCGCGTGGGGGCTCGGTCCGCCTCAACGCTGCTTGCAGCTTTAATTATTCAGTTTGTGTTTATATGTGTGGTATTTATGTAGTTTAGTGTTTATATGTGTTTATTCAGTTTAGTATTTATATGTGTGGTATTTATTCAGTTTGTGTTTATATGTGTGGTATTTATTCAGTTTAGTGTTTATATGTGTGGTATTTACTCAGTTTGTGTTTATATGTGTGGTATTTATTCAGTTTGTATTTATATCTGTGGTATTTATTCAGTTTAGTGTTTATATGTGTGGTTTGTGTTTATATGTGTGGTATTTATTCAGTTTGTGTTTATATGTATGGTATTTATTCAGTTTAGTGTTTATATGTGTGGTATTTACTCAGTTTGTGTTTATATGTGTGGTATTTATTCAGTTTAGTGTTTATATGTGTGGTATTTACTCAGTTTGTGTTTATATGTGTGGTATTTATTCAGTTTAGTGTTTATATGTGTGGTATTTATTCAGTTTAGTGTTTATATGTGTGGCATTTATTCAGTTTGTATTTATATCTGTGGTATTTATTCAGTTTAGTGTTTATATGTGTGGTTTGTGTTTATATGTGTGGTATTTATTCATGCTAGACGAATAAACTGGGTTCCATCTGCAGAGGTGACTTTTGTTGTTGTTTTCCAGTTATTAGTCATACACGTGTATCTCCATGGAAACAGAGATAACACGAGCAAAAAATGTTTATTTTAAGAGAAAATTGCCTAACAATGTGAATACACTTTGATAATATGCTTTATTTAGTCTGTAACTGTTGTATAATTGCAATCTAACATTCAAGGGTGTTTATTGATGGCACTTCAGTTATGCTTACAGACCTCGGCACCTCAAATACCATAATTATAAGCAGAAGGTTGACATCAGCCTCCAAATGGTATGGTGTATGTATGGTGTGTGTGTGTGTGTGTGTGTTTGTGTGTGTGTATATATATATATATATATATATATATATTAGTGCTGTCAAAAATATCGTGTTATTAACGCGTTAACGCAAAACAATTTTAACGGCGTTAATTTTTTTATCGCGAGATTAACGCTCTTTGTGACCTAGTGAACTTGTAGTTTTTTCATAAGCTGTGGCCACTGCTAGTAACGTTAGAAAAACTACAGGATCCAGCTGTAAACCGGAAGCAAAACAATAAGCGCGCCCCACGCTACCGTATTGTGTGGATGTCGAGCACGAGATGCTGAAATGGACGCTGCTAACAAAATTATGAATGGAAAAGTTCGTTAGATAAAACCAAAGTTATCTGTGTGTATTGTCGGTGTGAACTGAGTTATCATCGTAGCACATCCAGTCTGAAATACCACTTGATGGCCAAACACACCGGCAATTCAAATTCTCCGCCTCCTCCGCGTCATAACCAGGCGACAATGGATGGATTTATTTTGTATCACCCTGTTTTGAAGGTTGTTGAGGGGGCTGTTTTTGTGACTAGGTATTTATTTTTTTGTCATCTGTTTATTGATAGTGTTGCTTTGTTTGAGATTTTGCTTCAGACGTGAATGGCTGTAACACTACATGTTGTTGTTGTGGTTTGCAATAAAAAAACATTTGCACAAAGCAAGCCTATCCACTTTTCCATGTTGATAAGAGTATTAAATGATAATTCAAGGGACATTTAGAATAGATAAAAATGTGCGATTAATTTGCGATTAATCGCGAGTTAACTATGACATTCATGAGATTAATCGCAATTAAATATTTTAATCGATTGACAGCACTAATATATATATATATATATATATATATATATATATTACAGTGGTGTCCAAAATTATTAGAATTATTAGAACAGATCTGAAAATATTGACCTTTTTATGCCTCCAAAGCATGATTTCATTTCATAATATTCATGAAACATGCAGATAGTTACTCTGAGCACAACAAATATCAGATGAAGTGAGTCCTACTGATAACTACCGACTTTTAACTTTAATATTTAGTATGTCCACCTTTTGCAGCAGTTAAAGCAGCACATCTCTCTGGCATTGTGTCAATATATTTCCTGAGAACTTCAACACTAATGTTATCCCATGCCTTATGCAACTCAAGCCAAAGGCTTTCCTTTGAATGTACATACAATACATCTATCCAATTTATTTTCCAACTTGCCCCAAATTTGCTCTATGGGGTTGAGGTGCAGACTTTGAGGGGGCCAGTCCATCATTTTCAATGTTTCAGCAGATTCCTTCTGTCACAGGTAGTTCAGACAGTAGTTAGAAGAATGTTTATGCTCATTGTCCTCTTGGAAAATAAATCCAGGCCTAATAAGATAACTCCCAGAATTTCAGGTGTTTCACTCCATGTTTGTCTTTCAGTAATGCTTTCTTTGCTGCTATTCTGCCAACTAGTCCCAGTTTCTGACACACACTTCTTGAAGACACTGTTGCACCATTAGTCATTGTGGCGTTGATCTCGTCACACAGTTCTCGTGAGGTCTTTCTTCGGTCCTTAAGACTGAGAATTTTGAGATGCTTCACTTGTCTGTCTGAAAGTTTCTTTTTTCTACCTCTCCCCTTTTGGTTCTGGTGTGAATTGGTGGCATCATGGTGGTCTAAAGTGTACTTGTGGTACCTCGTAAGTATGCCAAGTGTTCTAATAATTTTGGCCACCACTGTATATGTCTCTCTTTTAAAAAACAGAGAAAAGAGACAGGCTGTGTGTTTGTGTTCATGCTTATCATTAGACACCAACCTTTTCCTCGAGAGGCATCACGAGGATGCCCCCCACCTTGAGCAGGTTCTTCATGTAGTCCTCATGCTCCTTCTGCACCCCGGCCCCACAGTACACCCTGTCATACTGACGGCTCTCTGGAGGGATCTCCAGGCAGTTACCCACAACGAAGGACGGCTCACAGAACTCAAATCTGAAGAGAGACCCAGGGGCAAAGAATAATGAGAGAGTCGACAAGAATCAAACCAGAAAATGTGACCAACACATCTGGACACCTACTTGTCAAAGCTGTCGCTGGTTTTGATGAAGGAGTCGAGCTTCTGGTAGGCATACTCAATCACATCGGCATGTAGCTCTATTCCATGATTCACTCCAAATGGTCCTGGAACAGTAAGCACACCACAGGTAAATGGATGTAAATGGACTGTACTTATATAACACCTTTCTAGTCTTCTGACCACTCAAAGCGCTTTTACACTACATATCTCATTCACCCATTCACACACATTCATACACTGATGGCATGGGTGTGCTTGTAATGCCTAAAGTATTTTCTGCTCAACTACAAACTCAGTATGTTGTGTGTGATTATGCTCTCAGGGTGCTTCACACCTAACCTGTCTGGTTTGGTTAGACTCTGGTGTGTTTGCACGGTTTAGTGCGCTTTGCCTTTGGGATGGTGCAAAGCAAACCCTGGTGTGGAGTCTGGGAAGTCTCTGGTGTGCTTTGTTTGTGTTGGAAAAGCAAATGGACCAGACATCTCCTTGTGTCCCTGTTTCTACCTGTTAATCATTATTCATAACATGTATACACTAATAATGCTTATCAGTTATAGTTCCTGATGATGCAGGACGACAATCACCAAAACTGACCAATCAGTCTGTGTGACTTCATGTTTACTCCTCAACTCCTTAACTCAACAGCAGGTGTGTCAATGAATCTTCATTAATACAGGCTGTCAGAACGTCATTAGAACATCATCATCGTGTAGTTATACACAAACTTGTGCAGCCATGGTTTTCCATGATTCAGAAATATTTCTGTATTCCACACATATTTAATCTTTCCAAAATACTGAGAAATTAATCCATGCTTTTGTGCCTTCACAACTAGAATACTGTAATCCACACCTGCAGTCTGTCTTCGAACAAAGACACAGCACATTACTCCAGTAGTAGCACTCCACTGGAGGTTAGAATGCAATGTCATATTTTAGTTATTATCTCTCAGGCACCTGAGAACATTTGAGTTGTGTCCAAATCTAAAACTCAAAGTGTGTGGAGCTGCTAACAAGTGTTTACTGGATGTTCATAGATCTGAAGAGAGCTATGACCAACACAGTTTACCTCTGACGACTGTATCATCCAATTCAATCAAAATTTGAAAAAATGTCTGCATGTTTAAGTGTTCTTTGGGCAAGACACTCAACTCCAAATTGCTCCAGAAGGTTGTGTCATCTGCAACATCGCGAAAGTGATTTGTTCCTGGCAACTTGCATGGCAGCCTCTGCCATCAGTGTATGGATATGAGTATGAATGAGTGTGAATGGGTGAATGAGATGTTATAGTGGTGTAGTGTAAACCTTGAGTGGTCGGAAGACTAGAAAGGCGCTATATAAGTACAGTCCATTTACCATTCCAGGAGGTGTTGTTTTTTCTATCTTGCCTGTTTGATATTTCACAATGAATGATTTTCATTCAGAAACACTTTATAACCTTTGTTTTTGAAAAACTTGAGAATATTTCACTCAACACAGTTGTAGCTATCCCCTCTATACACACTGATGACGGTTTGTTGCTGAATGAACAGCTCTAGGAACATCCATTAGACCCTTAGCAGTGTTTCTTTGCCTACTTTGTTTTGTTCCTCATCACGACCGTGCACTTGATACAATGTTTAAGGTTTTGTGCTGCCTGTGCCTGATACTCTTCACCATGTCATTTCTAGTTAGCACACCTGCTTGAAATGTTATTGTATAACCAGAGAAACGACTGACCTCATCAGTCTCCACAGAGAAGCACCAATCAGCAGGGAGTGGGCAGTGACCAAACTAACTTCCCCCCAAGGGGAAGGTAAACTCAGAGCCTGCAGGTGGATGCCAAGGTGGAGGTTGTGAAATGTGGACAGCACAGAAGCAGCAAGCTCACAGGCTCTGCTTTGTTATTATAATCATGTAACTACTGGCAAATCAAGTGGACTGTGATGAAGCACCATGCAACTGCGTGTTGGCAAAGGTCACCACATAAAAATATAATAAAAACAATCAAAGTGCAAAGGCTGCATTGCTCAAAAACTTCATGCTGCCACGTGTTTCCTCTGAGACACCACGACAACAGTAAAGAACTACTGCAGTGAACCACGTACCCAATATGAGGCCGACCATGGTGCTGAGGTATCCAGTCCCACTGCCAAGGTTGAGGAAGGAGAGGCCAGGGTGGAGATCCAAAGCTTCCATCACCTCAGAGTAGATGCACGGAGCGGACAGATGGATGTTTCCATGACGCCATGCCAAGTCCTGACAATAACAGTATCCAAACAAATCCTTCAGCCAATCAAACTCTTTGAAACATGATAAATGTTCATCATGTGTGCTGTGCTCACCTTGTAAGCATTGTCCCGGTATTCATCCAGGTAATAGTCAGCCCGGTCGATAGCTCGAAAAGCCCGCTCCACCAGGTCCGAGCGGATGTAGTAAGCCTCCTTCAGGTTGTCAATTAAGTCATCATTGTCCTCACCAGCACTCACAGCTCCACCCATCTTGACTAGAGGCAAAGACAAGTAGAGGGTTTATTATCACAGACAAGAATATGGCAAACAGTCTGTGATCTACAGAAGAACAAGTACTTCCTCATGAACGCAGGTTTTACTTTGGACTGTTTTTGGCTTGAATCAAATATTCTTCTTCTTTATTGCTTTTTAACGCAGAGATTCAGACTGTGTGTGTTCTTTCAGGAGCAATTCAAGAGAAAGTGGTACAACTGCCCAACTGTTCCAAGCTTCTCAACGTAAGAATGTGCTGTTTTTCACAGTAAATGTTATCTGGAAGGATAAATCATTGAATTGACAAAGGAATCAGATGACAGTTAAATATTGAAAACAATCAGTAGTTGCAGCCCAAAAATGTAATATTTCAAATTTTCAAATTAATTAAGTCTGTTCTTTTATAATAACCTAAACTATCACAAAAGCATCCACCGCTAACCTCTCCGAGACCTTGTGCACAAATAAACCTGACCCGACCACATTCAAATTCAACTGCAGCTTTTGGCAGCAGATTACAACTGTAGGTGTGAATGCTACTGCTGCTGCTGCTGCTGCTGAGGGTGGTGTTAAAAACAACACCAGAGGGCAATGCCAAAGGACAAGAGATCACAGGGTGCAGCGACTGCCAAACGCTGTCCATAGTCATGAGGCTATAAAAGAACAAAGGAGCGTGTGCATTTAAATATTCCTGCATCTCCTGCTGCTGATGGGTGAGCTGAATGACTGAACCAGGAGCAGACAGCAGATGTTGATTCAAAATGTTTGACAAGGGAGAGAACCTGAATGAGATGCTGACCCTGAAGATCATCATCATCATTCCTTTCTTATATAATGAGATTATTTATTATACATTATATTATATGTGTATGTTTGCGATAATGACCACAAGAGGGCGCTGTAACCATTTCTGTACCTGAGTATAGAAAGTGGTTTAGTAGGCTACTAGGGTACACACTTCCTGCAAAACACTGACATTTGACATTCGCACTTCACTCACGCATTCATTGGATAACCAGCACCTGCACACCGTGTTTAAACACAGTCTAAAGTCACGCCACGTCCCGCAGCTTTCGTTTCCCCGCACACGTCCGCAGCCTGCTGCACGTTGTTGTGGTCGCTGTTTGCGCCGCTCAGGTGATCCACTTTGGAATAAACACTCTAATCCGAGCTGCGTGCGTCTTAACGCTCACCCCGCACGGACAGCTACACTGAATGTTACACCTGAGCAGACTGTCATGCAGCGGCAGCGGCAGCACAAACACGAATCACCGCATCTCATCCCCGCAGCAGAGAGAAGAAGAGTGAGGAGCTAACAGCTGCTCCGGGCACTCCGCCGGCCTCCGCCGGCCGCCATGTTGAACCCTGTGAAACACCGTGCCGTACCTTGTGGAGATGAAGACTGCCGTCCTCTGCCGCAGCCCTGTGCTCCTCTTCAGCTCTTTGTTGTTGGGGGATCCAGTCAGAAACACTCCACTGCTGGATGTAAACATTCGGCCAGCTGACGCTCTGACGTCAGACGTAATATACGCACGATAGTCAGAGGAGGATGGCCTACATTCCACACTCAGTCTGGATCCGGATCTGGCTCTGGATCTGGATTAGATCCGTCCAGATGTGGTTAAAAGCTGACGCAGAGTGCAGATGTGACCCAATATCTGAACTCTGTTAAAGACTGAACACGATGTGAACGGAACATATGTGCTGTGCCTCAGAGTGTGTGTGTGTGTGTGTGTGTGTGTGTGTGTGTGTGTGTGTGTGTTCTTTTTACCACGTGACTCAGCCAATCAGACCTGAGTCTTTTATCTGTCTTAGTTTTAATTGAATAAGCCCTGGTAGTTACTGTGCTCTTCTACAGGACCAGTGACCTACTATAGGTCTGACATGTTGACATGTCACAGCGGGTTAAATAAGAACATTAATGACGGCTGAAGTCCAATTAGCTGATTCAGTTTCCGGCTCCTGGTCTTGCTGATGCTGGTTCACTGTCACACTGTCAGGACTTACTGTGACACTTGAACAGAAGATCATCAGTTTTATTCTTAAAAGCTGACATGTGCTCTGGAGACAAGCTGGATATCAGCCAGTTGGCTGTCGGTCATGTTGAGTCTCCTTCCCAGGAAGTCAAATACAAACAGAAATGGGCATGAATGCTACCCGTGCCCTTTTGTTTGTTTCCCATTTCTTTATCAGTATTTGACGTCCTGTGAATGACACTGAACAAACTGAACTATCTTTCCACGGCTGTCCCTTTAACCAGCTAACGGCATGGATAAAGTTGATGATGTCTATCCCTGGGGTATCCTGTTGGCCTAGTGGTTCAGATGCCTAAACAAAGTACCTATTGGTGTAGCACTCACGTACTGTGCAGCATCCATGGCTCAATTTCAGACGTCCCCATCACCACTTCACTGTCCAAAGTCTGAACAGATTTAAGATTGTGTCCATTTTGAGGCTAAAGCCATATCATATTTATTATAATTATCATATCATGTTTATTATATGTTTGATATTTTTCTGACAAAATTGTCAAGCATGTCCTTCTGCAACAAAACTGTCTCCACTGTACAAATAACCTTTAATAATTCCCATTTCCTCTGTAAGGCTGTTTGGCAACATCAGTGATTAATGTTCTCAAACCAGAGCGATCAAAACTGTATTTGGGAAAACAGCTGCATTAAAAGAGGATGATTTCTTATTCATTTTTCAAATGAACCTCTATGGGAGATGACCTTAGATGTAGCATTAAAAAGAAAACATCAGTCTGTGCAGAAGCCACATGGTAAAAGCTCACAGCCGACACCACTTTGTTGATGTTCTCACAGCAACACGGAGGCTCTGTCCTCCCTTTGTCTCTGTATCCACACACTGCTGTGATAAAATGAGCTAACGATTTGAAAATAATGAGAATAAAGATTATCTTTGGAGCATTGTGCCAAAGCAACTGAGAAAACTTTGAAGTTCTATGATAAATCATAAACCATCGTCAGAAATCATTACTAGTGGGTCTACACAACACGTTGGTTCATGACATTGTCCACCAGATGTCAGTGCTGTTCAACAAAAACTGCATGTAACTGCATGGTAACAGCAAACTCAAGTCCCCCATTTTGTTCACCAGTGAGGAAGGCAATATGTGTTATGTGACTGCTTGGCCATGCATAGTGTGTGTCAGTGTATATGATATACAGTTTACTTATTCACAAGCTCTGGTGTTATTGCAATGCAAGATTGATTTTTCTCTCTCTCTTACATACAAACACACACACATTTGTATCATTGACATAGTTCATTCCCAAGCACTTTAACTTAACCTTAACCATCACAAATAAATATCTACCCCACCCCTCAACCCAGTGGTTGTCAAAGTTTTTCTAAGAACCAGAAGCCAGTAAGAAATATAACGTCCCCCATCTCACAACTTTATCAGTTAGTCACGATAAAGTGGGATGCAACTAATAAAAAAATGTTCAGATTGAATTTTAATGAAATTAAGATCAGCAAACATTTTTTCATGATTCATTCAATTTAGTTTCACTATTTTTCTCCTGGTTTTCCACAACCCCCCTGCGGTGGATCTGTGCCTCGTTGCCCAGTTTGAGAACCACTGCCTAACCTAATCCTAACCTAAATCCAATTAGAACCATGAACACGTGTTAACCCTCAAACCTGTCCAAGAGTGAGAACCGTCCAAAATGTCCCCACTTTGCAATTGTCCTCACTACGAAGATGTAACATTCAAATTGGTCCACACAAAAATAGACATACAAGCGCACACAAACACACACGCACGCACGCACGCACACACACACGCACACACACACACACACACACACACACACACACACACATTAATTTGATTTGACAGAGCCGTACTTGTCTATGATTCTTTATTTGTGTTTTTCATAGAGAACATTTAAAATGGTTCATACCCCCACAATAACTGACATCACTTCTCTGGTTTATAACACTGACACAGGAACAGGGGAACATGTACACAAGTACACAAACACACAGTCACAAATTCGGCCCATCTACAGTGTTTTACTTCCCAAACAAAAAGATTTTAAAAAAAGACAAAAACAAAAACATGAGACCCCGAGGACACACAGCCAAGGCCTGTCCCACTTTACAAAACGGTGCAGTAGCAAAGGAACGACCACATCTACAAAAGTAACAAAAATTACCATACAATCTAGTGGAAGTGCTTGTAATTTTGGAAGTTTTGTACTTTTTTAAAAGGATATCAATATCAATGCCTAGAAAATCACCAGTAAAAATAGCTCATCTCTGTAAAAATGTGCTAGCAGGACAACCCTTGGCTGTGGATTTTTTTCTTTGTCACAAACTTTTTTTTTTTTTAACCATTTTCAACTTGTCTTCAATACAACAACAATAACACTGTTTCTTCTTAATACAAATATGTACAGAGACTTCCACGTGTTTCAAAATAATGCCCTGCACATTGACGCATTATCTAGGGATGAGGATGATGATGATGATGATGATGATGAGGATGATGATGATGATGTTCTTCAGATTCCTTCACAGAAACTGTCCATGCAGTTTGGTACCTGAATCGACAGAATGAGATCACAGTTTCTTTAGCCTAACAAAAGCTTGTTGTCTTGTACCTCGGTCACAAAATGGCCTCTACCTGCATGTGAAAGACACATTTATTTTATTTCCCTACACATAGTAACCCTCCCCCCAAGTTCCCCCAAAGTACTGGTTAAGAGCTCTACATCCAGACCAAATATTTTACACAGTATTTGAACCAGGTTTGCCACGTGTAAACATACTGTATCTTGAAATGAGTGGAGTGAGAAAGGCACACATGATAAGACCACACAGTTTGTAACTACAGCAGGGGGTGGAGGAGGAGGGCGGGCTTTTGGTTTTGCTCAGCTTGATGAAAAGTGCCACTCAACCAGACATTTCTACATGGTGTGTGTGTGTGTGTGTGTGTGTGTGTCAAAGTGTGACCATTCAGCTCTTAACAAGCACATGTCCGTATCTAACATGAAACCAGGATGCAAAGGTGTGCCTCGCCCTCTTAAACACACGGCTGGATTTTGGTCTGGGCTGGTTTCCCTGAAAGTGTTATCGTGTTAAATTCATTTTTGTTCCAGGTGCTTAAGGGAAACTGTGCCCTGACCAGTTTGTTTTTTTAATTTCCTTTGCCATTTAGATTAATAAAACTCCTCACTCCATCATACTTTTATGTAAATAAGAAAACATACAGTGTGTGGGCACAGAACCAACCGTAGGCTGCATTTGCTTTCTCAGCTGACATTTTTTGAAAATGCTATGCTTTCATGGCCTCAGTGTTATTCATTTACATACTTCAGTAGACAATTTCATCAAGCAGTTTAAAAGGGGTCATGCCATATCAAATAAGTTAGGAGAATATTCGCAGTCTTAACACTCTTGGGTAGTATTCTCGTGCATTTCAAGAGAGGAAGAATATGCTACTTTGTTAACCAAATGCATCAAAACGATCTTTCCTGAGGAAAGGTTACACAATACATGAAGAAGGGGGTGTAGGGGGCTCTAAAAGTCATAAAAAGCTTTGACATTCCTCTGAGTGATGGACACATATTTATGCAACAAACGCCTCCTCCTACAACAAGGGGGAGATTGTGTAGCCTGGCAAATCAATTTCTCACTCCCACACACTCATCTCATTTCACACGAGGCCTTGATCCAGCTGCTGCTATCGCCTCTAGCCTCAGCTGACTGACTGACCTATGGCATTGCTCAGTTCTGCTTTAGCAGCCCCCCCCCAGTCACCTGAGAACCAAACTCTGCTTCCTGTCAATCTCTTTTGGTTTTTGTTTAGAAAAGAAAGTACTTTTTATACATTTTGGAGCTTTGACAGCACAGGCTGAACCCCCTGAATCAAAGCAATGTCTCTGTCTGACACAACGATACAGGTGGTTTTCTGTGTGAACAGCAACAAACAGGTGTGACGATGCTGTGTACTGTAATGTGCCCTCCAGTGGGGGTGAATACTTGCTATTGCTCGTGATCTATTGGGGTTCTTACAAGTCGAGACTCAATGCTGGCATTTTCAACGAGTATTCAGAAAGTGCACAAAGGAGTTTCATTCTACATTGGCTAAAAGCACATTTACAACATGCCTTTGACATCAGAGTTACACAAGGGTATCATACTGTACACCACAGTAGCTGCGACAGATCACACAGAGGCAGGTTACACTAAAGTCTCCTACTTGCTTGATTCAACATTAGAGAGAATGGGCTCATAGCGAGCAGGCCTTACCAGTAACAATACAATAACTGCACAATGTTGCCAAACACTATGTGCAGAACATTATTCAGAGGCATCATCTTTTTTTTAACTATACATGAACATGACACTTAGGAACAAAGAGCCAACCATCTAGTTTCAAATTGACAGTCATTTCTCAGATTCAGTAGTACAACATACAGTAGATGTTTTGACATTTCTGGATCAAGGACAGACAGAAAAGAAAGGATAAAAAAAGGAAACCTATGAAAACACTTCCAAAATATTGTACTGTATCATCAACGCCTACTTTGCTTTCAGCTTGACTGACTGAATGGTATGTTTAAAGCCACAGTTCAGCAGGTCTTAGTGATATTAAATATGGTGTAACTGCCTCCCATTGATAACACCCCTCGCATCTCTTCTAGACAGCTAGTCGTCTTTTGATAAGGTAATACAAGAGAAGAAGAAGAGCAAGTCAACAATTACACTGGAAAAATATATGTATGTTTATATTCATATATATAGCATCTTTAAAATCTATTTATACAGAATGTATATATAGTGTACTAATGGCCATCTTGGCAGAGAAATAAAGGCATCTGAAACAATCACCACTCTCTTGATGCCGTGGTCTTCCCAGGACCAGACATTGTTACATTGCAGAATGCGAAGAATCAGGAAAGAAAGTGAGTTCTTTTTTTTCTTTTTTCTTTTTTTAGTGGCACTTTGTGCATCAAAAAATTAAAATCTAGAGTAAGGCTACAAGGGTGTGTATGTTTATCTGATAGAAGTTTGACAAAAGAGGCCATCCTACAGTATCCTCAAGGTTTGGATATGTCACTGTGTGTGTGTGTGTGTGTGTGTGTGTGTGTGTGTGTGTGTGTGTGTGTGTGTGTGTGTGCGCGCGTGCGTGTGTGTGTGTGTGTTTTAGACCCATACATCCAGCCTAAACCACTGCTGGAATAGAGCTCTATATGTACCATTGTACTGGTGAAAATAATAAATTTTAAAAAAGCATTACTTAAGCATATATGGTACATTATAGAGGTTTTGGGTGAGCCAGTGCGGGCCGCTACAAAGCGCTTGGGAGAGGTAACATTTTTTAACTCTATGTTTGTTTTTTTGAACTTTTCTTGGTTATCTTTCACCTGCCAAAAGCAAACACACAGAGACCAGATAGCAACAGAACAGTGATTGCTTTTGTTGGGTTCTTTTTTTGTTTTTACAATCAGCTGCTGGTATGTCTAGGTATAAGCCTAAGTAATCAAACAGTATTTGTATTGATTTTGTTTCTTTATTTAAATATTAGCAGTGGATCTTTAAGACTACTCAGACTCACATCACGCACATAAATAACAAAATAAATATACAGCCATATCAGTCAATTTCTTTCATATTAAATAAATAATAAATACATACTTTCTTTTTTCCTCAGCAGTGGGTTTCTGAATGTAGCAGTAACAGAAAGACAAAAACAAAAAAATAAAGAAAAAGGAGAAAAGGAGGACAACCCAAAAAATAACTTTTTTTGTAAAATTATCAAAATTTTTTGTCAGTTATAAAACATCTGCACTTAAAAAGGTTTTTAAAAAGTACTCAAAACAAAATATGCCTTGTCAGTTATCTATATAGATTCTTAAAATATTGACGTAAGACATCGCTTCAACCATGATAATCAGTAAAGATGCATTTTTTTGTGTGTTACAAAACAAAGGTAATAAATAGATTGCTTCAAATAAATAAACCTCAATAACATAAATGGCAATAAGTTACAATTTAAAAGTTCACAAGTTTAAATAATTCATATATAACAATAATTATTGTACCACAAAACTATTCATGGAAATGAAGTGCAATTCCTATGTTGATAAATACTATTGATATGACTAACTGAATTTGAAATGTGTGCACACTATCACTATCATCATTTCAGTTTGTTTTTTTAAAAAGGGGAAAAAAGGATTTATCTGCTGCTTTTTAAATCATGATATCAGCCATCCCATGAAAAATAAACAAGCTTCACTGTTCCTGGATCTGTCTCATAACCTTGCTTGAAGAATTTTTTCCCCTCACTAAACTGAGTCAACATTGCACTGTTGACATCTTTGCCGCAGTAATACCACAAAGCAAACACAAACTTAGTGCATGCTTCATATTGCCGGTATATGTGTGTGTGTGTGTGTGTTGTGTGTGTGTGGAGCCGGTGAACACACACACGCTTGCCACAGTATAATGCTACAGGACAGCACTGAGAGTCTTCAACTCATCTGTGTCCTCAGTCCCGTGTTTACACTCCTCCACATTTCAGTCAATGTGGAGCACGAAAAACTGATCAACAGAGCAACAGTAAAAGCCTCTGCAAAAAACAGCCGAGGACACAAAAGAGACAACAGGTAAACATACAGCATATTAAAACCCCAGATACAGTTTCTAGTAACATTATTCTTCTCTTCCATCCATTCTGACTGAAGGATCTGTTTTCTCTTCCTGATCCCAGCAGCAGCAGCATGGTGTGGATTTTGGTCCGCGTCACTTTTCTTCTCACAGAGTGCTCCCTGGGTTGAGTTTTTTTTTTAAAGTTGCCGTTTATTTAAATAACCTGAATTCCCTTTTTGTTTTTGAATCATATTTGAATATATTGTAGAGTATTTCAACACCTCTCCTTCATCTCTCCGTCCCTCCATCTTCACCTCCGTCACGCTCCTGCGCTTCAGGACAGTTTGGGTTCTCTCCATGTGTGTGTGTGTTGTCTACGTGTTGAGCCTCAGACTTTGATGCCCTTCACAGCTTTGTTGATGCTCTCCAGCAGAGCCTTGTTCTCAGGGCTCTGGAAGCAGTCCTTGTTGGTGTACATGTCAGTCAGGGTGCTTATGTAGCTGTCGAAGTTCTGCTCGGTGATTGGCTCCTGCTGCGATACAAACAACAACCAATCTCAACTGAGAAGAGCAGGGAAATGAGCAGCTATGCGCTGGTCAACACAGGACATTCACCTTGGAATAAATGCTTTAAATCAATCAAAGTGTGTGTGTTTGTGTGTGTATGTGCGTGAGTGGGTCCAACCCTGTGTGTGTACTGTATGTAGACAACAACTTACCATGTGTGGCAGGCGTATATTAGCCAGGCTGCGGATCAGGGCACGGCTAAGACCGGACAGCTCCATGAACAGAGCCTCGTTCTGCTCCTCAATCATCTTGTTCTCGTGCTCAATACTCTTCAGGTTCTTCTCCATGGAGGAGATCTGCAAAACACAGCAACAGGATTATTATAAGGGAACCACTTCTGCAACTACAAATTGAAGACATTTAAAGAGGAAGCCTGGTGGTATTCTATCATTTTCCTACTGTCTAAAACTTTAATAGAAAGAAGAAGAAAAAAAAAGACCCAAATCAACTATGAAGTCTGATACGTCATATTTATCTGTCCCACAGAGAATCATTGTTATCCAAAAGCTATTAAAAACACACCAATGAGCCACTCTGTGGGCCCTGGGTGACATGTTCCTTCATTACCATGAACACACACTGTCGTTTTTTTAGACTCAACCCAACATACACCATCCTGCTGCCACAAATACTAGAAATGTGGATGAATCTGCAGCTAAAAATAGTCCCCAACAAATGCATAAATGCTTTCCTCCTGTTGGAGTCACAGTGAGCAGCTTTAGGAAGTGGAAAAAAGGAAAAATGATATTTGTGAGCTGTTGGGGGGCCTTGAGGCTGGGCTGTGAACATATGAAGGTACTGGATCATGAGATTTCTTCACAATTACAAAACATAGAATAAAATCTGCCTTTTCCTTTATAGCAAGTCTATGTAACTATAGGAGCCAGAACGTTTATTATTAAAGTTTACTGATGTAATAATTCACACATACAACATTTAAACTGTTCATTTTTTAAAAGGACTGGAAGAATATTTGCAGTTTATGTTTACAGAGATGCAGGAAATTCATTGTGTGATTCATTACACTTAAAAAGTGTATGGATAATAGAAGACATATCATTTATATTTGTAATATTTGGGAACAGGTGATGTTGATTGTTGCTTTCTTCTAACTGCACACGTCTATTTGTTTTTTGAATCTGTCGTGTGAAGTCAGTTTGGTGGGGTCATCGAGTCGCACAGTTCCAACAATTCTCTCTCTCAAATTTGACAACTGGAAATTTTCTTGTATCAAAGTAAACTTCATCGAGTGGTCCTGTTGATTTTTTTGATGTGGATTTGGATGAGGGGAATCATTAGAGAATCAAGCTAAGGCTTCATTCACTGGAATATAGCGGACACTGTGGCCATGGGCTGTGAGCAGGATCATGCTAAATGCTAAAACAGCTTTGTCTTTGTAAAACGTCAACAATCTACTGTGCTAAGTGTTTAAGTGTTTGTCTTAACAAGATCAAGTCTAATACATGACATATGGTGAAAATCAGTCCTTTTGTGCTGTAAGAATCTGTCTCATGCCCACTGATATTTAGGTTCAAATGAAACAAAGCAGAAACACACACCTGAGTCTGCAGGTTGACCATGTCAGCCTCCATTTCATTGTTGGATTCATTGAGGTCGTTAATCTCTTTGTTGAGCTGCTTGATGTCCTCATCGTTGTCTAAAACTAAAGAAGACAGACACAAAGAATAGTTCTTGTAAATATTTCATCTGCATTTTCCATTTTAAATCTATTTTGTTGTTTTTGTTAAAATGATGCTGGACTGAGCGTATTCTGAATCAACGCTCACACACTTGTGAGGCCCACATACACGTTCATTTATAGATTTTTGTCCACAACTTACCATCACTGGCTCTGAACTTGGTGCTTAGGTAGTCCTCTGTGGGGAACTTGGCCTTCTTCTTGGCATACAAGGCTCTGGGGCATCCTGAGAGGCTGGAGACACATAAAATATCAATATTTTATGTTCAAACCCAACATCCAATTCCAACCAGAAATATGTCAAATTAAGGAAACAGGATGTTGTTTTTTCTTGTGACTTGAAGAAATAGTTCATACTTAGTGCACAGTGGTGGTGGTTTCAATATTCTCATCAATAAAGTGAATAAGAAAGCCCAAAATATTGGACTATGTTTTTAGGCAAATAAAGTCCTGTGCTGCAAAGTCTGAGACACTTCCATATCCAAGTCGTCAAACCTAAATTCACACAATTATATATTTATTTGTAACAGGCCACCAACCAACTCTTATAGTTAGTTAAAAGACAAAATAAACTGTCTGCATGTTGTTTACCTGCGGTGTGTGAGGAAGCTTCCGTTAGCATGTCCGGAGCCGTCACAACCTGGGGTGGGACAAGTAGGCCCCTCTGTCTTGAAGGCCTTCCAGTTGAAGGGTGTGCCATTAAGGAGACCCTCCTTCTGTCTGCGGGCCGCCAGTGGGCACCCGTAGGCACTACGGTGTGTGGCGTACTTCCCACTGATATGACCCAAGCTGTCGCAGCCCGGCACCGGGCATCTGCAGGGAGCAGAGGAGAGGAGGGAAAGAAGAAAAAAGACGAGAGGAGAGTTGTGCAGCGGGAGAAGAAGTGTTGAAGGCAGGCAGCAGGGAGGGAAATAAAGAGAGCGAGAAGACACAAAGGTTAGATGAGGAGAATTCAAAAATATAAAGTGTAGAGAAAGTTGAAAATATTAGAATAAAGATTTAAGTTATATACTTTCTCTACTGGGCCAAATGTAACATTATTTATGCAATGAATAATATTACTGATGCAAGAGCTATTAAGGTTTAGCACATGGCAACAACATGCTGTTAAATTAACTGATTTGTGTGCAAATGCATTATGAAGCCCATATGTCTTTCTTATGTATTGACAATCTACTCTACAATACTCTACCATGAACTACATTCAGAATCAGTATCTGCAGTAAGTGTATTTTCCCATCAGTAAGGGCCTGATCGTTTGATTCAATTATGGGGGCAGGTCACTACCTCTGCATATGATTCACAGTGATTTCCCTCTCTCTCTCTCTCTTTCTCTCTTTCTTTCTTCCTCTCTTTCTTTTTTATTGCATTTTACTTTTACCGTCAGTCTCGCTAAAAGCAGACATTATGGCTTTCTGAGCGGTACGAACTTTAAAAGCTCGGAGTCCTCCTGGTTGTCCTTGGTAGGAGTTTTAATTCCACTTTTCTTGGCACGCGGGCACCCAGAGAGACTGAAAACAGAAAGTATGGAATTGATAACATAGGGTTGAAAAAAGGTCTGGTGAAGTGTTTGCTTGATAAAGGGAGAGAACAATATAAGGAAGAATAAGTCTACAGAGGTTGTTCAACCAAATTACAAACTAAATCAACTCAAAGAAAACGCCTAATATGGCCAAAAATAGGATAATGGAAAGGTGTGGAAATGTGTGAGTATGTGATCCCTGTCTAATTCTACCATGAACTGTCACTAGGCCTCTCTGACTGACTGTGTGCATGTGTGTGTGTGTGTGTGTGTGTGTGCGTTTTGGTGAATGCATTTGTATTTCATGTTTGTTACCTTCTGTGGGAGGCGTAGTTTCCTGTGATGTGACCTGAGCCGTCACATCCTGGAGTGGGGCATCTGGGAAAGGGCAGAGCAACGTTTAACATTTAATACAAGCCTGGCAGAAGACATAACACTGTAGATGTTTCATAGAAAATGGCATTATGCAGATGAGAGAAATGGTCCGCTTATGAACATTGCTCATTTTCGTATTCATTCTTGCGAGCAATGTTTGTTTTCAATTCATTCAGGCCCTTTGCCATTTAAACACTTTTTGTATCTGTCTATTGAGCTATGACATCATCAGAATGACATCATCATTTCACATTTACATGAACTGATTGAAGTAAAAGCAAACATAGTCCAAGCCTGATGCAGAAAAAAACACTGTGACAGAGGTAGCAGCAACAGAGGCAGCAGCCGGCGACAAAAGATAAGTTAACGTCAGCGAAATAAAGCATTGTGGCATTGGACGGTGTCAGTAGCAGTGCATTGAAGTGGCAGTGAGAAGGCAGTGAAGGTGTAGAGCAGACATACTTGAGTTCAGGGGTGTGGGCCGCCATGAGGGACCGAAGGCTCTTATCAGCGAGAGGACACCCAGACAGACTGAGAGAAAGGAGAAAAAGAGCGAAGGACAGGCAGAAGAAGAGAAGGATGAAAAAAGGGGGCGAGGAGAGTGTGAGGGGATTGAAAGGAGAGAGGAGAAAGACAGTGAGTGAAGGGAAATCAAGAATGCAAGGCATACCAAGGTCATTTAAGAAAAAGAGGACGGACGGCAAGAGGTAAATTACTGATGCATATCAAAGTCAATGACTGTCTTTGCTTCCTGGGCTCACGCTACATTATTGCCTCAGGCATGTCAGGATCAAATAAAATATTTGAATTAGTTGTGGGGCGTCCGCTTTGCACTCTCTCAGTCTAAGCAGAGCTAACATTAATAGAAGAGTTTCTATATAGAGAACTAGCATACTATATCACCCGAATCAGTCTGCAGCGGTGCTTACCTGCGATGGGACGCATAGTTTCCAGTGATGTGACCGCTGCCATCACATCCAGGTGTAGGGCACCTGGAGAGGACAGACCGGGAGTTAGACAGAGGACAAGGACTCAATCAGAACATTACTGAAAATATAAGAAGTTCGTTTTCCATCATGTTTTGCGGTGTTGCAATATGGATGCAATGTGGGTCCAACACTTTGGTCCAGACTGAAATATAACATATAACATAACAATATAACATAAAATGGTGCAGAGACATTCATGTTTATGAAATATCACCACAACTATCGGGTGAAATTTGATACTCATGCCTCCCTTAGGATCAGTTGTAATAGCTTTGCTTAGCCTTTAACTTTTCACCATCAACAGGTCAAAATATTTATGGGTCAACTACTTTGGTTTGTGACCAAAACTAATACCACCGTACTGTTATCATGCTGGTGTTAGCATTTAGCTCAACGCTATAGACTCGTTACTTACGAGAGCAGCTCTTTCTTGCTATCCTTGGGCTGGAACTTGACCTTGAAGCTCGGGGTTGTAACCTCTCCCGGGTACTTCCTCTCCTCCAGACAGTCCTGCATCATGTCGCAGTCCTCTGGGTCGGATGAGACGAACGACTGGCCTGTGTGCTCCATCTGAAAAAATCAATTAAAAGATAGAAGATGAGCCCAAATGTGCTGTAATTCATCAGTGTTTTTGATCATTTAAATTGTACTAATGTGTTGTATTGATTTTTTAGACCTGTTTTGATGAAAGACTGTCTCACAGTAGTTTGCATATACAGTATGTATACAAGGAAAGAAACTTTGCAAAGCACCATGTGCACACAAGTCTCTACTCTGATCCCTTTTCTATTATTTTGTGATGCAGAGTGTCTCATAAAAAATTTACACTCAAAGCCCTTTATATTTCTTTTGAAAAAGTTCAAAGGAGTAAAAATTTGCATATGCCAAAGTCAGGATGGTGCAATGCACCTGACACACCACCTCTGTTACACGGTGCAGTGTTTTAACTGTACAGTAACTCTGTATTTCTGTGAAATAAATGAATAATAGAAAGAGGACAAGGGGACAGGAAATAAGGTGAGGGGATTAGAGAAAGACAAAGTGATGTAAACAAGTAAGAGTTTCTTCTTCAAAAAGCTTTGGGGGAATTTTGTCTGTTATTATTTATGTTGCAACACTTCCTCTGTGAATAACATCACAGCTTGTCTAATTGTACTGACCTCGTCCATTTCCTCCTCCCTTTGGCGGTTGGGTTTGGTGTAATCCAGAGGTCCCTCCCACTCCTCCTGCTTGTAGGCGTGAAGGTTTGGTGATGTCATCCCGCTGCTTCCACCGTGATGGAGCGAGGAAGAAGAGGAAGAAGGGTCCGGGGATCGAACCCCGGGACTGGTGCCGGACAGACTGCCCTCGTGTTTGATGGGCTTCTTCATGCTCAGGTCCAGGGTGCCGTTCTCGTCCACCTCAATGTCCATTTCCTGGAGAGAACACGAGGATGCTCAGACGTGAGGCCATATCGCAGCATCATGAGCTTTTCATACACTACAATACCTTTGTGAACTGAAGTTATGGCATCCCAGAGTGTTCAATATTAAATGAGACTATCAATATGTCAAATGGAATATATAATTAAACCATTTTTTGTCATTTTTGCCTTTATTTGATACACAGAACACCTCCCAACCACCAGGCTACTGCCATTACTGCTGCCTTAGAAAACAGGAGCTAACGGAAGCTAAGGGGAGCTTGCTTGCTGGCCAAGTTAGCAGTTGTGCACATGATGGTGGGCTGACAGGTGAGGACAAATTATTCTTATGAAAGTAAAAATAATAAAATAACATTTCATAATAGTTACCTGATTTATTTCTGATTTATTGAGTCAATAATAGTATTAACTGTTTTATTTTTTTATTAACCAGGGATCCATACATAGTCGTTAACTGTGAAAAAATACAGAGCCAACTAATACATCTAATTAAGTATTCTCAAATATAAATGACTAATGGACTATCCTCTGGTGCACTTCAGTGTACATGAGAGGCTGTCCTGTACAATGATGATGATGATGATGATGGTGATTAAATTAATTACCCTCTTAGCAGATTCAACTGCAGCCCTGCGCATACATTAACACACCTCCTCTCCTTAGTCATAACTTCCTATAACCCACAGTCACATTCAGATTACACTCAACTCTAATAGTTGATTTCTTCCTATTTCAGCCCATCGACCTTCACCTTCTTGTAAAATTGCCCTCGAGCTTGAACCAAACAAACATTTAAACAGTCATGCAGCAGTTCAGAGTGCCACATGTTCGAGTTCAGAATACCGCCTTCATCGCTTAAGCATGCTAGTAATGATGTCTAATGTACTCTGCAAATACTTTGCCAACAGCAGCAACAGTACAGCTCATCTCTCGCGCTCTATTATAGTGCTGGCAGGTGAACAGAAACACAGGGCTGAGATGAGCCATGTTTTCAGCATTCATCTAAAATGGCGCTCATATGGGCTGGTCAGGGGCCAGAAAAATCAAAGGGTTAGGAGAAGAGGAGAAAAAAATGGGAACTGTTCCCAGAACTGTCCCTGGTTGATGAGCTCAGTGTTCCAATGTTTCAATATTGGATTTCCACTGGCTCCATCTCTGATTCCAGATCAGTCCCTGGTTGATCTGCGCTGTAATGCTGCGCAGCTAAGGCCTGATCTTGGATCAGTGCCTTGCTGAACAACACCTTGCTCTGCTCTGCTGCCAGAGACATTAATCTTCTCTTTTTATCTTCCTAAAACCATGTCAGGAAATCGAAAAATGATGAAGCAGTCACTTTCTCTCCTCTGTGAGGCAAAAGGGCTTTTAAAAATCACAATATGGGGGAAAGTGGCGCTCCAATTACACCTCCTGTGCACAGAGAGGGGAAAGAGGAAGTGAGTGAGAGATAGAGAGGTATAGACAGAGACAGAGGGGGAATCGGTGAGACTTACATAGGGAGGAAAACAGGGAGATAAAAAGAGTAAAAGGAGATGTGAAAAGAAAATGAAAGAAAGAGTGGTGGGGGTGGAGAAAGAGAGTGGGAGATCCGTCCGGCAGATAATGAAAAAAGGCTACCTGGTGGAAAAGTAATCCAGGGAACTGGCAGTGAGCCAAATTCAATAACAACATGAAAAGTGTGTGGGATGGAGGGATGAAAGGATGAAAGAGGACGAAAAAGGTGATGCAACTGCATCTCAACACCATCCTGTTGCTGTAAGCCAATGTCTCCTGATGATATATTCATGCAGAGTTGATGGGGAGAGGAGAGGAGAGGAGAGGAGAGGAGAGGAGAGGAGAGGAGAGGAGAGGAGAGGAGAGGCACACCCACTGCCATCCTCTCTCATCTCACCAGCTGTGGCCTGCAATGTTTCAATCTGCACTACAATCAGCTAATAATCTCTTTCAGAGAGAGCTGAGACGAGCAGACTAATAACTTTACAATAATGGCATCACCCATAAACAACAATTTCAGATTTATACGTTGCTGTATGATCACCTAAGAAACAGGAAGGATTTATTCCCATTCCTTTTATGATTAACTACAATCCTTAAAGTGCTAATTATGAAGATAAAAAACATAAATGATAACAGTCTATTAACCTTGTTTTGGGGTTTGGTGCTGAGGTTTTCAGGTTTCTCCCAGCAGCGTGTGGACAGGTTCAGGATGGCAGTGGCAGCCATGTGAGCGGCCTCTGCATCATGGGAGTAGTCATAGGCCAAGGAGGAGCTCTTCCCGTAACCGTGGAGACTGAGGCTGGGCGATGATGACTTGGGGAATGAGGGCTTAGCTGTAGGAGGAGAAAAAAGTCAACTTAGATCAGGTGATTAAAAAAGTAGGACACAACCAAGTGGAGAAGAAAGAAGAAAGAAAGGTGTACTGTAATTTAAGAAGAAAGACTTTTTTGAGTAACCAAACAAGATTCAGTCTTCATACATGATTTAAAAAGCATATAACTGTCTCCTGCTTCATATTTAATGCACAGATATAAAATTGGTATCAATCCTCTCATCTAATTTTCAGCAAGAAAGTGAATAAACATGTTTCATAAAATGTGGAATTATACCTTGAATGCAATACCAATCATATTGAGTAAAAAAAAAAAAAAAAAAGAATGTCCAGCCTCAGCCGACACATCGTATTCAAGGCAAAAGAAAGCCCTCTCTTACTTTTGAAGGCTTTGGGTGAGGTTTCGCTGGTGGGCATCTTTGGAGCAAGCATGCGCTTCCCGAACACTTGAGCGTCAAAGCTTGCATAATCGAAGGACACCTTGGAGTACTTCTCCAGCTCCTTGGCCAGGTTGGCACGAGGCGTGGCGGGTGCCATGTTGGGCCTGTAGCTGCCATACTGGGGCACCTCCAGCTGCTTCACAAAGCACATGGGCCTGCGAGGGGGAGAGCGAGAGGACGTCAGGGTGGGGCAGGTGGGGGATTTAGAAGAAATAAAGCAGAAAATAGAATGGAGTAGAACTGAGCAGAATAGAACAGAATAGCAAGGAGAGATGGGATATAAAAGAGGATTGCGCAATAAAGAGTCACACAATAAACATAAAAAACAAATAGAGGAGAGAAAAAAAGAGAATAAGAGAAAGAGAGAATGAGAGAGGGAGGTAGAGTGACACAGAGAGAGTAAAGATAGGGGCAACGGTGTACTTAGCAGGAGTGCAGCAGGATTAAAAGCTCTCTTATCAGCAGAGGGCACATTTGCATGTTGTACAGCATGGAATTTATGAGCTTTAAGCCCTCTCGTTTTCCTGGAGAGCCTGGGCTTTTGTCAGACCTGTTGGCGTAAATCCACTGATAGACCAGGGAGAGGCAGAAGGGCGGGGGGAGCGAGAAAGAAGAGAGGAGGAGGAGAGGAGAGCGGCAAAGAAAGAAGGGTGAAAGAGGGAGGCGGGGTGGTGGTGTGCAGGATGGAGGCAGGGGGAGTCTAGCCATCTTCCTCATCGTTTTCACTGACGCCCATATCACAGTCTCTGGTCTCTAAGCATACGCTCATTAATAAGTTCCATGACCTGTTCTGTAGTCACACTGATGGCCTTCACACAGTGGCACACTAAAAATACACACTCACATCTGGAGGATTTTCATGACTGTCTGAAACTTTGTAGCACTGATCACAGGGGATCTTTATTTATTGGGCATGGATTCCTTTAGAACATAGACCACACTGAGGAATTCTTCAGCTCCATACATAATAGACAACTGAGCTAATTTTAATAACAATCTTAGAAGGAAAAACAAAGCAAGCCTTATTATATTTTAATCCTTGATGCTTTGTCCGACCACTGATGAGGTTTTCCTCAAGGAAAGCAATTATTTTTCCTATCCCCCCGCAATGCCCCTACAACTTGCATAATTAGCTTATCAGCTGCATTATTAATTAAAATACCAATGAGGAAGAGCGTGGACTTAGCATAATACCAGTGTCTGGTTTGTGTTAATTATCATTCTTCTGGCCATGATCACGGCGTCTGACCAGTTGGAGAGATGAATGGAGATAAAGAGATCTCAGTATGTGAGGTGACAGTAATGATTGGGCCGCCGGACTGAATGCTTCAAGACCTCCTCGTTATATTGAGCCATTCACAGGCCAGCTTTACCCCTTGTGAGAGGCACAATAACCAAGGTCAGGATTGTCTCCGTGGCTCAGTTGTAAACTAGCTAACCTTGAGGAGGATTCAGCCGTGTGGGGTTTGGATTGGAGGAAACAGGTTCATTATGCCCACCCAGCACTTAAGGGTCATCACATGAGTCAAAAATAAAACGATTAAATGTGAATACTTTTAATTCAAATGAAATGTAAAAACTTTATACTTTTCTTTATACTTTTCCTATAACCTCCAATTAGCTGTTAAAAAAAGAGAAACATTATTTATATCCTTTATGTCCAATATATTTATTTCCTTTTTTGCTCATAGCACACGGTTAATCATTTATTTATTACCCAACAGACATTTCCTATTTTCCTCCTGCTTGTATTATAATGAGATAGGTGTGTGTAGTCGCTGTAACTAATTTCATTATACTATTAACTTATAGTTAATAGTATAATTGATGTTTAATTATCCACATACTGCATACTCCTGGACATCACTGCATGAACTCTTGTGACAGTGCTTAAAGCTTTTCTGCTGGAAAAATAACACTAACAATGTTAGCTAAATGATGCTAATTAGAAGGTTTTTGACATTAAGGAGATTAATCGTACACATCTAAAAAAAAAGTCTCGAATAACGCAGTAATGTCCAAGACTCCACTTCTCTTTCCAGGTTCTTGCTGCAGAGAAGAGCTGTATTGTACCGATTAGTGTCTTCACTGTTCACTGTTAATGCAGCACTGGATTGATGAAGCTAGGGGATTTCGGCTTGGTTGTTGCTAAGTGAAACTGACTTACTCACTCACTTTACTTAAATATTCCAACAACTAACACTGCAGGTAATGGAAGACAGTCTTATGGAGATAAACGTACAGTGCATGCAAATAGCTAATTACGATATAAAGACATATTAACATATAAAGAGGTGGATTTGAAGAAATTTAAAAAGCCCTTTTGTCTTCTCTTTGTACCCATCTCTTTTGGACATGAGCTTAACTGGGAAGTGTAAAGCCATATGTCATTTTTTACACTTATCTAATTAATGTATTCCGTTATATTTTTGACTTTTGTCGCTATTGGTGACCATACTTATTATGTGTAGCAAGTCAATTATACGATTGGATACTTTTTGACTGATTACTCACCTCAGCACTCTGTCATTGAGGTGCTCGCTGCCCGGCTGAGAGAGATGTGGCTTATCATGGCCCTTGGACAGCTTCTCTGCAGCAGCAATGGGGCATCCAGAAAGACTGGAGGGATGGAGGAAGAGAAACAACATGAATATCAAAAGGAGAGCATGTTGCTGACCACGCAGATCTGCATCACACTGCTGCGGACTGACACATTCGCTGTCCTGCATACATGAATATATGAGCCTGCAAATACATGAACGGGAATATACACTCTGTACATGACGCTCTCATCTGCAGAGATGCAGACAATCAAATGAACACACATCTACACAGATTCTGTACTGTAATGAAGGTGTGAATGAATACCTGCGGTGTGTGTTACGGTTGCTGTTAACATGGCCCTGACCAGTGCAGCCAGGAGTTGGACACTTCAGCACATTCTCATGCATGGCTAGAACTGAGGAGGAGAACACACACACACACACACACACAGTCAGAGAAATCCACAATCCAATTTCAAACACTCTTTTCATGTACAGGACTTTGACAAGGAGAGATGCTGAATCTCTTATTTCCTTTTATAAAAAAGCTAGACCCACCCTGGCATTATAATATCTTCTTTTGACCCTCCCCTCTTCTCAACTATGGTAAATATTACAAAATGGTGAATATTGCAGCTATTTTGATGTCTGACTTCCTGTCAGCCTGCCCTTTGTTGTCACTTTTCTTCTCTCCGTGCTTATTTTCATCTCCTAAGCAGCTGAAGACAACTCACTCTCCGGGGGGATCCTGTCCTTGTGCGGACAGCCTGACAGGCTGCGGTGGTGGGGGTAAAGACCGGTCACGTGACCCGTCCCATCACAACCTGGGGTGGGACACTTGATCTCCCTCTTCTCTGGCCTACTGCTCTCTGGATAGAGGAGGACAGGATGGTTGAGGAGAAACAAGAGTGAAAAGAGGAGAGGGGAAGGTGGGATGAATAGGGAGGACAAACGCAAGTGGTTAACGCCATTAGACAGTCTGCTTGGCTGAGCGTGAAATCTAGACATATTTCAGACGACTGTACAAAAGCAACACCATCTGTATCTGCTCCTCGTGGCTTATGTAAATGCACAATGTGTTTGAAGCACTTGTCTAAATGTGATTTGTGTTCCTCTAAATGCTGTCAAGGATGAAATATTATCAAATTTAAGAAATATTACAGCTTTTCCAAAGTTAACTTGAACAAAGTCGACAAAATATAGACAAAATATACGAGGAGGAAATCGTGCCACTCTAATTTACGCACAGTTAGATATGCCTGCAGCTCCCTACAGCTACTACAGAGGTAGGCCAGCCAGTATCGGTGGCACTGGAGAGAGGGAAAAGGAGCAAGAGGATTGTGTGATGCTCTATTGGCCTTCAAATTGAATGTTAACGAGACACGCATCTCCTAATTAGCGGTGAGCAGAACAGGAACGTCACCACAGGAGGGAGCTGAGGCCAAGGAGAGGGCAGCACTACCAGGCATGTAATCACACTACTGCTATACTGTGAGGAGCATGACAAGTGGGCAGCGTGCCAACTGTGAAATACAAGGCCCGAACACATGCAGCATGTAAACAAACACTACGCTGCTGACTGCGGAGCAACCTGCGCCCATTCTCCTCCCTCTCTCTACCATGTTGTCATCTCTCTCATGTTCCCTCCCTCGCGGTTGTTCCTCCTCGCTCAAGCACTTCCTCTCAGCTCTTCATGGAAGTCTATTCAGCTGGAACCACTTCATCCCCGTCACAATGGAGGAGTGAGGATCGAAACAGAGCTCTGTGACTCATCGCTGTTTAATTGGTACAGTGTGTTTATTTGTATGCTCTGCTCCCAAAGTTCAGCACATGACACCTTGTGCTGTTTGAAAACGTCATTTTCTGTACGCTGATCTATGTGTGACTAAATGTATGGTCCAATCATTTCTGTGTATCATGCAGATGATTTGGTTTACCGCTCACTGCTCTCCAACGCTACAGAAAGTTTGAAAATGTGAAACTTTCTTGTGACACGTTGTCGTCTTTATTCTTGTCAATGCTCGTAGCTTGTGAAAAAAAATGATACCATCAGCAGGTGAATATCAAGCCTCAGATATCAGAGCGTCCTTGATTTCACCATCAAGGTGACGGCCCTGCTTGTAGCAGCACGGCCACGTGATGCTAACGTAGCTTTAACAAAATAAGTAAACTGAATGTTCCTGATGTATTGCCTACCCCAAGCAACTTTTGACATTTCAGTACATGTTGTACCTCTGCCCTACCTTTGCTGAAGTAGCTCTTGCGGATGACGTCCAGGTGCTTGGGCCTGTCATCCATGGTGAAGTATCGCTGGTGGTGGATATCTGGGGCGCAAAGCAGCTCTCTGGGCCCGGCCGGCTTCACCTGCTCTGCCTTCAAGGCGATGGCTTGCTCCAGCAGGCCAAGGTTCCCTCGGGTTATGTCGAACATCTCTGACTCATCCGTCACCGTGGAGCGCTGCGACAGGCTGTCTTCATCGTCGCGCTCATCATCCCCGTCCATGTCATCCAAGTCTTTCTCCTCTGACTTATCCGATCTCACCTCGATGATGTCGGGAGAGGCCGAGGAAGAGGCTTTGTGGATTTTATAGTTCTCTCCTTGAATGTTGGGAAAGTAGTCCTCAAGTGGACTGGCCCTGTGGGAGCTGTAGCTTAAAGGTGGACTGGCCTTGTAGTTCTGAGGCGGGCTACGTTTATGAGAGTCATATTTGTCAAGTGGATTGGCTCTGTTGGTGTTGTAGTTTCCGAGGGGACTACCCCTGTGTGATTTGTAGTCCTCCTGAGGACTGGCTCTGTGGTCTTGAGCTTCGATGTGTGTTCCCTGAGCTGCCGCGGTGCTGGTGATGGTGCGGATGGCAGTTGGCACATCAGAAATGGGCAGGATGTGGTTCACTTCCCTGCGGTCTTCCTTGTCTTTCTCCTCATCCTCTTCTTCTGCTGGAGTGACCCGCTGTGCTGGCGCTGCCATCTCTTCCTCTTCCTCCTCCTCTACATCTTTGATCTGTTCATGGTGGACATCTTCGGTCACATGACGGTGGTTCTCCTGGCTCTCATGGTTGCTGACTGGGCACTCTTCTTGCTCATCCTCCAAATCCTCTTCTTCTACTTCAGCTCCCTCCTTCTGCACAGCGGCCGACTCTTCCAAAACTTGAACTCTGTGCATAACCTCCTCCTCTTCCTCTTCCCCCTCATTGTCCTCCTCCTGCTCGTCCTTTGCTTCTTCACCCCGTTCAGCTGCCACGGTGACATCCTCCTCAGTCTCCATAGCAACAGGCTGCTGAGCGGCCACAGTTGGAGCATTGTTGCTGGAGACTCGGCCAAGGTGGAGGAGAGAGTTGGCCACCTCTTCAGCACTTTGAGAGGGAGACTGGCACTCAGGTGGCGCTGCTTCTTGCTCAGGCTCGATGATCACACACTCTTCTTCTGTGGAAGCAGAGATGAAGAGGTCAGAGCTGTGACACGCAGGAAAACGTGAGTCATGCAGTGAGCTAAAGCTGTCGTCAGCGATATCTGTATCATCACTGGCATCATTTTCCTGCCTGCTAAGTCATTCACTGCGAACTCACAATGAGATAAAACACCTGCTGTGACCGGCTGTGAGTGTGGAGATGTAGAACGGCTTCTCCATGAAAGTCATTCACAAAGTTCTAGTGCCCCAAGTGGTCATTAGGAGGCATGACAACAATCATTTGTCTTCTTTGCCTGGTGACAGCGTGGTTTAGAGTTTAAACAACACAAGAGACTTAAAATCTGGATATATCAGTCCACTTCACTTCAGTACCCCTTTAATCAGTTCATTATTTAATAAATTAGACATTATTTATAAAATGTCAGAAAATACCAGGATCCTAAGGAGACAACCTTGAATGTCTTGCTTTGGTATAGGAAACAGGACGACGACAGTACGATGACTGTCTGGAGCAGGAAAAGCTTACCTTCATCAGCTGCAAACATGTTCTCCTCCTTCTGATATGTCTCTTCTTCTTCTCTCTCCTCTTCCTCCTGCTGTGTATCGTCCTCCTGTCCATTCGTCTGTCCATCCTGCGTCAGGTCCTCCTCTACAGATGCCTCCCTCTCCTCCTTCTCCACCTCCTTGGTCTCTCCTGCTCGCTCCTCATCCTTGTCTCCCTCACCCTCAGCCTCACTGCTGGCATCGCTTTCTGCGCTGAAGCCCTCGTCCAGGGCCAGTTTCAGGGGGTGGGCCTTCCTCTTGGAGGCAGGCCTCTCTGTATCCTGCTCTTGCTCCTGCTCGGCCTCGGCTTCCTCTAGACGACGCTTTCTTGCTATTGGGCAACCCAGAACACTAATGGAGGGAAAGAAAGACGGAGAAGGAGAAAGGTAAGAGAGAGCAGAGAGAAAATCATCATGAATACCAAGCAGGGCTGTAATTAGAAATCACAAATCTGCTCTAACACGTCCAATAAAACCTCATGCACCTCATCATGTTCATGAGTGACTTTAAGCAGCATAATGGAGGGTGTGTATGTGTTTTGACATGAAGAAGAATGGAGCAGCAGATAGTGTGAGTCCGCACATGTGGCCTGGGGGGGGCGCCATGCTGGCTTACTCAGACATCACAACCAATCTCAGCCAATTGACTGGAACGTTTAATGAACAACTTGTATGGAGAGGCGGGCGGGCGAGGCAGCGGAGGGTGAAATCCAATAAACTCCCTCTTACTCTCACCTGGGAGACGCCGAGGGAGACTGAGGGACGATCTATAAACAAAGTGCATCTGAAATTGCCTGCTGAATGAATACACATGTAAACAGATACCTAATATCTGCCCCTCAATAAAGAGGAGTCACAAGCCAGTGAGCTGCCCCGAGTCTCACAAGGTCTCTGAGGGTAAGCGACACAGACGAGCAGGGAGGGAGGATGAAGCTGGAATAAAAACCTGAAGAAAGCACGTCGCACTGCTGTCCACTGAAAGCTTTGTTACTGAGGTTTACACTGAGGGGCTGTGGGAGTTTTGTGTAATATCAAAAACAGCTCCTCTCACTGGCATGTGATTATTCAAGATTACATAATTAATGTGCTCCTTTTTTTCCAATCTGACTTTGGCCCCTTTTAGGGGTCATTCAGTATCCTTGAAACGTGTTCATATCATGTACGCCTGCAATTTACATAATAACAAAAGATAAAATCAGTACAGTACGTCTCATCGTGAGCTCTAAAAAATGTGATTTTAACCTTGTGTCCATGTGTTTATTTTTTGCTCCAGAAATAAAGGAATTTCAATGAAGGCACTGTAATGCTCGTCTAACTCAAATGTCCCCAAACAAGACAAAAGAGAAAGATGATTAACTCAAGAATAGAGCAGAAGTTTTCAGAATATTTCTGCAACTCAAAGTTATGATTAAAAAAACCCAAAAAACTCTTGTTGAACTGATCACAGTTGGTGACTCAAGTCATGAGTAGAGTTTGTTTTGTTTCAAGGAGTAAAAAGTTGACTCATTTGTATTGATTATCTGAATGTACAGCAAAGGATGCAGTGCACGCCATTTATCCATTCTGCTGTTTATTTATTTAAAGGAATTTTATTTATTAGGATATCTAAGACTCAACTTGAATTCAACTAAATTGCTCTTTACTACATCCTTAATAGCACAATATTTTGGAAAAGATATGAGCAGTAACACTCTCAGATTTGTGTCGTAAATATGAAGCTACAGCCAGAAGCTGGACTGGAAAAGACTGGACAAGGGGATTGGGGTAGCCTTGCTCTGTCCATAGGTAACAAAATAAGTATGTCTGAAGCTCTTGCATGTTTTGTTTGTTTATCTCGTAAAAAAGGGTGAAATGCAATGCAATTTCAACAAAACACCCCCTAAAATCACACTTTTACACAAAAAAAATGATAACCGTGTGAGGTTCAGAGGTGCTGGTAGGTGGATTTTGTTACCTTTGACCAAAGCTACCAGTCTTTATGCTAAACTATGCTACGCAGTGGCTAACCAGAGCTTCATAATTATTGTAAACACATGAGAGAGGTGTTGATCTTCACACCTGACTTACGAAAGCAAAAAAGCTTATTGCCCAGGTCCAACTATTACACTGTTGCCCATAAAGATGGAATAAGACACATTCCTCTTTTTATTCCTGTTTATACACATCAGGTAACTTGTGGTTTCATTTTCACTGTGATATGTTTGGAAGAGATTGATCAATAAAGTTTTGAGAAGATACACTTCATCTATCTTCATCTTCATCCATCAAGAATAAATCACATTGTCACAATCATTTAATGAGAAGAGGTCGTAATATTTTATTCCAACTTTATTGGCAACAGTGTGGTTTATTTCTTTTAAAAAGTGATACGTGGTTTTCTCCACAAAGCGAGGTGCTGTGTGGCAGAGAGGACGAGGAGGACAGACAGACAGAGAAGAAGGACAGACAGAGGGTGGGTTTTTAATCTGCCCTACCTTCTGTGTCGTGAGTATCTCCCACTGATATGGCCAGAGCCATTGCATCCAGGGGTGGGGCAGCTGGATGGGATGGATGGAGGTTAGAGATATGTTTAAGACATGGTGCATTTTAGTCCCTATGCAGAAGCAATGATAACCACAGGCAATAAACAAAGTAAATTAAGATAAAGCAAAGCAAGGCAAAGACATGCAAACTGAGCACACACGCCATACAAATGCACATGCACGATATGTAACCCCCCCCCCCACACACACACACACACACACACACACCATCTGTCCAGCAGACACACATAATGCATGAATGCAGGTGGCATCAAGCCGCAGAGAACATAATATTGTATGTCGTACATCAACCCTGGCCTATATCCTGTTCGTATGAGCGATAAGGATCAGCAGAGACCTGCTGTAATTTCCCCTGCTCTGCTCTCCTCACCACTCATCATCAGCAGGCCTCGCCCCCCACTCTCTCTCCCTGTCTCTCCTCTGATTCAGGTTGCTATGACCCCTCAGGACGGCTCATTTCAATTCTCATTAACTTCCCCCAGCAATTGCCCTTTATTACTCCAATTATCCTTATTATTAATTTCACTTATTAAAAAAAACTGCATTTGCATTTTAAATGAGCTGATCTCTGGCCTCCCTAACTGTTTCTTTTTTTCTTTTCCTTAATGCACAAAGCGAAAGGTTATTTTGGAGTGCTGAGCGCAGATCGATGCTCAGAGGTGAAGTGTAACAAAATGAGAGAGGATGAAAAAATAATTTCGAAGGAGGCAGAGGAAGGAGGACAATGGGCTTGGAGAGCAGTAAGGCCCTGAAAGGCTACCACCTGGGTGGGAAAGGGGAAGAGGAGAACAAGGAAGGTAAGGCAGGAGAAAAACAAACTCCTCGCCCTTCACCATCCTCTCTCCTCACACTGTATCCTTCGATCGGACTGCAAAAAGATCATACGCCCCTTTCATTGCATCTACTGTATGTGTTCATAGCAGGAAATAGCAAAAGGCTGTGAGAAATCAATAGCAGCCTGTTGGAGGCACTGACCACGAGCAGAGGAGCGCTGATGATAAGAAATAAAAAAATAATAATATACGACATCATCTAAAGAAGCACTGATAGTGATTCTACGAGTGCCGGGGGGCGCTCTGCGGTGCACATAAAAGAACTTTATGAAAGGGATTTGCACAAAGATGAAGGTGTTTCCTTACCTCAGCTCTTGTCCTACGAGCTCAATAGGAACTGAGAGAGAAAGAGAGGGGGGGGGGAGGAGGAGGGGGGAGGAGGAGAAAAAAAGATACAGGGAGGGAGAACAAAGGTGAACGACTGCTCAGAAAGCCGCTCTGCTAAAAGAAACTCAGATCAATAAATCACAAATGCATAAGATTCCCATGAGGCCTCCTCATAGAAGCTTACACACTGCTGACTGTATGATCAGGAGAGAAAAAACACACACCGACACATTCCTGAGCTACACATACAAACACACACACACACACACACACACACACACACGCACACATTTGCACACACATATCTGCATGCAAACATACACACACAAAGGCCAACACAAAACAAACGCTGGCCTCCACAAACATACTGTATGAATAACACACACACACTCACACACAAAAGC
Organism: Argyrosomus regius; assembly: GCA_946959425.1. NCBI lineage: Eukaryota > Metazoa > Chordata > Actinopteri > Sciaenidae > Argyrosomus > Argyrosomus regius. The sequence goes on along the minus strand of OX336891.1, from coordinate 28,095,598 downwards.
ATACACACAGAGGAGAAAACCTAAATCAGCCAAACTGTATCGTACTGTTCAGAAAAAAAAAAGTGACAATTATATGCAGACTTCAGCAATAAAACATGATTAATTGTTGCACTTTAGCTATCATAATTGGGAAAATGAAATTAAAAGGAAAACTGCCTTCATCAGTAGAAAACAGCCCTTCTTTCTGGGACAACTTATAGTAATTGCCTTCAAAACATAAATCAAGCTTTGCTCACAAACTCACAAATACACACACACACACACACACACACACACACACACACACACACAGAGCGATCCCATCTGGCTATAGGCATCGATTGGGAGTTGAGCGATAGAATGAGTTTGGAGAAATATCCTATTTTCATTTGGAGCAAACGAGAAAACAATACGATCCTGGAGAATTCAGCTTGGGCTCCCATATCACATGCATTAATCACATGTCAGAAAGAGCCTGAGTATCAAGATACACTAAGAGCATAGACAATACACACACTCAAGCATACACACACACTGATGTGTGAGTGATGTGTGTGTTTGTGTGTACAGCATATGAGTTTCTCAGTCTTTCATCATGCAGTTGGAATGACTGGACGCCTTCCTGCGCTCTGAACGCCCTGTGAACTGTTGCTCTGCTGTCTCGCTTCTAAACATCAAACACACACACACACACACACACACACACACACACACGTTTGTACACATACAAACACATGAAGAAAGACATGTATCAATATGTATATATACATGCAACATTCATTTATATTCACACACACACACACACACACACTCATATACAGATCTGTATCTGTTTTGTCAAAAATATCAGTTTAAATTAAAGTAGAAGTGTGTGGGGTCTGAAATGAATAGACATCATATGCACTGATTCTTTTTCTGCACTGAATTCTTTCCTGCTGCCACTTTTTCTCCTGATGTGTATACGTTCATGTTTAGCAGTTCACAAAATATTGTATAAACATGTTCATATACTTAGATTAGTAACATCATAAAGCATGGTTTGCACTGGAACTCTATAGTTTAAACTGAATTTAAATAAAAGCTGTAAAAATGTTGCTGGTTCAGACAGAAGTGGAGCTCACTGGTCCATACTGCAAGATCTGCCTTTAATATAACGTAGCCAAGATGAAATTAAAGTTAGTCTAAAGTCTTTATGATTCTAAAATAATAACTCGTTGTGCAATATTGTAAAATTTTAGAGTCCAAATGTAATTAAAGTTTGAAATTTTAATGAAAAAAAAAAAAAGAAAACTATTGTCTAAAAACTACATGGCCATTTTGCATGCTCTTTTAAGACGGTCCCTAACTTGCCAGGCTTCAAAATAAGAGCATGAGGTAAAATTAACAAAACCCACCAAAGTTTGTCTGAATGTGATTCTTTCAAAATAAGATCTGAGTTATGAAGAGTGTCAGTGATTTCCTGTGTGTAGTAAAATATGTCAAAGTGCACCTGCTGTTCATATTCAAATAATGTATAATAATAATAATGTGTTTGTTTACATCTACAGTACACAGACTAACAATTACTCGTATACACATACATGAACACACTGCTACATTCAGCCGAGATAAAGAGGAACTGATGTGTGCATGAAGGACTGTGAGTGAATGTGTATTAAATTAAGCCCCTTAAACAGACAGGGCCTGACATGATGGAGAGACATGACAAACATTTACCTCTGATTCCCTTGGACCGAGTGCGTGTTCGCTTGTCATCACCCTCCACACTCATCTGTGATGGAGAAAAGAGGGGAAAAAAGAGAAGAAGAAAAGAGAGAGAGAGAGAGAGAGAGAAGACAGCATGGAGGAGAAACAGAAGGAGGGAGAGAGAAGAGAGACCATCAGTGGAAATTTCTCAATGCTCTCACAGTATTCCTCCACACATCCACAGTTAATTGTCCTTCCTCTGCTTCAAAAGAGCTGCTATAATAACCCTCACTCAGAATGTTCCCATTGAAACACACCAAAGGTAACGCTGACACAAAGGGACGATCATATCTGTAATTCTCGGAAAAAAAAAAAAACCTCCTCACCAGTCTCTCACATAGTGAAGCTACTGTCCCGCACACTTAGTCAAAAGAGAGACGGAAACAAAGGCTACATGGTATGGAACGGAAAACAAACCCTGTTGTTAAAGCTGCTTTTCAACCCCCCACCCACTCCCCCTACGCACACACACACACACACACACACACCACCCATCACTCTCCCTGTAATTTCCTGCACCTGAATGGTACACATGATTGTACACTGTGCAGAGGCAACAGGCAGTGCACACAGGCCACGGCCCCCATGAGCAGAGGGACTGACAATCATAACTATGCTGAATATAATAATAAAGCAAAAACACACAGGCTGCTAAAAAGCCACAGTAATAACCCTTTTAAGAGCCTGTGTGTGTGTGTGTGTGTGTGTGTGTGTGTGTGTGTGTGTGTGTGTGCGTGTGTGCGTGTGTGTGTGTGCGCGCCCGCTGCTTGCTTACTCCTGGCTCGGCTTTTAAGCCACAAAGGAGCAGGTGTTAACCCTGCTGCCTCAAAAACACACACACACACACACACACACACACACATACTGACCCTCGGCCACACCTCCTCAGTGCCTCCTCTCCTCGCTCATCGCTGCGCTTGCTGCACTCTAAAGCTATCAGATGCTTTTTAGACACAATGGAGCCATTAGCTTTGATTACTGGACTCTATTTTTTTATACATATATATCTCTCAGACACCCCCCCCCCCCCCCACACACACACACCCCCACACACACAAACACACACACACACACACACACTTTCACTTATTCTGTCTCGCACTTCCTCCCTCCTGTACACTCCCCACTGCCCATACCCCCTCCTCCCCAGTTGCCTACACACCCCCGCCTCCTCTCCTTGCCCAGGCACTTAGCTGCTTTGTTGCTTCTCTATAGTCAAGTTGGCACGGCCACAGTGGGATTCAAACACGGGGGCCCTGTTACTCCTCTTCTTTTTTTTTCTCTTCTCCCTCTCTCTATTTGGCAATACCCCTTTCCTGCTAATAGACTACTTATGAAAAGAAGGAGGGTTAGAGGGATGAGAGGAAGATGAAGCACGCTGTTGTTGTTGTTGTTAAGGCCTTTTTTTCCCCCTGCGCTTCATTCATTAGTGTCTAGTGTTTGGCCGGAGGTACAGGTGCAGGCACTAGCCCCTCCCTTCCTGTGTGAGTCTCCACCGCCTTGGCCTGCTCCTCTCTCTCTCTCTCTCTCTCTCTCTCTCTCTCTCTCTCTCTCTCTCTGCTTCAACTCTTTTGATCAAGCGCTGTTAATGTAGGAGTCATGCAACAAGCAGCAGCGTTGTGCCCCTGCCTGAAGGGAGCAGTTGACTCCCGTGCTCCTCTCACAGTGCTGTGTGGGAAGAAGAGCGGCGAACGAGTGTGCAGTGGAGAGTTTTTCTGTCAGTTTGTGTGTGTGCTCCCCCTTTATGTGCCCTGTGCCTGTGTGTAGTTCAAAGTCCACTTCCTTACACTCAACTGTCTGCACTTCTTTGTATGCACATGTGAAAGGAGCAGCAGTGGAACAGAGGCGATGTAATTAAGTAAACTTTTGAGGCACTCGTAGGATTTTATTTTACACCTCAGAGGGAAATGTATTCTTTATTCCACTTCCAGATTATAATTCCACACAAAAAACTCATGATCAAACTGCCCAGCATGTATATGAAGTCATTAAAATTAGCTTCACCTCCATTAAAATAACACAACACTCAAAATGAGTGTTCTCCTGCATAACAAGTACCCCGGGGGTTACTTCTGCATTTGGTTGGGGGTGGATGTGGAAAGACTATTGAGTAGCTCAGCTAATTTCAACGTATAGAAAGTAGAAATTAGAATTTACATATTGAGTCAGCTGTGACATCACCACATGTCCTACAAACGTAGGAACACATTTAGCAGTTTGGTGTATTTTTACATTTCAGCCAACAAGATAATCTGCAGATTCATTTCTGGATTCATTGTTTAGTCAATGATATGTGGTGAAATTTCCACAGATAGAGTAAACTGTGATCGCAGTGCTGAATGTCTCTGAATTCAAACTAACCTGTAAATGTGAGGTAAAGAGAAGCAGCGAAGGTTAAACGTTGATGAATCAAATGCAATTATAGATACACAAACAATGTTGGCGAACCACTTTGTGATATGTAACTATGGAGGGAAGGAGAGCGAGGCAGAGAGTGTGTTTATGAATGTGTGTGAAAAAGGGAAGATTATATACTGTTCTGTTACTCCTGTACTTTTTCATCCTCCTTCCTTTGCCTCCTCCTTACATTGACAGTCATCAGATGAATCAAAACCTGGACTGAAAAGGGACCCTATTGCTTTCATGTTTGCGTAACCATAGCTACGCACATTTAAATAGGTAAGCACATCTGAGTTCTCCTCTTTTTCCTGTCCTTTTTCTCAATTCCAGCTCATTAAATTTGTATGAACACAAAGTCACAGCGAGTGAATCCAGATGCAGCCAGGCAGGCATTCACCTGATTTTCATAATCTCTTTCAAAGGGCTCTTTTTAATGTATGCTCAGAACTTGTCCTTTACCTTGTTGTCTTTTAATTAGACTCCTTGAACAGTGTATGTAGGTGGGCCTACACAGTACCAGCAATGTCTTATGCTGAACAGAGAAAGGGATAGAAAGAGACAGAAGGAAGAGAAGAAAATAAAGAGAGAGAGGTGGTGTGTCCGTGTGTGCCTATGCAAGAACCACTATGTGTGCACAGCAGCATGTGCATATATGTGTGTGTGTGTGTCTTGGGGTTTAACTAGTGTGAAATGTGGTGTGGAGCAGCAGCAGAAGAAGAAGAAAAAGAAGGAGGAGGAGGAAGAGGAGGAGGAAGACGCAGTTCATCCCTACAGGCTGTGTTGTACATTATCAATTATGTCCTTCTTTGTGTGCAACGGTCGGAGCAGGAGGGCCCCGGCTCTGCTCTGCATTCTGACAGCTCTATGTAAATGGCTGGCTGGGGGCAATGACTTCAGAGAGAAGGTCACCCTTCGTCCCCTGGTGCACATAAATGACTCTTTTATTCATTTTCAGGTTTACAAGAAGAGATGAGGAAAGGAGGGGGTTAAGGTGGGGCGGAGACACAGAGAGAGGAGTTGAAGAGGAGTGTTCACAACTGCCGACGGAGACTGACATCTCCAAAAATTACCTGCGGACAGCAGCTGCCAATTAGAGGCATGCTTGCATACTTCCCTCGACAGGCAGAGCACGCTGCGCCTGCCTCCATGTTGGATCAGCGCACAGTGAGCCCTTCCACAGTTTCACTTTAATAATTTACAGAAGGCAGGGTGGAGTAGTGAGTAGGGAGGAGGGGAGACAGCGTGTTTCTCACTTCATATGCGAAAAGACTGAGCATGTGTCACCGCATAATGTGAGTATGTGTGCTGTCAGAGGTTTGCCATTTACAGTGTGAGTCATCCTGATGTGATCTCACTGTTCATAACGAAGCATCTCTTCACTTCTGATCCTCAGTTCTTTTCATTCATCTCAGTCCGCTACAAGAAGATAATAAGAAGGTTGTGTGACAGGTATCATAAGTGTCAGGCCAAACAGACAGGGTGGTGGGGGGTGGGGGGGTCTTCACATGATGTAGTGTTGAAACTGGCTCCTCCCTCTCCGCGGCTCCCTCAGCGGCAGAAATCAAACCAAATCAATAAAAGTCATTTCTTCAGATGAACCCGAGCCATCAGGGGGGAAGCAAAACTACTTTTACTGGGCCCAGGGGAAAACAACCCCCCCCCCCCCCATCACCACCCCTATCTTACCACCCCCCCACTCCTCTCTCTTTCAATCTCCCCTCAATCCCTCCATCTCTTTGTTGAGTGTCACAATCTCAGCTGTGATGCGCAGGGGGAGAAAAGGAGCAGATGTTTTCAGAATGGAGAAATAAACTTGAAATGGTGGCAATTTGGGTCAGAAGTTTGAGACTGAAGTACGACAAAGGAGGAGAGGAGTTTAGGATGGCAGAGAGGGTTAAAAGGGAGGAAGAGAGGTGGGAGAAGAGAGAGCATTTTTCTCCTCTGCTGATAAGGAGGAATATCATGGACAAAAAGTATGAGCAGCTCAAGGACATCCTTTTGAGTTTCTTTTTTTTCCATTGTGGTTCAATACAAAAAAAAATCCTGTGAAGTGAAGTGAACTCAGCAGCGGGAAAATGCTGAGCTGTGCCATGCTGAGCTTAACTAAACTGAACTAAGCAGAGCGGGGCTGAGGCAGAGGATGGGCAGGGCCAAGTAGGAGATTTGATGTGCTGTTTGATTCATGTTTTTTCTGTCCAGTGTGGCCATCAAGCCCCCTTTTCCCCCAACACACACACACACACACGCACACGTACACACACACACACACACACACACGCACACACATGCACACCGTCTCTTTTCTCCATCCTTGCCCTTTGCCTCCACCCTTTTTTTACTTTCCCTGCTGAGTGAGGGATTGGGGAAATGCCCAGGAAGCAGAATAAGGTTAGAGGGGGTGGTGGGGGCGTGGTGAGTGATGCAGGGCCTTGTCACTCACCATGATTGGGCGACGGCTCTGCAGTTTCTGGGAGGCCTGACAGCGGCTGCTGGTCCTCTCGCCTCGTGTCCACCGCTGGTTCACCAGCTCACCCCGGAACTCATTTTCTAAAAACCATAAAAGAGAGAAGAAACAAGGAGGGGGGCAAGAGGGGGGAGAGGAGGGGGAAGAATTTAGGGAAAAGACAAAAGAGGAAAAAAATGTGTCATATGAAATCTACAGCATCAGCATCAATGGATTTGGTTCGGTTTGGATAAAGGAAGGAAGGGTGGGGGTGCTACTTTGAGGTCGGGGCACTCGAGCATGCTGCAGACACTCCTTTATTAACTAAAAGAACACTGTGTATTCTTTACACACACACACACACACACACACACACACACACACAGGCATGGTTAAGTGCCCCAGCTGGGGTCCCTGTCAGTCTGCTATTAGAATCAATCACATTTGCGCATTTTTATCGAGCTTTTCAGGGTGCATATATAAGCGAATAGGGGGATGGGCGACGTAAAGGGAGAGGGGCTGAAGAATGGTCAGTAAATAATGAATCATACATAAATCAAGCCTCTTTTTTCTCTTCCCCTCTCTCCCCATTTTTTTCATCAAGGTAATAGCTCTTCACTTCATCTTCCTGATCGGCCAGGAGAAACATACCACATCTAATACAAATCCCTTTTCCATTCTTCCTACTTTCAGAGAGGCTGCCCGTGATGGAGGTGTTAAACACAAAACCCAGAGTCGTCCCAACAGTCGAGTTGGTCCTATTTTTTTCTCCCCCCGGTTCAGAAAGAGTGCAGTGTATTTTTCAGAGAATGCCCAAGGCTGAACTTTTCAACTAGTGTATCTTTAAAACTTCAGCTGCAGGACTCCAAACCAGGCGGATGTGGCTCCCTCCTTCTCTCACCCTCTCGCTCTCTCTTTTCATGCACTGCTGAGCTGGTACGGTGAAATCTGATTCTTTTTCGGATATATACACATCTATACCCTTTAGCTTTCACCTTTATATGGATTGTGCTTTGCGGCAGGCAGCGGAACGTTGTGAAAGAGGAAGTGCCCTTGAGTTTACAGTGACTCGCCGTCTGTATGGGCTACCTATCTGGTCTGTCCTCAAGAATATCTCAGAGAGAAATAACACTCAAACAGACCAAGGTTTGGGTCAGGACACTCTGAATCCCCTCAATTGAAAATGTAAATTGAAGCTGCAATATTGTGGAAGAGTAATCATTCACAAATCAAGTTTTACACAGTGGAAATTCAAGGCAAAATATTTTAAGAGAAACTGAATAAATGTTCCAAATTTGAAATGATTGCAGTAATAGAGCTCTTTCAAATCACCTGCCATGTCAAAAGAACATAAACCTTTTCACACTTGAACTTGAATAGAAATCCCTGGCCTTTGTGCAAGATGCATCTGTCCATCTCAATTCTTCCCATCCAGCATCTCTACCTTTATATCTGGCTTCCTGTTTCTCTCAGAGATACAGTGAGTTATTTTCGCTGCACACGCTGTCCTGTACGTGAACCCACAGTGCATGCAAAGTGCACGCTGAAAGCAAACAGTCAGAGAGACAACAAAAGGCTGCATGTCCGTATCTGAGATGTCCCAAAGCAGACCAGCCCTACCCTCCATCCCCCCTCCTCTTCTTACTCCTCCTCCTCCATCACCCCCTCCACCCCTTCACGCCCATCCCTACTTTGCCCACTACATGCAAACCTCGCCAAAGCACAGCCAGCACTCTGCAAAACGCTTGTTTATCAACTTTCACTCCCCCCTCAGAGAAAAAGTGATTACAACAGCAATGCTGTTCGTCTGCATCTCTATCTCTGTCTCAGCTATCTCTGACTCTAAGCACGCAAACTCACTCACTTTCTTTCTTTCCTCTCTTTTTTTCCCTCCTTTTAAAGTGGAGTGAAGTGAGCATCGGTCCTGTATAGTTTAGTTTGAGGGCCAAGGAGCTGAGAGCCCTTCCTAAATGCCAAATATATAACAGCGCTCTATTAGGACACGTCGCCTCAGGCCATGTGTCAGCGTCCCTGCTCACTTTGTTCAGTCCTGTGCCACTGCTCCTGCTACAGACACAGAAAATATTAGAACCTGTGTGGGATATCTGATCACTGAGATTTATAAAAATCACAGAAAATGTGGCCCAGTTGACCCTTCTACACTATCCTCTGCTGTTTTATGTGAAAACCTGAACATCTGGATCGTTCACAGATGAAAAAACATAAAACTAATTTGAGCCTTGTCTGCTCAGGATGTGTACTCTCTTATTCTTTGATCAAATGCTGCTCATTCCCACCCTAAAAGACTCACAGCTCGTTATTTTGCAGTGAAAATTGGAGGAGTACGAGACAATTAGCCATTCACCAGGGAGGTTTGGTTAATCAGAAGCGAGGGGGGCCGGGGGGAGAAAGATGAATACAAAATGAATGGATTAAAAAAAAAAAAAAAAACGATTTTACTGCCAGGATTCTGAAATAAAATATCCAAGCTTGCATTTATGGGATTCAAAGTTTAGAAAATCTTTCCTGTTCTGCAAAAGAGAAAAAATCTACAGTCAACATATTTAGCCTATAAATTAACAGAAGAAAAATCTTACACCAGGAAACAAAGTATGGCCCTGAGTGATACCATTATAGTCAGACAGCTTACTGTACTGGGACAATGGAGCAAAGAGGCCTAAATCCATAGTTAGATTAAATACCAGGGTGAACTGTCTGTAACAGTATTAGTGTCCATACAGGCCCGGGGCCAGCTGTACACCCCTGGTCCTGTTAAGCAGGATTTAGAGACAACTTAGTGTGATTAGAGTGAGGCGGGCAGAAGAGACAGAGAAATCAAAAGTTGTGGAGCAGGATGGTCTCATATTACTCACTGCTTTGTGTCACAGGACAAAAAAGAAAAATCTGAGTAACCAGTTTATCAGATGTGAAAATTAGATTTGTGATGAAAAATATCATTCAGATAAGCTGTCCGAGCGCTCGTTTGACTGTTCCTGTCCCTGAAGGTTAAATAAAAGTGCTCTCTTTTATTTGAGTGAACTACAGATGGGCAGCATTTTGTCAGAAACAACACGTAGTGTGTGTGAGGTGTTTGTGTGGTCTTATCAGTTATGGGATGGGAGTTTATAAGGGGTGGGGTGTGGAAGAGAGGGCGCCATGGTAACCAGCTTTTGGAGGAGCTCCCCTGAGGGCCACCCTGACCTCAGCATCTGAGAAACAACACCAACGTGTCACTGCTGCTTATAAAACATCACGCTAACTGTAGAGATCTGTGCACCTCTCTGCCGGCGGCAGCAGCTTGTGACGTTCTAAACAGTTCCGCATGTCAGGCTTTTTTCTCCTCTCTCCCTTTCTGAGAACTTATGCATATTTGGCTTACTTTTTAATTAATTTTCTTTCTTTTTTTATTTATTTCCCTTTTAACGCAGGGCATGAAATTCATTATTTCCAGGCTTTCATTTTAAATGCCTGCTTTCCATTGAAAGCCTGGTCGACCCTGACCTTTGCTTGTATTGCTTAGATTTCTGATAGGCTTTGAATGACGAGGGTGCAATTTGGCCCCAGCTGCTCCTCCAACATGTTTATTGCACTCCCTCCCTCCGGCACCTGCTGTCCTCACCATGGGCTATTCAACCCTTCATAAATAGAGAGGTTTCCTCCTATCACGGTAACAAAAAAAAAATAAAAAACTTCACATCAGGGCCTGTGCTACATGCAGCTCCATACTCTGCTGTTATAGCCTCCAACTGACGGCATAAAGCACCAATAACCTAATTCTGTAATCCCCTGAAACTAGGCTACATTTCACAGGAAAAGTAAACAGAAGAAAAACAATATTTCTGCTTGTGATGCATTCATCTATCAACAATACACCTGCAGCTTAATAATGGGTAAAGGCTCCTTCTGTGAATTTACATCAACTAAACAGCCTGAAACACAATCACGACTACAAACTAAAAAAGTGAATTCAGATTAATGTTTTTCATATTTTAAAAATAGTCAAACATCATCATGCAGTCTGACAGTAACATCACTGCAGGAAATCTGACAATTAAAAGACTTTTTTCTCCTAAAAATACAGACCTACATGATTCAGTCCAGTTTTCCAAAGAAACACGGTGAAGTGAAGCAAGTTGAGATGCTTTTACCTTCCAACCATGAACCACCGTCTAACATCGTCTAACATCTAAACTAAGGGCTGAAGTTTGGAGCCGGAGCCGCGCTGCTCGGTCCTGATCAGTCTCATCCAGCGGGGATGGAGAGCAACTTAAAGAGCGGGTGACATAACACCGTGTGTACCATCATCTCTCATCTCTTTCCTCCATCTTAGGACGCAGGTGCTTTGACAGACCGTGAGGCGCACACATACACACACACAGCACATTACGTGGCCATCTAAGCAAAGCAAGAAGGGGTGGGTATGGGAGGGGAGGAGGGGGGATAGTAAAGAAAAACACAACGCACAGGCTCCCATTCTGCACCGCAGCACAGCACAGCTCTCGGGGTGAATCCGACAAGATGAGCACTTGAAAATCCGGTGAAATGTGCAGCTCGAGCCTGCCTCCCGACGGCCCGGTGTTTATTTCTAGCGCGCGCGCTTCTGAGGACTTTTTTTTAATCTGCGCAGCTCTAAAGGCGGCTGACATTTGAAGAGAGCATCTCTGTTTTTTGCTGCAGAGGATCAAATGGCCAACCCCTCCCTCCTTCCATCCCTCAAACACACACTCACTCCATCCTTCCATCCATCCATCTGTCCGTGCATCCACACACAAACACACACACACACACGCGGGAGTTGTGCTCTACGCCCACTGTAACATCGTAATAACACAATTCTGAGCTGAACTCTACACACACACACACACACACACTGAAACAACCCAGAACCGTGTGAGTCCAGCAAAGAGGCTCGTTTATTCCTGAAGATGTAGAAGGTTAAACTAGAGGACAGAGTGGAGAATACACTTCAAGTATGACTCAGTTTAATAAGCACCAAGAATCATGAGAAATAATATAGTCCATTTTCAGACCCAGTGTGACACACTCACTCACTCACTCACTCACACACACACACTGATGAACTGCCCAACAGAGGCAGAATGACAGAGAAGTGAGAAGGTTCAGAGTGATTCAGAGAAAGCGCCATAGTCGCTTTATTCCCACTTCTTCTGAGGCGTCAGTGTAAATATGAACATCTGAGGGCAAAACAGCGTGCAGGTCACAGCAGCCTGCTATCAAGAGCAGCTGTTTGAGGATGTGAATAAATGGAGTAAAGAAACGTGCACTTCTAAGAGGAAAAAAATCAAACTGCTCAGAGATCAGATGTAAGTTTCAAGTCATATTCAGAAAATGAATAAATGTAGAAAAACAGCAGAATCACATCAATGCGTTCAAACAGCCGTGATTCATTGATGTTGAGGAATATTAAAGTTATGAAAAAAGAGCTCAGATTTGTGTTTTCTAAATCTAAATGTGTTTCATGATCAAAAACAAACAGCGTTTTTCTTTCTCGTTACCTGGATTAACAATGTTTCCGTCGGGCTTTGGCGCGGTGTCCTTGTTGTGTTTTGAGAGTTGCAGCTCGCTGTCAAAGTAGTTTGCTTAAAAAAAGATATCCCGAGTAAATGTTGGAGAAAAAAACGATCATCTATCCCGTTACAAATGTCCAGATGTGATCAATAATAAAGCGCGAGCGAGCGAGCGAAGGTTTGTCCGGGGCGGCCTCTCCTCCACAGCGCACCGGCGCACGGCTCCGGATCGAGGCGTTAAGATGTTACTTGTTTGTAAGCAAAAACATGGCTTCATTTGCCTTTGTCAGCGAGAAAAAACGTAATATTGACTTACCTTTCCCTCATGAGCCATTGTACCCCCCCACCCCTCTCCATCCCCTCTCCACACCCCCCATCTCCTCCCTCCGCCCTTTGCCATGACATCACGGAAGCTGTAGTAAAACCTCCAGCATCAGATGGGCAGGGCTTGAGGTCCCCCCTTACTACACACTAACTCAATGGGCATACACGCACACACTCCCTCTTTCTTTGACTCCCCCCCCCCTCAAACACACAGATCATCTGAACCAATAAAACTTCAAACCACATTTTCCAGATATGAGAAGAAGTGCTGCTTCACTCAGTTCGAACATCACACACAGTCCTGAGGACTCTGCAGGACTGAGCCAGCACCACCTTCCACACAATCAGCTCATGTTTTATATATTTCACTCCACTGACAAGTTCTTCATGTTCCGCAAATGCACTACGGAGGTTACTGTAATCCTTCACCCACCCCCACACACATCCTGGAAAGTGGTAGCGTCCAATAATTCATTCAGGGGACATTTTTTCTCCAGGACTGGGAATTGATGTAGTAGTTGTATGCAGAGTTAGTCTGTGCGCGCTGCGCTGACAGCATCTGATAATTCCTGCGTATGGAAAGAAGGTTTTAACGACTTGTAGGCAGAGAGGCGAGTCTCCAAGGGAGCTTTACTCAAAATTATTTATGCTCTGGGGAGGTGAGGGGATGGAGGCGCGATATCAATCTGAATTATCGCGGGTAAATAATATGCTCCGGAATTGTTTTGAAATATACAAACATATATCAGGTGGAGATGTGTGCGGTGTGTTTTTAAGCAGAGTGATCTCTGTCAGCTCCAGATGTGTTGATAGTTTCTGAGGCTCACCGAGAGAATAATGCCAACTGTCAGCGCGCCTCGGAACAACAAACAGCTAGTCTTAATAGTGCAACTTGGAGTCACTCCCAAATGTTGCTCACACCGTGCTTTTTGCTTTGCTGTTTTGAAACCATTAGTGGAAATGACAACCATTCATTACAAGCCATTTGAGAATAGTCCCCACAAATGCCATCCTTTATCTGCTGTCTCCACGCCGCGTACGCAGGGAATATTCAAAAAGCCCAACCTTCAGCTTTCAGAAATTCTATTAAATTCTTATCTCTTTGCAGCAGGCTCTTTTTGTGCAATCCCATTGTTATGCATTGGAGCTGAAATCAATCACCGGCCGTGCACGCCGCATCAGTATGATTTCAGACTGTGGGTGTGAGAGGGGGGGGGATACACACAACAACAGCATCGACAGTCCAATAAACAAAAGAGAGAAAATCTGGGATGTGATCCAGCAGAGGCTGAAAGTTTGGGCCTGTAACGGGTCAGGTACGGATGTGAGCTGAGAGGCTCAGAGCGGGGTACGGAGGCCTGAGTAGGAACATACCGGAGATTATAGAGAAGATAGAAAGTCACAGTTTGAACACAAATTGTTCAAATCAACTCACACCGTCATCACGTGTGGGGAGATTTCAGGACTGCGGACAGCTCCAAAGTGCTGAGCACGCGCGCAGGAGCGCGCGTGTGTGTTCAGGACTGTGGACAGCTCCGGCCCGCTGAGGCTCTCAGGCCTGCACAATACCTTACATAAGCATATTGTTGAGCTAACAAAGACTTTTGTCTGCGCGCTGTTCTCACTGAATGTGTGCCTCATTAGCTGCAGCATCAGCCCAGTTTAATGGCATCAAACTCAAATATTTGATTTCAGGTATTTATTTATATGCAACATCTGAATACTGACATTCATTTAGTTCAACTTGTTTCACATTTGGACATTTTATCTTAAAGGACACGACCTGATCTCACTTTGTTCTTATAATAAGCTCAAGTTTTAATAAATTCAACTAAAATAAACTAAAATAAAATTTAACTATATGGTGGATACTTTATTATTTTAAGTTATTTCGTTTTTTGTTTGTTTTTTGAAGGATTTGGAGAATATTACAAATGGTTGTTTGTTACTAAAATCAAATGAAACAAACAAAGCCAAATCCACTTTTATTAACTAACTTTTTACATTTTATTTTGAAAGTTAAGGCTCAAAATAAGCTGTAAACTTCTTCCTGTGTTGTTACAAAGTGGAACTAAATCAAATATGCCCCCTTGACCTGTTATTATAAGTTAAAATAATGAAATAATGAATAATGAATAACTGGGTGCTGTTACACCTGAACACCACGAGCTAAACTAAAATCATTTCAAATAAAGCTCATGATAAGTTTGAATGTTTGTTAATAATAGAATTCAAAGTCACTTTAAATGAAAGCGTCAGTCAAATAAATTGAATGAGTTTTTATTTTATATATTTTTATTTTTATTGTTTTAAACTGACGGGTCACGTTTAAACTGAATAAAACTTCACTTTGAGATTTTATTTTGAAGGTCTGAGGCTCGGCGGTGACCCGACAGCCGGTCCATCAGCTGGGAAAACTTTTCCTCTGTTGTTAGAAAGTCTGTGCAGATGCAGATGGCAGAGGCCTGCAGCATTTTAATGGTCTCGTCGCTCCAGACTATAGCTGTTGTATGGTGGATATATTGTGCGGGGCCGGGCCATGCAGGCAGCTAGTATAAATATTACATGGGGCAGCAGCTGACTGAGCGCTGAGGTTGGGACTGGGGGAGGCCCCTATAGTCCCTCGACAGATGGAACAAGCCGACAGACTAACACAACAAAAAAAGTTTTTAATAAGCCCGCAGCTTGGCATTGTCCCCACGGTACCGGGGCCACACGGTCCCTAGGGGACCAACTGTCCTTTGTCTGGCCAGTTTTTACCACGGGGGTCGAAGTTTGGTTGCAGTTTGAGGCTGTGGAGAAGTTCACAAGTTTATTTTAACAAAGCTGGTGTGTGCTGAATGAAGCCTGCAGCGTTTTAAGGTTTTAAAGTTACAGCTGGTGTGATGAGACAAACGATAAGCCTCTTTAATCCTGACCAGAGACGGCTGCACTGTCTTTAAAAAGACTTTTATTCTGAAAAGAAACCGTTTTGCTTCTGCTGCGACCGGCACTTTTTAAAGTACTTCTGTGTAATATTCATCTACAGCAGATCTGATTATTACTACAGAGCCAAAGCGGAGGAGTCACACACACACACACACACACACACACACACACACACACACACACTGTATCATCATAAACACACACTCACATGCCGAAACAGAACTTTAAGTTACTGCTGTAAAGTGAAAACAAGTCAGTGATACGAACCTAGAAAAGTGCGACACAGCTTCATGTTTGCGGTCCTCCTGTCTGCCTCTCTCTCTCTTCTGTCCCGCAGCGACCCGCAAAGTGCCGCTGGAGTTTACTTCTGCCGGACAAAGTTGCTCAAACTTTACATCAACTTCCCCGGCCGGGCAGAAGGGAGGGCTGATGGGCGGGACGTGCAAGCTGACTGACACTCCCAGAGAGCCAATAGGAATGGGTTATGCCCTCCTGCTGCCGGGGAGCTGGACCAAATCCCAGTCTCCCCAGTCTCAGCTTTCAACAACAATAGCCTGAACAGCAACAAAGAGCATCTGCTGCGCCCGGCAACTTCTCACACTAAGCTCCCCCAGCCAGCCATCTGATTCAAACTCCATAAACTCTGTCTACCAGCTCACATACACGTTTCATCTCATCGCTATTTTTAGATCTGGACTAATTTCTCTCAAACATGATGATGATACAGATACAGCTCCAGAGGAACCAGAGAAGGATACAGAAATATGACAGAAAAAGTTTGAAAAGAGAGAAAGCACATGAATAAAAATAAAAACTCACAGACAGAACACAACATGGATTTTATATATATTATTGTGCCTTTTTATATAATTAGTACTTTACTGTTATTTATTTTTCTACTTTCTTTCATTCTACCCTGATCTATAACCCAGCATACATGTTATTACACCCTGCTCATGTTAACAGAATTTTCTCTCACGGTGCTTTAAAGCAGCCTCCTTGATCACATGTGCGCACACGTAGCAGATGTACGGCTCATTTAGGGAAGTTAGAGGACATTTTCACTTTAACTCCAGGCCTATTCACAGTGTCTGTGTCTGGGACAGACAGACAGTTCCTCCCTCCCAATAGCAGATGGTCTGCCAGATAATGAGCTCTCCCATTGCTTGCTCCCATTACCCCCATCCCCATCTTTCCAAGATATAATGGGAGGGGGGGTTAAGTAACCTCACCACATTCTACTGCTTTTCTTTTTCATTTCAAATTATTTCATGACCATTCAACTATTGTGTGTTTAAAACAGTAAGACATATTACCAATTATTTCTATAAATGTGTGGTATTAAACTAAAACCAACTCAAATCAAATCAACTCCCTCCACTGTTTACTACAAGTCCCTGTAGGTTAAATAACTGACTTATTATGTGCTATGGAACAAAACGAAACTTAACTCATGTGAACTAAAATCACTTCCTCACCGTGCGATCTAATAAACTAAGCTGAAAGAAACAAAATTCACTTTATGCACTTTAATCCTGTAAGAGTGAATTTTTGGTATCAAACAAAACCAAATGAAACTCAGTTATTAGAAGTCCAAACTGTTTCTAAACTCAACTGATCCTCTATGACAAACCTAAACAGAAACATTGGTTCTTGTGTCCGTGTAAAACAAGAAACACAAAACTAAATTCAGTTTTCAAAAACGAAACAAAATCAAACTGAATTAAATTCTGTATAATGAGCTAAAATTGTCGCTACTGAAATAAACTAAACTGAACTGAACGCCCTGCATTGTTTGTATGAATGAATAGTGGAATAATTGTGTGCAACAAAACTAAAATAACTGTTTCTCCTCACAATAAGCTTGAATGTTTTTTTACTAAGCTAAACCAAAAAAATAACACAACTAAATTCATTTAAATGTGTGTGTCATGACTAAACTAAATTGGATTCATCTCAGGGGCTCAAACTGTCTGATGACTCAACTAAACTAAACTCACTCTGAGCTCAAATAATTGTTTTCCCAAACTCAGGAAAAAAGAACGAAACAGAACAAAATGTACTGACCTCACTTTTAAATCACTTCTCACCACATCACACTAAACTGAAATAAACTAAATGAAAGATTGTTGATCCAAAATCAGTCAAAGTTCACTCAACCCACTTATTCAAGCTTTGTCACAAATTAACTCATTTCACTCGGCTCATCTCAACACATTTTAGATCTTTGCTCCAATAGCTCAGTAAACTAAACTAAATTCAACTTAATTAAACTAAATGAAACTGAAAGAAACAAAACTAAATTTAATAATTTAAGCCTGAACTGTCATAACTAAACTAAAGTGAGCTGAAGGAAACTAAACCAAGACAAAGAGTTCATATTGTCACTGTATGAACACATACTGTCACATATTATCAACTACACCAAACCAGCTGACTGTTGCTTCACGCATCAAACTAAACCCGATTCTGCATTATCACGTGCTACTAACACAGTTAAACTTAATCTATGAGACACATCTTTCCATTTAAACACAGCTCACGACCATCCAAACCATCCAAACCATCCAAACCTGACACTGACACATTTATTGTTTTTATCTAGTGAACAACAATCCTTATCTGAACACTCAGCTGTGCCTCAACTCCCCATCTCCATCTCCATCCCTGCTTCCATCACACAGAAAAGTCAAAGAGAAACACACACACACACACACACACACACACACACAGCTTATTAAACTGACTTTTGGGTGTGCGTGGACAAAGAAGGTGTTGCTGTGAAGGAGGACTACTGGGTGTCCACTAATGCCACAGCAAGTTTTTATCTCGCAATGCCAGACAGCCTCTTGTACTCTTCCTGAGCACCGTGCTCTCATTAGCCTATTAACTTCACTATTCATCCCCACCCTTCTGTTCCACTACCCAGATAGGACCAAACGCACACACACACACACACACACACACACACACACACACGTACTGCACGTTCACAGACATATGCAAACACACAAATACACACAGAACCCCTCCTCCCCTTTATTCTCTGCTCTGTATAACAAGCAGCTGAACTCTGACATAGCCTCCAGCTGTCCTGGAGACAGTGGTGACAATAAAGTTTAAACAAATACACACACACACTCACACACACACACGTATACACACACACTGAAGAGAAGGAAACAGAACCTTGTTGAGAAAATGACCCATGTGAGCTAATTAATGGAAATTTCACTCCGTCTTCATCATCATTATTCAAAAGTCCTCTTAAATGTTCACTCCTACGCTTTCATTATCATTATTCTGCATCTGGAATAGTAACAACTTTCCACAGAGCTGGTGGAGAGACAAAGGGGTCAGCGCTCCGCTGGAAGGGAAAAGTTTTCCCTTTAATAAATGTGCAGATTTGTGTTTGAAGTAACAAAGTGGAAGTTGTGTGTCATTTGGGGAGACACTGCTGATCTAGGAACAGTTCCACGCTCACACATCCCGGGCTCACGCACAGATGGACGTTTGACATCAGAGTCCTGCTCCTGATCTCATGATAATAATCACAGTTCATACCCTGATGGCTTTATTTCCCTCCCTCTCCCTCTCTCACTTTCACACCCCCAACCTCTCTCTCTCTTTCTCTCTAACATCCATACAGCATGATCATACCCATATCTGTCAACTCCCATTAGACACAGCTGAGCACTTCACCCACAGAGGGAAGGGATCTATCTTTGGAGTTTAATTCAACATGCAGACAACAACATGCCGTGTTTGTTTAAGGAGGAGTCACATTTTTTCAAGTCTGTCTTAAAACAAAACTCACATGATCCATGTACAGTTTTATCTTTGCTGTAATCATCCATCCAGCCCATATGGACCATTAAAATGGTTCAAATTTCCAAAGTTATTGTGAAGTTTTATTATTATTATTATTATTATTATTATTATTATTATTATTATTATTATTATCAGTTAATCTGCTGATTAAAGGGGACCACTTCAAAGTCTAACACCCAAAAATATTTAGCTGACAGATATATGACAAAGAAAAGTGACAGATCCTCTCATTTGAGAAGCTGGGACCATTGATTATTGATTTGGTTAAAATATGACTGAAAGCATTCAGCCAATTGTTGATGACTGTGTTTTTAGTACAGAATGCATATTTGTGTCTTATTCATTTCCTTGCTGAGTTGCAGGGGTGACATCAGGAAGGAATCTCTCAGTATACTCAGTATGAACAGGAGGATCACAGCCAGTACGAGCTGTTTCATGTACTGTACGGTCACATGACTACATATCTTTTAACATAATCAACTTTGGTGGTGTATATAAAATGTGACGCCATTTTCTTTAACATGAGACAAGAAAGAAAGACACAAACTACCTCTGGCTCCTCATTACTACCTTATTATACTTCTCCTTCCTGTCTCTTTTGTGGGAGTTATGAATTTTTAACAGGCGTGCACACACACACAGACACACACGCACACACACACACACACACACACACACACACACACTCAAAGTGAAAGGAAAAGGCCAAGAGACAGACAAAGTTTGGTCTGGATGCCACTTTGGATGACCGTCATCTCTAGAGCACCCCACCACCCCCACCCTCCCCATCCAGATCCACAGCTTGGGCCTCCCCACGGGGGCGGGTGGAGGGGGGTTGACACGTGGAATGGGGTCAGCTCTGCCAAAAGGCATCACATCGCTCCACTCCTCTGCGTCGTCTGTTCGTCTGTCTGTCTGCTGTACTTTTCTGTCGCTTCGCCTGTCAGTTAGACTGATCTGGACTTCACTATGCAACTCTTTTTTATCTTTCTTTCTTCAACTCATCATCACGCCTGAATCTCTTCACGTGCACAGGCGACACCTCGAACCACACAGAATCTGACAAAGTTGTAAATAAGCCCTCCCGTCACACCCCTCCTCTTCTACCCCGCAGTCCAGACAAGCGTTACACTCCTCCCGTGTCCCAAAATCTGTCCCCCCGCTGAGCTGGACTGCCTGACCCTCCGTCACCCCCCGAAGTCACTGAGTCAATTTCTTTGAGGCCTAACCACTACTGATTTCTTCACATCACTTTCTCTATCCACACTTGACCCTCCCATCCTTTCATCCTCTCTCTTTTCACGCCTGCAACTATTCCCATCTTCTCTCCCCTCCTCTTTTTCAAGCTCTCCAACTCTCATCTTTTCCCGTCTTTAAGTCCTCTCCTCCTCCTCTTTTTTTTTCTCTGTAGGTCTCTCTCCTCTCTCTCCTCTCTCTCCTCTCTCTCTCTCTCTCTCTCTCTCTCCTCCTGGGCTCACCCGGCAGCAGCAGGCTGGGCAAATATGCACCCTGAGCAGTGGTAAATACAGGCAGCACTTCACATACAAGGCCTGATTACAATGACAAAGGCTGCCACACTTTAGGGAGGAGCTTGGAGCAATTTGGAGGCTGCGGGGGCCATTGAGCGAGTGGCATACTTAATGGGCTTTGTGTGCCAGAAGAAAAGGTTCTGAGCTTCTGGGCCCAGCTGTCACTATGGAAAATATCAGACTGACACAGCACCCGACGCTCTCTGGCTTGCTCTCTTTTCTTCTTTCACCACCCCCCCACCCCCCCTTCTCTTCTCTCTCCACTCTTTTTTCTCTAGTTAGCGAGCACAAAAAAGTGAAAGCTGTTGGAAAGAAAGAAAAAAAAAACTAAATGAGAACTCCCTCTCTTGATCTCTCTCACACACACAAGGAGAGAAAAAGCAAGCATGCATGCAGCCGTGGTCACACACACACACACACACGCACATACACACACACACACACACACAAATATAATACACAGTAGGCTGACTCTGCAGCAATTATTCAAACCCTAAACCCAGAGGGATAAATGACATTATTACATTTCACTACTTAATTACGTGTGTGGATAGTTACTAAGCGTTAGCCATCATGCATGCATAATGCAGTAAGATATAGTCACTGCGCTTCATAAAGCACCCTTTCATTACCAAATGTATGGCAGAAAAAAAAACTAATTAACACATGTGCTCTGTGGAGAAAAATGCGCACAAGGTAAGCCAGACAAAACAAACAGAATAAAAACACATGAAGTGCAGATGTGTGATTGTTTTTTGGTCTCACATGGCAGAAAATAACCCCAGCATTCAGTTTTGTTTACGGAATCAGCAAACCAAAAACAAAGAGTGAGAGATCCTCTGAAGCAGCTCTTTGGTTACGCTTTCTCAATCCTTGTTCGCAAAGAAGCGCTCACACTCCAGATGCAACTGTATTACACCAGCTCTGTGACTTATGGCACTGTAACACCGAGCATAATACACACACCCACGCACACGCACAGTGAGCTTGTGTGCAGGCAAACGCGCACTGGAGGCGAAACAGGCACAAACACATGCGCCCAGTTGCACAGCGCTGCATTATTGAAACACAGCACAAAGCCAGAGTTGGATGTTGTTTCACCTAATCTCTTTGATACCACTGTGGTGCTGCTAAGCTCCAGAAAATCAGCTTAGCAGATGTCCTAAAGTGTAGGTGGCTTGTTTCATGAGGCAAGAGAAGAAAACGCTACAAGAAGGAGAAGAAGTGAAAGAGGGAGGTTGGGGGCAGGGCCACAGATTTGGAACGGGGCCCTGATGAGTTCAACTCAATCCCCTTTTTACTTGTGTCTGCCAGGCACAGTTGTTCCACAAACTAGAAGGAGTCTTTTTTTTCCTCAATTCATCCATCACTCCATCCTTTCTTCCTCCCCCGACCTCTCACTTTTCAGGGCTCACATTACTGCACGTGTGTGTATGTGTGTGTGTGTGTTGTTTTTCCAGGCCAAAGAAGTTGTCATACTTGTGATAATGATGGTGATAATAATTGCAATGAGGTTTTTTTTCACAAGGTTGCACATCCAGCTTTGCCTTCAAGCCCTAACCTGTACTCAGATGTCAGCTGATTGCAGTCACAGCCTATACACTCTCTCTCTCTCTCTCTCTCTCATACACACACACACACACACACACACACACACACACACACACACAGGCTTGTCGCATGCATTATCAGCACAAGTGAGACATCTGTATGCAAATGTCATTATGTTGGTGGGGAGGAGGCTCGGAGTGGGCCGGGTGTGAGTGATGTTATGATAGTGAAGGAGAGACTGAAGAAGGTCAGGCTATAAAGGAGTGTGTGTGTCAAGAGCTGGTGCATATATATATATATATATATATATATATACAGTATATATATATATATGTGTGTGTGTGTGTGTGTGTGTGTGTGTGTGTGATGTGTATAAATAGGAATAAAAAGATATATATATATATATATATATATATATACATATACACGCAACAAAACTTTGTGTGTCTGCTGTTTTTTCAATGTGGAACAAATATATATATATATATATATATATATATATATATATATTGACAAAACAGCAGACACACAAAGTTTTGCTTGAGACAATAAAACATCAGAGTCCTTCATTGTCAGATACTTCAGCTCCACGGTGAGATAAAAAAATGTTAATAATCTCAGGTGTTGTGCAGAGCGCTGCATCTATTTCTCTCAAGTATCTGAAAAATGTAGTTCATCCCACTCTAGTGAATGACTGCATGTGTGGCCGTCTCCAAGCGCGTGGTATGTAGCACTTCACTGTCAAACCATCTTGTACTAATGGCGGCACTTCGTATGTCCATGGTGATGGTAGGGACGCAAAAAGGAATGAGAAGTGACGGAGAAAATGTCTACAGACATGGTATAGACAGACATAACAAACAATACACATGTTATTTTTCAGTGTGCACGTGTACATGACACACACCAATCTGTGTGAGCTTCCAAAGATTTGAAAAATTATAGAAACATTTATCATCTCTCTGAAACATTCATGAAGGAAATGAAATGATAATATGAATCACATTATTTGTGTAAAATATGTTTGGTAACAGCGTCACAGTTCATTTTCTGTTCATGTGCAGAAAAATGAGGATTGGAGGAAAAATCTGTTCACTAAACTGAAGCTGGTTTGCAGTTTGCCTGGGAGGAGCTCAGCACTGTTTGGATAAGAGTTTGAAGACTTGCCATGGAACATGTAAGACAGACTGAAGCCAGCCATAACTTGTCATGCCACAGTTTTCCAGCCTCATGTCGTGGATTTGAAGCTGGAGGAGGCAGCTTATGCAACACATCGATGTACGAGTAAATGTCAGAATATAAGCACTATTTTGATCATAAGAAGCTTTGTGCTGTTCTGCTGTTTCTCTATAAATGTTAATATTTCATTCATCAAAGACTTAAAAAAAACTCCTTTGCTTTAGCAGGATTGGGTGATCAGATTTTATTGACAATTGTACAACTAGAGTTGCAGCTGATAATTTTTTCCATTATCGATTAATAAAAGACTGAAAAATGGCCATCAAAGAATCAAATATCTTGTTTTGTCTGACAAATAGTCCAAACCTCAAACTTATCCAGTTCACTGTCGTATGAGATGAAGAAAATCAAAAGTTTTGATATTTAGGAAGCGGAAAAAAAACAACAAACAAACAAAAATACATTTCTGATTAATTTTCTGTTGATCAAAGAATCGAGTCATCAAGTAATTGTTTCCGATCTACCCACCACGTGTCAATTTTTATTCACACACATCAACACAACAAAGTAAAGCAAAGATTTACTCATACCCACAACCGACACCCACTTAGTTTCACCTGCTCACAAGCAGAGAACAGTGCTGTGAGCGAGTGGAACCATTTCACTGACAGAACCCAGAAACCCAGAAGCCGCGACAAAACAGTGATCTTATTTTAGAGGATTCACCTTTGTACTTCCTCAAGTCTTTGTTGGTTCTCAGCTTTAATTAGCTGATTTATTCATCTCTGTCAGATCCTTCAGCTATCAAGCTATCATGCTGTACATCTGTCTCTTTTTTCCTCTCTAAACTCAACCAGTCATGGCAGATGGCAGCACACCAATGAGCTCGGTTCTGCTCGAGGTTTCTGCCTGTTAAAAGGAAGTTTTCCCTTGCCACCGTCGCCAAGTGTTTGCTCATGGTGGGAATTGTTGTTTCTGTAGATAATATCATAAAGTGTACAGTCTAGACCTGCTCTGTATGGAAAGTGAGATTGTTGTAAAAAGAGACAGGAAGAGGGCGGGGTCAGGGGTCGGTAAAGAATGAAATCAGATCCATCACGGCTTTTGAATAGACGTCAAAAGATCAATATATCTATACGTTAACACTGTATTCAGCTGTTTCTGTGGCAATTGTCAACATGAGCTCAGCCTAACACAACTTTTAATCAATCACAACCGGAGAGAGAGAATCAAACTCAAACTCATTCCCATTCTGGGAACTCTGTCTCTCCCCTGACAGCCTCTCTTCTCTCCTTCTATCATGTGTGTGTGTGTGTGTGTGTGTGTATGTGTTTGTCTGTCCTGTCAGTGTGAATGCTGTGCGGCCTCTTCAGTCTTTGTGTGGCCTGTTTCCAGTTCCAGAGAGGAGGTCATGTGGTTCAGGCTCTAACGACACCTGAAGTTACTCAAAAGTCCTTTTGAATCTTCATGTAATGTTTTACAGTCTGTATATATTTGTATTTTTGTCCTCATACTGTAATTTCATCCTACTAACTAACCCTAACCCTCACTAACCTATGTCTGACCCTAACCTGTCATCACTCACAACTGTGTTTGAGTTTCTAAGTGGCTGATTATCTGAAAAGCCATTATATGATTACAGTTGCTAGAATCATTAGTAGCATAACTGTTGGTGGATCCATGTTCTGTTGGTGGTGGAAATTGGACATTAGGGACTTCCAGTCAGCAAACAAACACTGCTGTATTGACACGCAGTTCTTTCATACAGAAATCATTAGACAGTAAACTGTTATGGATGCTGGAGAATTGTTCAGAGCAGGCAGTTAATGCTCAACCAACTCTCTCTCGCTCTCTCAGGTGTTTTATCTTTAAAAGTGTCCATAAAAAAATCAAATTTCAACGCATCACTCTGTGGATAGATTTCCTGCCAGTGTCTTATCCCAACACCAGAAGAGAGCAAAACAGTCAATATTTTTAAATAGTCACTTCTTATTAGAGTAATCATCATCGTGTCCTCTTTTCTTCTTTTGCTGCTGAGTGCTGTGATGGGAGCAGCAAACAAACCAGAATGACGAGAACCGCTTTGATTTCATAAAGTGCACAAATCACAAAAGTGACGGGCGTGACGGAAAAGGTTCAGTATCTCAAGACGGAAGCCTCCCCGTTAGCTCAGAGTGCAGAATTAGCTTTTAGCATCTGGTGATCTGATAAAGGGCTTTGTGGTTTTATACAAATAGGAGGAAATGCCTGTTCTAAGGAAACACAAAGCTCACACTGTTTCTGTTTATAGCTTTTTAATGAAAAGTCCAAATGTTTGTCAGGCTCTGTGATCAATGCTTTGCTGATCAGTTTGATGTGTTTCAGGGAGTCACTCGGTGACAGCTGATAGAGCTGCAGACGGATGACTTTAGATGGAAAAGTAATTACGTTGTTACGCTTGTAATATTTCAGAGAAAACAAACCACAGACAGGTGTGCAGTCTCTTTTCATCATCCCTGCAGCAGATAAAAAATACTTATTAAATCCTGTATTGACATAATTTCTTATGAGTTAAGCTTCACCTGTACACACTGCACACATCTAATATTAGATGATTTTGCTAAGACATTTGGTATACACATCTGGTGTACTTTGTGTACTTTGATGGCATACAGCAGAAATTCATGGTTTCATTTCACATGCTAACATATTCCACACATAACTTCCACATATGCTAACTCACATGATAACTGAAGTTTCCTGTGCAGTTTTCTTGCAAACATTAAGTGTTACTCATCAAAACACATTATGTGTATCCCTGCTGTCCAACAACATCCTTGAATCCATTTCCTTCCTCAAAGCAGAAGTATTTTAAACCCAGCATTGTTAATGTCCATGTTTACTATTAAGCAGTCTTCCTCTTCCCAGGCTTTACTGGCACATTACAGATGCCTTATGGGCTGAAATATGTGCCACCAGAAACTGAATTTGAATTGCTTAACTTGAATAATTGCATTAAAAAACTTGAATTTGAATCACATAATTTGAATTTGTATTGTTCAATTTGAATCATTGCATTGAAAAACTGAATCTGAATTGTAATTTGAAATTGAATTTATTTGTTTATTTATTTGTTTGTAACTAAACATTCAGTTCTTACAATTCAAATTCAGTTCTCGCAATTCAAATTCAGTTCTCAAAATTCAATTTCAATTTCTGTGACAAACATCCGGGTAGTTGAGGCAGAGCAATCGAGCGCAGATACACAGGACGCCTCTTCGGCCAATCAGCACCTATGTTTTTGAGCACGTAACATAGTGGTAATTTTTTGCCACCCGCTATGAAACGGAGGAAGAACTGCTTGCAGCAGGGGCTGGCTCAATTCGTGGCTAGTAGTGGCACTCGACCTGCCACGGCAGTTGCCGGTGTCTGAGGCAGCTGCCACTGCACTGCCACGGCAACTGCTGCTGTTATGGGCATCTGTTTTTTATTTCTATTTTATAAAACAGTCGTCAGAGTTGTATTTGACTCGCTGGCAGTAGCATTTCTATTATGTGATTTCTGCATTAATTTGCGAGGTTTTCCTAATTAATCTTTCAACCACAGCCGCTGTGTGGCGCAGCTGCCACTGACGTGCCGCTGTGCGTGTGTGTGTGTGTGTGTGGGTGACAAGTTGATATGCGTACTCTATGCTGTTATAAGTTTAAAAAAAACAAGGTATAGCAGAATTCATGATCAGTAATGGTTATAATAATACTTAAGTTAAATATAGTCAAATGGTTAAAAAGAGTTTAAAAGAGTGTTTATTTTTCATTGTTATTTCATTTTTACGTGTTAATACATTAATAATTCAAGTGGTTGTAGCGTTGATCGGTCATCGGTAGGATGGTCTGGAACCTGCACTCCGGGATCGATTGCTTTGGTCTCCTCCCACATACAGTACCTGGAGAAAGCACGGTACTCATTCATCCGTGTAAAACGCTCGCGAGTTGTGATTTATTTCTCTTCTGTATAGCGAGTGTAATGTGTGTGTGTGTGTGTGCCACGGCAGTTGCTGGTGTCTGTGTGCCACGGCAACTGCTGCTGTTATGGGCATTTGTTTTTAATTTTTATTTTATAAAACAGTCGTCAGAGTTGTATTAGACTTGCTGGCAGTAGCATTTCCATTACGTGATTTCTGCATTGATTTGCGAGGTTTTCTTAATTAATCTTTCAACCGCTGCCGCTGTGTGGCGCAGCTGCCAATGACATGCCACGGCAACTACTGCTGCTTTGATCATCTGTTTTTATTTTTTATTTTATAAGTCATTGTTGTATTAGACTCGGTGGAAGTAACATTTCCATCATGTGATTTCTGCATTAATTTGTATTGATTTAATTAATCTCTCAACATCTGTCTCAACTTCTACCGGTGTCTGGGGCAGCTGCCACTGCCAATCACACCTATAGACCCCAAATCCCAAATGTGTGTATAAAGCCTGCTAGTCTACATTTCTCAGTGCATCACAGGATTCTTTTTTTTTTAAAGATATTTTTTGGCCTTTTTGAGCTTTACTTAATAGAGACAGCTTGAAGAGTGACAGGAATGTGGGGAGAGAGAGAGATGGGGAATGACATGCGGGAAAGAGCCACAGGTCGGATTCGAACACTGGGCTGCTGCGGCAAGGACTGAGCCTTTGTACATGGGGCGGATGCTCTACCGACTGAGCTAAACGACACCCAGCATCACAGGATTCTAATTTAAAATCCTGCACTAAGGGCTTTCTACCATTGAATATATTTGAGAAAATATGTTGTTCAATTATGCAATCATGATACACTATATAGGAAAAATGTCACAGTAAATTATTATTTATAAAATAAAAAATAAAAACAGATGATCAAAGCAGCAGTAATTGGCCGCAGCAGGTCAGTGGCAGCTGCGCCACACAGCGGAAGTGGTTGAGAGATTAATTAAGAAAACCTCGCAAATTAATGCAGAAATCACGTAATGGAAATGCTACTGCCAGCGAGTCTAACACAACTCTGACGACTGTTTTATAAAATAAAAATTAAAAACAGATGCCGCTGCCACGAATTGAGCCAGCCCCTGCTGCAAGCAGTTCTTCCTCCGTTTCATGGCGGGTGGCAACAAATAACCACTATGTTACATGCTCAAAAACATAGGTGCTGATTGGCCGAAGAGGCGTCCTGTGTAACTGCGCTTGATTGCTCTGCCTCAACTACCCGGATGTTTGTCACAGAAATTTTAAATTGAATTTTGAGAACTGAATTTGAATTGTGAGAACTGAATTTGAATTGTGAGAACTGAATGTTCAAATTACAATTCAGATTCAGTTTTTCAATGCAATGATTCAAATTGAACAATACAAATTCAAATTATGTGATTCAAATTCAGTTTCTGGTGGCACATATTTCAGCCCATAACGCCTGTTCATCAGTGGAATAGTGTGAAAAATCATTTAATTATTATGTTTGCAGTATTGTTAAACTGGACTGCAATATATTGCATATTGGTGTTTCTAATATTTTGGCCAACCCATTTACAAAAACTCAAACGTGCGCTTCATAAACGTAGAATTGTGCCAGACTTAGCTTAGTCTGGGTCA
This sequence comes from Argyrosomus regius, assembly GCA_946959425.1. Lineage (NCBI taxonomy): Eukaryota > Metazoa > Chordata > Actinopteri > Sciaenidae > Argyrosomus > Argyrosomus regius. The sequence goes on along the minus strand of OX336891.1, from coordinate 28,066,572 downwards.
ATGTTGCTGCAAGATATCTGTCTGTCTGAAATAAAGTTGTCGAAAGTATTGATACTTCAATACTTTTTCAATACCACATTTTAAAATGATAAAATACTATCATTTAATAGTTCTGAAAGTTCTATAATCATATTTTCAACCCAGGGTTGATGGATGAAATAAGTGGGAAGAAAATCAACATTATTATGAGTGACTTTTTCTGTACCAGCTTTGTGTTGATGCTATAAATCAGGGGTGTCCAAACTTTTTTTAAAGAGATTTGACAATGTGAAGATGCCCGGGGGCCAATACTAACATTTTAAAAATGAAAAAATTGCTAATAAAAGTTACATACAAATTCACTGTTCTGTAACAATTTTGTTTTCATTGTCACAATTACCTTTTTATTTTTTAATGACAATGTAACCAAATCTAAGCCAATCAGGCGTGAACAAATCTAAAAACAGTTCTTCCTTTCTTTCACATCTGAAGTCAGATAACAGAATAAATTGTATGGAATATGTTAAACTTGAAAGAAGCTGATACGAATCTGAACCTCATGTTCATTCTAAACATGACTTATTATGAGTAATGCAAAGTCTGTTAACGTTTAAGTTTACAACGTGTGACTCTTGCTCTTGTCTTTAACAAAATCATTCAGAAAGTAATATTTTGTGTCACATCTACAGATATATAACAGCAGCAGTTATGTCCTTAAAGGTTCAAATGCTTCGTTATGCCAACCAAAAAAGCCAAATCTTCCAGCCATACAGTATCTGACGATCCTAGCAGGCCATAAATAATATATTATAATAATGAAGCTTGGCCCCCGGGCCATACTTTGGACACCCCTGCTATAAATGATGCTATTTGGTGACTTTTTCTTTTTGCCGTGGTGTCAAACCTCATTTTTTATATTAGTATTGTATCGAAGTTTAAAATTCTGCCACTGTGACAACCTCTGTACATGTTAGCTGTAGAGTCTACAGGCCTCTAGTGCAATAGGTTTGAAGAATAAGTGCTACAAATTCTCTAAAACACAACTGTGCTGTAAATACTGTCATGACATCGTAGCGATGAACTTTGTGTCTATTCAAACACTGAGTACTGTGCTGAAAATGATGAACTTTTTGTAGGTGGCGCTCTTGTGGCTATCACCACACTTAACTGTCCAGTTCTTCTGTTGCTTGTTCTAAATAAAGTTCTTTTTTTTGCTGCTGCCTCCTGTGAGTTTCCCAGGATAGGCTGACCTGACAGCAGGTACTGTAGGTGTGTTCTGAGTTTGAGAGTAAAAGCTTGGATGAGCTGAACCTTTGCTGTGCTGTGTCAGTGTGATAGACAATATGGAAAGAAGAGAAGTGGAGATAGAAGGTTTTATGGGGGACACAGTGATGCGTGGTTTTGGATTAAGTGCCTGTGAAATGAGAAGTGTGCACTCTGAAAAAATGAGAGGAGATTTAGGAAACATTCAGTTCGCAAGAGATAAAAGACACAAAAATCAGGAATTATCCGTCCCTGTCTGCACACACACACACACACTTGCTCTCTCTCTCTCTCTCTCTCTCTCTCTCTCTCTCTCTCTCACCCTCTCTGTCAGGCTGATGGGTAATTGAGGCACTCACAACACAGATTGGGACACAGTGTCATGCTGTGCCCTGGGTCTGGCTCACTGCCCTGGCCCTCTGGCAGCATGCTGTGACACGCTCTGGAGTACGCACACACACACACACAGAACAAAAAAAAAACAACCCAAATGGTCGGTTCACACACACACTAATAAAAACATATAGACATATAGAGACACATGCACACTTCACAAACGCTCATTACCAACGTACACAAATGCTAACAGGCTGTCTTTACACAACTGTGTACAGTCACACAGATGGACAAAGACAGAAGAACAGGCAAGTGTAAGGGCACACACACACACACACACACACACACTCATACGGATCACTTGAAGTCACACCTCCATCCATTTTCCATCACACAGACTACAGCATGCCCCGGCAAGTTACTCCTCTCCTCCTCCTTATTCCCTTTCCTTTTCTCTCCACCTACTTCATCTCCTTCTCTCCTCTATACTTCTATCTTCTCATCTACTGTCCTCTTCTTCACTCCTATCTCCTCTTTCCTCTCCTCTCTGTCCTATCTCCTCTACTTCTCTCTTTCTCTTATTTCCTCTACCTCCTCCTCCTCTCCTCCCGTTTGTCAGACCCGAGGCAAACAGACTTGGCCCTCGGCAACATCGAAGCCTCTTCTGTTCCTCTTTACTCCGCTCCCTCCCTCACTACATCCCTCTCCATCCCTCTTTCCTGGCGATCCTCCAGTTTAAACAGAAGGCTGTGTTGGGGGAGAGAGTGGGATACAGAGAGAGAGAGAGCAAAAGAGAGAGGAGGGGGGGGCTAGTGGCTTGTGTGAGTGCTGCATGATTCATGTTGCCCTGTAATGAAGCCGGTCCAGTCTTTTAAGTGTTTGGTGTATAATGGAGTTTCAGGGACAGGCCTATCATTTTCTCCTAATAGTGCTTTCTCCGCCGCACGCCATGACCCCTCTCTCCAAGCCCCCGCCCCACGCACCCCTACTGTGGTAACTGCACATTACCACGGCGTGCGCACACACATACACACGCACAGCGATTACCGACAGCTGCGGGAGTTTCTGAACGGCAAAAGTGGCCAATTTTCTCTCCCTTCCATTTAAACAACAAACAGGGCGTCGTGTTAAAATGGGCAAGGGAAGAGAGAAGGGAAATTGGGCTGATAAGGGTTATTGTGAATCAGGAAGAGAGTGGGTTAGCTGCTGGGAAGTAGCAGTGTGCGGCGAGCAGTGATTTTAATATTCTTGAGGTATACTTTGAGAAAGACAGCACTCAGGATGAGAAGGGGAAGAAGTAATATCCTATGGATTTCAGGTTGTCAGGGAGAGACTGCACAGATGCACTGAATTTAAATGTTCAAGTGTGTGTGTTTCTGTGTTATGTGTTATGTGTGTGTGTGTGTGTGTGTGTTTTATGTCTAAACTTAAACACAGATTTAACTTTGAAAACAAGTGAAGGTCAATTGATCCAATCTTTTTTTAAGAAGTTGATTATATATATATATATGTGTGTGTGTGTGTGTGTGTGTGTGTGTGGTGGGTAGGGCCAGTTTTACCGGAGCAGATTGTGGAGTGTGTGTACAGACCAGACCTGAGATTACTGAACAGATTGCACAGCTGGCAAGCAGCCCTCTCTCCACACACAAGCAGACGTACACACACACACATACACACACACACACACACACACACACACACACACATATGCAGAGCCAGAAAAACAAATATTGACAAAGTATTGATCCTGGGTGTATTGGTCCATATTGACAAGGCACTAATGCCAGTAATATCATTCTGGTCCATGTGTTAAATCACGAGTGGTCAAATTCTCTAATTATCTGAGAGGTATTAGTAACAAAGCAAATTTCACAGTTCAACTGAGATCGGAGAAGTGGCAGCCACAGTTCAACTCATATTCTATGGTTATGATATGGTTGAAAAATTAAATACATTTGCAATCTCTGGTAATGTTAGTTGTAATGAATGTAAAATGATGCAAATGTAAGTGAGGAACAGGAACTCACTCCTACGTGCAAAGAAGTGCAGGAGTGACCTTGTGACCTTTAAGAACTCTCAAATGATCACATGATTCATCACATGTATGCTCCGAGCAGCAATAGCCAATCAGAGACACAGATTTACCCTACAAATCTTTACATTTTATGTTTTTCTGCAAACACATACATCATGCTGTTAGTGTAAATGTTTGTATGTGACATTTACAACAATCTGATACAGAGATACTGAGATTAAATCTCCCCTACAGACATGTGTGTAAGGCATATCAAAATAATCTGAATAAGTTCAATTACGTCAATAAAAATCTTGAAATGACGCGCAGTCCTTCTCCTTCAATGTTAAATCCTCTATATTCTAACTAACCTCATGTCTTACTGTTTTTTGCTGCTACATATAATCAGAAGGTCAGGTGTGTGCTCACCTCTGTCTCTGATTTTTAAGTTGTAAGAAATGTGATAAACAGCTTTTATTCTTCAGTTTGTGAGTTCAAATGAAGCATTTTGGCTTCTATATTTCACTTCAGTCCAAAATGTCACTTTCAGCAGTCCATGTTACATACAGTTCATAAAAAAGTGTGTTTGACCTCTCACCATGGCAGGGGCCAAAAGTGTGAGCTGTACATGTGCACATGCTTACACATTTTGTTGCCTTATCTGTCAGTGTGTGCTAGTTAGACCTCTGCACTGACTGCCTCATGTGGCTCAGCTTCAGGGGAATGGGGAGAAACATGGAAAGTTTGCTTCTAGTTTTCCCGTCCATGGAACACCTGCCATTCCATGCCATGCCATCTCTGACATGTGTAGTTTGGCTTTGTTGCTGCCAGGATGCAGGGTCAGTCCTGTCTTTGTGTGTCTGCTCTTTGTTTTCCCCGAGGGCTAAGAGAGAGAGAGAGAGAGAGAGAGAGAGAGAGAGAGAGAGAGAGAGGGGGGACTTCTCTACGAGTTGAACAAATAAACAGCAGAGAGCACAAGAGACAAAGCCAGGGAAGGAGCACCTGCCGGGGCCTTTGTGTCTCTTAATAAGGCACACTACTGTCTGTGAGATCACAACCCCCCCTCTGAACGCACACTGAGTGCAACTGCAAACACACAAACACACACACACACACACACACACACACACACGCACACACACACACACACACACAGAACTATATATATATATTACATTATTTAAGGAAATACTGGGTGGGTATTCTGGTAGGTACAAGGGAAGAGGAAGAGGTAACGAGGGCGGAACACATTTGCATAAAGAGAGCTAGAAATGATTTACACTGAGAGTACTAAAATACTTTTCTTGAGCCTGTACATATGAAATAATACAGGGGCAACAGTCTGTATGTCCATTCAGCCAAACCGTCTGTGGAACTTCATTATTATATTTCATTGAGCATGATAAAACGTCCTCCTTTCATTGTTATCAATGAAATATTCAGTATTTGTCATGGATTCTTTCCACAGAGAAATAGATACCAACGCTGCTCTCATGTTTATTGGCTATATATGTTACATATATGTTTAGCTTAGCTTAGCAGAAAGACTGCTAACAGAGGGAAACAACTAGCCTGGCTTTGTTTAAAGTTAAAAAATAGTTTTTCCAATTAACACGTTGTATCTTGTTTGTTTAAAGTTCACACACACACTCAAAAAAAATCAAACGTTGACTTTAATTAAATTTAATAAGTAATATATTTAATAAGTTATTTTAAAAATGCTATGTAATTGAACCCCTAACATAACATTTTGAGTTTAAATAACTTAATACAGTTACATGAAACCTGTTGACAAAATAAATTAAATTAAAGTCAACATTTGATTTTTTTTTTTTTTGAGTGCAGTGTACTGAAGCCATTTAAATATAAGTGAAGGGGAGTCCACAGTCAAAATGCATTCTAGAGTTCAGCCAAAGTTTGAATGAGACTCCAGCTCATCTCAGTTTTTTTAAGACAGACTATATACATGCATGCTGGGAAGTACAGGCTAATATGCTGATTTTGTTTGGAGGTTCCACATTGAATTAAAACTTAAACTATATCCACATTAAGATTAGTAGATTATTGATTCATCACCATGTGCTGTGCTGTGATTTTTTTTCTTTCAGACACCGGTATGTGATTGTGATTATTCTGAGAACATGTTTTTATGTTTGTGTCACCAGTTCTCAAAATCAGCCTTTTGTTTGGAACACTGCATCAAAACGATGGTGAACATGTATGAAGTGCTTCACACATTGTTTGTGTCAGACACAACCATGGAGTGTCCAAGTCACATGTCCATGCACCTCTCTCTGCATGTATGCAGGTTTCAGTGTGTGTGTGTGTGTGTATGTGTGTGTGTGTTTCAACACATATGACGGCAGTATAGTTTTATAGGTGAATGGCAGTCGTAAAAGTGTGGCAGCACTCACGTGAGACATATAAATGGAGATGGTCTCCTTCGCTGACACGTTCTTTATAGTGGCCCCTGAGGGCCAAGGCCATGCAGACGACATGTGCTGTACCTGGAGGGGCTTTCTTCATCTGATCTCATCGGGGGGGGGTTAGAAAGAAAGAAAGAAAGAAATTCTTCACACTCCTCTAATCCTCCTATCTTGTGCTGATGAGCAGTACATACTCACATATAATATTTGCCACATGTATACAAACCCTTCTACATTACTTCTTCACTTACACTGACTCTTGATGGTCTTTAGACTTAACCACGTTCTCCATGTCATCAAATGACTCACTGAAAAAAGAATTCCACGTGGTAATCTGAGCCCGAATTCACACCTCTCATCCTTCATGCAAACATCTGCAGCTTAAACACACAGCAGGCCAGGCCAGAGGTTAAAGCATGCTCCCTTCACTTGAGTTTCATAAATACCTCCTGTGTTTTAGATTTCTAAAATGTGGCTTTTCATTATATGGACTGTATATATAATATATTCAAATACATATGAACTGGACTGGGCACAGTCAACAAAACACAATCTGAACTGAGTGACACAACTTAATGACACATGCTGTAACAGAGACCAGTGCTGACGTGAACATAACCTAACATAAACTCAATGTGAGAAAATCAATACAGAAATGATGAAAAATGATTTATGTCAAAAATTTGAATAAACTGGAACGCTAAAAAACAATCTGTGTTGGCTGATTAATCACATGAAATGGCCTGGAACTAAACATAAAGCTTAATGAGAGAAAATAGAAAATTAAAGTCAAGATGAGTGAGTGAGTGAGTGAGTGGACGTGATATTACTGAATGTTCTTAGTCTTTCTTTTTTTTTTTTCAAATATACCCTGAGCTGGTATACTGGTATCAGTTTTTGAGATTTTAAACAAACTGATAATAAATAGACTGATTTTTTTCACATACACAGCTAACATTAACAAAGACTTGTGATGATATTACTTAAATATGTTTATTGAAGAATTGTGCATACCATATAACCACAATGTCCTTCCAGTTTGATTCCGGTCATGGACCTTTGTCATACCCCTGTCAATTCAGACATATTACCATCTACTATATAAAATGATGATGTAGAATCCATCTGGCACACACAGGTTTTTGAAGAACCGTGTCTGTCAGTCCTGCCACTGCCGGCTACCCACTAATCCAAAAACAGGCAAAGACGTGGATCATTGTGGAGCTGAGGTGAGGTGAATGAAGCCTGGTTGCTCAAACAAGTCACCTGTGTTGGAATCCACCTGTCAATCAAAGCATCCATTCTCTTAATTCTGCATAACTTTAACTTAATATCATTTGAACAGGTGAGTTGTATATAAATTCACCCTCAGTACAGTTGTCATGAACGGGGAAATTATCTATAGAGACCAAAACTGTTTTTTGTACCAGGCTGTAAACATGTTTATTTCTGCTGTGAAGTTGGACATTTGAACATGGGGACTTATGGAGACTGACTCACTTCGCTTCACTTGGCAGAGGTTTCCCGTGTAGTGAGCGAGATTTTACAGTTTAAAAATACTTGCTCAGTTTAATGTTTGGCTCTCATTTCAAATGGGACTCAGTGACAGCTGAAAGCTTTGACTGACAGGCTGTGTTGCATTTTGGCCACAGTCTACATGTAGTGTAGCCCAGTAAGCACTCAGCTCGTGTCAAAGCAAGAATTTAACACCATAACACTTTTTGTATCAGAGATCACCAGTTTAAAGAAAAAATCAATGCAAGCCGCCTCTGGCTTCCATCCCAAACACTGATATCTACTGCCGCATAACTCACTGGCCCTTTAGGCCTCCATCCTTGTGAGGCTGTAAACTTGCAACATTGTATGAATTCTTTACAGGAAAAGCTGAGCCAGAAGCCACAGATTAATAATGCAATTTTCTATCTAAATTCTTATTTATGTGAAGCAAAAAGTTCCCCTGAGATTTGTGTATTATTCATAAGCATCAGAGAGGAGGAGGAAACAAATCATTTAGCACAATGTGTGTCTCTGTTTGTGTGGATGTGTTTGAACAGCCAGTACAGTAACGTGTCAGCAGCACTGTGTGTGTCTCCCTATTGCAAAGACCAGGTTTAAATATGTGCATTTCTGTGTATCTATAAGAATGCTTTTGCCTAATGTTTGAATAGTTTATGTCTGTGATATCTGTACGCCTTTGTGAGATCGAAGGGGAATTTGCATCTGTTTATGTGTGAATGTATGTATGTTTGTGCATTCAAGTGATTATCTGAGAGGGGAGGTATGTGTGAGCATGAATGTTAATATGTGTGTTTGTGAGTGACAAGCAGTCGGGTAATGGAATCAGCGGTGTATGTGCGTGTAAGTGTGTGATTGCGCGTAAGTGTTTTGTGCTTGTGGGTGATTTGCTCGTGCGTGTGTGCACTTATGTGTGTGTGTGTGTGTATACACAGCTATATGTTGTGTGCTAATATGAACATGCAGAGCCACTTGGTATTCTATGCAGCTCATCTCTTGTCTGTCAAGTACGCGCATGGGGATCGCAACTGGAAAGATTGAAAGTTTGAGGAGCTGAAAGGCCTGCATGCAAATGAGACAAATATACTTGTTTTTCCTTCTCAGCTTTCATTGTCAGCCCAACCACCATCCTTTCCTTTTCTTCTGCCCTCTCTCTTTCTCATCAACTGATCGCTGCAAATGTGTGCTGAGGAAAAAGTCAGAAGAGAAACACTGGAAAGAAAGCAGAGGCAGATTTTCTCTGCCATCAATAAAACTAGTTGTCCTGCTGCTCTACTCTCCCTGGGAGTTGAATAAAAACACTCATCAAAATCTAAAAGCATCTGCGGGGTGAGAGGATGATTTCCATCTGTGATCTAGTATTAATGGGAAGTGTTAATAGGGGTGGTGGCTGCGGTGTGGAAGGACTGAGGGAGAAACAGCCAGCAGCACTGGATCCTCCTCTGAAACATCAACAAGACTGCAAGATAAACCATGAAGTGTACAGATGTGGATCTGGGCACCAAATCACTCACAACGCACAGGTGCATGAAGAGTTTGGTGCATATAGAAACACACAAACGCCTTCACAAACACACACATGCATCTAGAGTTCCTACAAATTACATGTAGACAGTCACATAAATATAATGTGCATACAAACAGACACACCCCAGGGAGTGACAAATAAACAATATTACACTCAGAGCGCTTCTTTACAGAAACACCCTCCACACACAAAGCATCCAAAGATGTACAGTACCGACATGCACAAATACAGATATGTGAGAGAATTATTGAAAAACGTGATAATTGCACACTAAGAGCACACAGCATTGGCATGTTTTCACAATCTTGTTTGTGCACGCCTCCAAAGCAAACATAAAGAGCAAACACACGATGCATGCCAACATTTGTACAACCACACGGGGCACAGCTGGGCGGGTATGAAAAGGAAGAAATGGCATTGTGACAGACATCCGCTCAAAAAGAAAATTTGGTGTGTGTGTCCAGGTTTGCACATACACACTATAGGTGCCTCTGTGAGTCAGTATGAAGCCTCCCTGTATGAGTCATCCAAAGGAGGGACAGAAGAACGCAGACATCGGTCAGGTTTTCTCAAACACAACCTGTTCTTCACAGTCCTCCTCAGCGGCCTGCAGGGCTGCAGAAGCACGGCTCTGTTTTAGGCTTTATAGCATACTAACATGTTTCACCTACAACCTAATGCTGGAGGAGTAAAGCGCCTCCTTCTGTGAAATGTTGTTCAGGTGTATTTGGCTTTTCTTTTTTTTTCTTAACAAATCCAAAAAGACCAAAACCAACAATTAGTTTGTCTCTAAATGCTTTCTGACTTTCCTCCCCTGTCCTAGCCCACTGATTCTTATTCTTCTTATTCTAAATCTTTAAAAACAGGTCATGAGCACATACTTTCATTTGTAACAAAAGGACAGCAATTTCCTAAAACAGCTGGTCACCATCTTTTTTTTAACTAACACTGCTCAAGCCGTGCAGAGGAAAAGCAAAAGTGCATTTCTTGGGGACTATTTTTAGCAGTAATTAGGAGTTAATACACATTTGCTGTTTTATTGAGTATGAACTACAGTGTGTGTGTTTATGATAATGAAGGAACATGTCACCCGGTGCAACAGTGTGACTCACTGATGTGTTTTTAAAGACCCTGTACACTGTTAGGGTGTGGCATAGCTGTCAGCACTGAGACTGAGAGTTTTGTTATGTAGGGTTACGCTAGAAAAAGTACACTGCTCCCACATGCTACTAACTGTTATATATCAGTTTAACCTAAAGTTATGGTTATGGATTTGGAACAACTTCACAAGCTTTCTGCTGTTTGTCCATGTCGATATGTGTTTCTAAACATCAAAACAGCGTTATGTTAGAAAGTCCAATGTTCATTTGCCCTTCATCATACTGTAGGCCTACTAAAGTACTGAGGCTAACTAGCTCCATGCATGTTTGATCAACTGCTGAGGATACTGATTAGCCTATTTGCTGCAAGCTTTAATTTACACTTTACAGCATGATATCATGTAGCCCTCAAATGTATATTTCAGAGCTTTTGCATGGTTCTCATTTTAAAATGGACACAGTGATGGAGTTTTCAACCAGCTCAGAGTCAGTGAGCTACAGCTAACTGTGAATGTGCTAAAGTAAAGGTATGACTTTTCTTACTTCTGTCTCAAATTAAACATCCATTTATTTATATAAAAGTGCTTTATAACTGTAAACTGCAGATGTGCTGTGTGAGGACACAGGAGCAATCATTCATTTGTATGAAGCTGAAGAGTTAAAGGTCCCCTGTGTCAGATTTATTTATTTACAGAATATGGCAGAAATAGAATATAATATTCATCACTGTGTTGTTATTAGTGTGTAATCACCTGAAAATATTAAGTTTCATCCTCTTCCATAGAGTTCATCACATTGAACCGCCATGTTTCTACAGTAGCCCAGAATGGACAAACTAAACACTGACTCTAAATAGGGCTATTGCATATTTCAGGCCTTTTGCGGTCACCGTAGTTTCTCCTTTACATTAGGAGATAGTGAGGCGAAGGGATCGCAATCAGCACGCTGCTCCTATAATGTGTGACAGTGACAGTGACAGTTGTGATGGTGTATTATTCTTTGTAGATAGTACAGCCAAAGGAAGCTGAAGTTTTAGTTACAGGTCTGACAGGACGGGCGTTAGCTGGGGTAAATTAGATCCATCTTCATATAAAATTCATACATTCAAAAACATCGGGCTTTGAGCGGTGGAGGCATGCTTGATGACTAACATGGCAGAGTAACCTGTGCACTAGCTGCAGGCTGATAGACGTTTATTCACAGCCTCCTCTGCGTGTTTTGCATGTGTTGCTTGAGAGATCACAAGAATATCATCAGCAGTTTGCATGTTGCAAAATGTCAGCCACGCTGAAGCTTTTACATCTCATCGCTGTGAAGTCAGTATTGAATGTAAAATTGACTGAATGGACTGACTGACAGGATGAAAGACAACAGAAGTGCAAGTATGTGATGTGTTCTGCACTGCCTGCTGCGCTCTCAAACCCAAAGTGTACGACCTCAATGACTGTGTTGGAGCGCTGCATGATGATGGGTTAATGTTTTCATACACTTGGTGAAAATCCATCAAATAAAGTCAGAGATTTACCCACAATATTGAGACAAAAGAGCAGTTATCCTTCAGTCTGTCATTTTTAAAGTCAGACTTTGGTGCTGTTTATTGTCAGTAAAGGATTAAATCTTCCTCTGAACCTTGAAAATATCACTGATGAAAAGGTTTAAATATGCACAGTAATCAAGACTAAAGCAAAGCTGAAAATATGACACATATGAGATATGAGATCTTTACCCGACAACAGTGACGTGCAAATGTACTATTCCCGTATTTACTGATGGTGATGATCCTGTTAATTCAGGCCTGACTTGGCGTGGCGTTCCTTAGTTAAACCAAGATCAACAGCAGATGCACCGTCGTGACGGCAGAACATGGCACTGTGATATGACATCACACCCCCGCTAAGAGTGTGGCACAAACACAACCAGTCCGCTGCCAAACAGAGGGAGAAACATGGCACTAACACAAACACAAAGTAATGAATAATGAGCGTTCCTGGCGATATGAGAGGGGCTGAGAACAGGCAGGATTCAGGATCTCTCTGTTGAGACGAGTCATTGTCTCAACAAATATTTAATTTCCTGATATTTAAATGTGTGCAAAAGTGTGAGATTAAGTAGAAAGACAAAGGAATGAGCAGGGAGCCCCCCAGATCCCTGATACTGAATCCTAAATATATGTATTATATATACACATATTATTAGAATTAATATTATTATTTAGATATTAGTTTAGTCACTCTTTTTAGAAAAGAATGATCTTATTTTATCTTTACATTACATACTGTAGATATTGTCAGGTTTCCCTGGCATAGGTTCATTTTTTTTTCTCGATTGATCAACTGGCTGATAACTTTAAACTGACATTACACATCAAAAGTGTGTTTACAGGTCTTGGGCAGTACTCCTGCATATGTAAAAATGGTTGAATAAAGCCATCTGTAAAGCACCTCTAAGGCTCACTAATGAATAATGAATGTCTTGTTTGTTTTGGCAGATCCTTTAAAACTCTTTATGCTAGCCTACATTTGCTCCTGCCTCTATAGCTTCATACTATATAGGACTGACACGAGATGGTAAATGGACTGTACTTATATAACACCTTTCTGGTCTTTTTTTTACAGGACATATCTCATTCACCCATTCACACACATTCATACACTGATGGCATTGGCTACAATGCAAGGTGCCAACTGCTCATCAGTTTGAGGAGCTAACCATTCATACACATTCACACACCGATGGCACAGCCTTCAGGAGCAATTCAGGGTTCAGTATCTTGCCCAAGGACACTTCAACATGCAGACTGGAGGAGCTGGGGATCGAACCGCCGATCATCTGATTAGTGGACGACCCGCTCTACCTCCTCACAGCCTCCCCAGATATTGTTAGTAAGATTAGTACTTTTCCTACTATGATAAGTCAAAATGTCTGTTGTGCAGAGGCCTGTGCTCAGTAAAACTTTGTTAATAGTGTTAATAGTGTGATTGCAGTTTGCCAGGTGGTCTGTGTGTATGTGTGGTCGAATTGTTTCTGATTCAACAATGATTCAGTGTTTAGTGTACGGTCATCCCCAACATGATATGTGCTGTGCATGGGCTTTTAAAAGAGCTCACTTACTGGGCGCCCTGGTAGATCATCAGTGGCGCAAGAAGTACTCAGAAGTAAAAGTAGCAGTACCATAATGTAGAAATACTCTGTTACAAGTAAAAGTCATGTATTCAAAGTTTTAATTAAAAGTTTGAATACATGAGTACTTATTATGCAGAATGGCACCATTCCAGAACAATGTTGGATTATAATTATGATTGCATTCATGTGTTCATCACTTTAATGTTGCAGCTGATGAAGGTGAGGCTGATCTTCACTACTTTATACACTGCTAGCTTCTGAAGTTCACACACATTTCCGATAAAGTCTTAATCTATAATATAAAATCATAATTTGTTTGTTGGTAACATTTTGAATTATTAATTGAAATCTAGTAACCAGTAAGTAGTTATTAAATAAATGTAGTGGAGTAAAAAGTACAATATTTCCCTCTGAATTGAGAGTATAAAAAGAAAATGTAAATACTCAAGTAAAGTACAAGTACTTCAAAATGACACTACATGAATAAATAGTGATGGAAAATGCTCCCAACATGCATGAAATCTTTCCACATATATAAACAGGAGAAAAGTAGCAGTTAGCCTGAGCAGTGACCAGGACAGAAAATCTGAGGGCAGTGACGTCACGCTGCCTGACGGCTGATTTCTGGGAAGATCTGCAGTATTAAGTGCTTTGCGGCAGAGATGTCACCACAATCTAAAAAAAATAAAAAGGATACATCGGAACAAAACAGCTCTCTCAGTGGCGAGTAAGCAGCACCCCACTGAGATTCTGATGGTAAACATGTATCTGTAGTATCCTCCTCTACTTTAAAGGAAATGTCAAACGTGTATGAGCTTTAGAGTAGTACGTCCCCGCTACTGTCACATACTGTTGGATATATATAAGTAGAGATAATGTGTCACAGCAGTATATCACACTACTTTAAAGCCTCTTTGTCCCCCCCAGCCTCCTCCACTCACACCCACACTCCCGCATGTCCAGGCCCATTATCCCAGGCAGCTGGTTTTGGGACCGGCTGGCTGGAGAGGAAGCTGAAAGTAGAGTCTAATTCACTTATTGATTCCTGTCCTGTGTTGCAGGATACTTCACAGCTTTAATCAGTGGGTGGTTTTGGGTTGAGGACGGGGGTGAAAATAAGGGTACGGGGCCACCAGATGCAGTGCTTGCAGGTGGGTCAAAACAAGTTTGCATTGTTTTCTGGGAGCCCTTCTGCATTCACTCACATTCTGTGTCCACTGCTACAGTGAATACTTAAAAGAAATGACTAAAGTGGATCAGCTAGTCGTGTGTTTTGTGGCTACAGGTTAGGAGAGATCATTTGTGGGGGAGAACAAAAAATGAACTCATACTCATCAACATTTAAGACCTTAAGAAACGGATTCATCCTGATGAAGTACAGTAGAAAACAGAAATAAGCTCAAAAAGATATTGTGACTGAGCTAGCATTAGCATGTTTTCATATGTCACCAGTTGTTGTTCAGTAGCTGAACAGCGTGAGAAGGCCTTTAAGTGTGTTTCTCAGTACTTTCCATTTTGCTAACCTCTTCCTACTGAAGATTAAAAATGTCATTTTTTAACAAAGCATTAGTAATTTGCTCAAACAGCTGGCCACTGTAGTTTTTAACAAACATTACTCAGACAGGAGAAAATAGTGCATTAGCTGGGGACTATTTTCAAACGCAGATTAATACACACTGGTGAGTATTTACAGCGGCATGACGGCGTGTGACGAATTGAGTTAAAATAAACTACAGTATGTGTGTTCATGATGAAGGAGTATGTCACAAAGTGCAACAGCGTGGCTCACTGGTGTGTTTCTAATTTTTTTTGGCACAATAATGGAGCTCTATGGCACAGAGGAAGAAGATCTGCAGATCAGTAATAATAAAAATAGAGAATATAAGCTTTTGCATTCACCTCAGGTCCAGGTTACAGTCTGCTGACATGGACGCTGGACTGAGACTGATATCAGAGATTACAAGTCAGTGCTGAATAATCTGAGCTATTTACTATTCACTGGATGCAGTACTCCTGTTCTATTAATCTTCAATTACAATGCTGAGAGGATGACAGATAAAAAGAAGAGCAGGAAACAGAAAGGAACATGCTGTGCAGCTACTGGATAAGAGACACAGCTGGGGGAAATCACCTGGGAACATCGACACGACACTGCCTTCTGATTTTTTGCGATGAAGCACTCCGGATTCAAAGGCTGTGTGATGTGCTCTCTAATCGCAGCGCTGAGATCAGAACGCAGCCAAAACTTAAATCTCTGTTATTTGTTCAGATGTGATCCGGCCGGATCTTTACCTATAGATTTCTGGCTGTATTCTGCTGGTTTAGCTCTAGAATGAATGTGTTAGGTGATTAACACCCATAAAAATAAACACTCACAAATCTCCATTCATCACAAGAAGTAAAACACACTCCCTGCTCACACACCCTCAGCAGCCTCTCTTCACTGACTTCAGTCTATTCCCATCTGGAATGAGGTGTTTGGAAAACAAACAGTGTTTTACTCCTCGTGCCACTTATCTTAGAGACTGAAAAAAAAGACTTTATTTAACATTAAATATTAAACACACTGTATTCTGGCTCTACAGGGATCCACAGCATGTGCAATATCACGTTTCCATGTTTGTCGATTTGTTGTCATGGTTAGGATTGTGTCTTTCTTTTCATGGCTTTTTATGTTCTGCCAAAAGACTAAATGTTCCTCAAGGGGTAAGTAAAGTTTTCTACTAAGGCAAAAAGTCCATTGATGGAACTGTGACAACTCTAAGAAGTGAAATGAAAAAGTAGCTAATGAGATTCTACACATACTGTGGCATCACTGCCAAAACACTGTTCATTTGGACCGAGAACAAATGTACAACAATGATTCCAACTAAAAGTGAGACTTGTTCTGACTTGGTACAGTCTCAGATTAGATGAATGAACCCACACAGTGTTCATGACTTGTATGTGGATTTAAATGAAGGTGGTGCAGCCAGGTCAGCGTCCAGCAGGACGAGGTCACTCGCTGGACACTCAGCATTCACAACACACCCCATGACCTGTGAACCCTGTGGCCTCTCACCCCGACCCCAAAGTCCAACCTTTCAACAGTCATCAGCTTATTGATGAAAGACAGATTAACAGGAAGAGACTTGATTGTAAAAGAAAAGACGTTAGCAAGAATTCTGTTTGTTGTTGCCGTTTTTAAAGTTATAATCCTGTTTTCTTCCGCTTGACGGCAAATCTCTGTGGGATGAAAAAAACAAAGTGACAGTTGGGTTCAAAAGGAATTCAACGAATCAAACAGGAGAGAAGAGAAGAGAAGAGAAGAGAAGAGAAGAGAAGAGAAGAGAAGAGAAGAGAAGAGAAGAGGCAGGAAATTGGAGCAGTGAAGTCAGTTAAATATGTAGCTGTACACATCTGCACACACACACACACACATACACACACACGGAAAAGTGTCACAATGTATTCACATACATGAAATCACGATGCAAATCCTCCCCCCTTCTGCACAACAATTTCCCGACTCCCTCGCCCCTCCCGCTCACTTTAGTTTTCAGCATGCAAAGTATTTTGACCGCGGCTCAATCTTCACACCACTCCGACTGGCTCTCATTGATTTCCATGGTGTTAGATGGAGTGGCAGGGCCTGTGTGGGCCAATGAAAAGAAGGTGTGCATGTGAAAGACTCGTTATGGCAAAGATTATCTCCCCCTGACACACACGCAAGGCCATCCAACACAGCTGGAGAGAAGCTTCAGCCATAATGGCACCTGAATCCATATGTGGATACACATGCATTAAGACACAAACATACACCTGTCTCTCTGTCTCACACTCTCTCTGTAATAGTGCTCCTCCTATCACACACACACACACACACACACACACACACACACACAAACAAGTATGCAATCAGAGAAATGCAAATCTGATTGTGTGAAAGCTAACAGCTATACGCAGGTGCGCAAATGCGATCATATACTTGACGAACGATGACACACACACTCGTACCGAAACACACATATGCAACACACAGCAGCCACTGAACTAACAGGTTATGGCTTGCCCCGTGCATTTCAGTAAGTGTGTTATTTTATCGCCTCTTTTCATCCTCTCCCCTCCCATTCTGCTCGGTGACAGGGGGGGATATGTGCACCCTACTTTGTTGCCATGGATACCACAAACACCCCACATAGAAAATTCTACACAGAATAACAAGTGGCCAATTGCGTCTGTTTGCTCTCCAACAAACCTCAGGATTAGAGGCATTTTCTTGTCAGAGGCATAAACTATTTTTATGTTTGCAGGGAAAGAGAGGGAGGGGGGAGGAAAGGAGAGGAAAAAGAGAAAGGAGGGGGGAAAAAAGAGGCATGAGGCACAGATATGAAAAGAGCATACTAATGCTGTGTGGTGACAGGTTTCTCCCTGCTCAGTGAGATGAGAGAGCTGGAGAACAGAGGAGAGGGAAAAAGGAGGGGAAAAGAAATGCTCTTAAAAAGAAACTCAGGTGCTCAGGGCACCCTTAACAAATGAAGGGGAACATGACAGAGAGAGGCAGAGAAAGGAGGAGGAGGGGGGGGCAGATCATTTCAAGTCCAGTTAACTGGGGGCGCTGACATTTGTAACAGCCAAACAGGCGAGGTGAAAAGCAGGGTGGCGTTTAGTCGGGCAAACTGAAGCTAAATGTTTTGAAAAGCTCTCCGGCTTTTTATTTTTTTGTGTCTCTTTCAGATTAATTGACAAACACTCATCTGATGCCTCCTCCTAATTTCTTCCTCCTGCTCCGAGCCTCGGAGAACATAACCCCAGTGTGCAATGATGTCATTATGATACCATCTGTTTGCTGCAATGGCAGACGCAACATACACACACACACACACACACACACATGCACTCACACACACATGCACATGATAGCCGTGGATCAGATAACACGTAGAGGGAGAGAACCTATGACATTTGCATTGCACTGTATATCAGTCATACGCACGTCAGAATCCTGCTGCATGTTTGATGCACGAGTAAAGGAGATTGTTGACACACTACAGGAAGCTTTGTGTCTCAGATCCGAGTGGAGAATCAGTGCAGTCAGAGGACACAAGTGTTTCCTTTACTGTCCAACGACTACATCCTGTAACTACCGTACTAGAACACCACGCCTGTCAAGGTCATGAGGCGAGATGCTTGATGCGGATGTCTGTCAATCCCATCCCCCATCTAGACAAGGACACTGCCCCCCCACCCCCACCGAGTACAATTTTTACACCTTTATCATTTAGTGTTGAGGCCAGTCTGCGCTACATCCACTATATAACAGAGAAGAATGAGAGCTTAGTGTGCATGGACATGGCCTGTACTCAGATTACAATACAGTTACAAGACTATAGGTTTGTTTTGAACACTGGTGGAAATCTTTTTTAGATTTTTAGATTTGAGAGTAATAATTCATTTTTCATTTTAATATAAGTGAGTCCATGTTTGACTTTTGACTCTCTGAAAAAAAGAACCTGATGTCCTCCATCTTTGTTTCTTTCTTTGCTGAAAGAAAAGTTCATGAGGAGGTTGACATCACTCTCATGTCTGTACACTAAGGGTGAACATGTGTGAGCAGGCAATGTGTTTTGCCTCTTTTGATGAATGACGTGTCTATTTTCATATTTCATGGGTGTTAATAACCTAATAACATAATCTAATGAAGCTACAGCCGTCTGTCTGCTAACTTAGCCTAGCACAAATACTGGAAACATGACACATCCGTCCAACCGAACCAGAAGCTGTAAAGCTGCGAAAAAAGACACAAAAATCCAAAGGTAACAATTCTTTGTTATGAGGGGTTATAGACAACATCTTGATCAGGATAGTAGTAAGTAACTTCCTGGAGTCTCTACGTTGGTTGCTTAGCAACTGGTCAAGACCATGAAATAGTGTGGTACATAACGTAAGTCTTCATAAAAATATATATATAAATAAACTTTAACTGGAAACTCTGCATTAACCTTATGTAATGGGTCAATCCACCAGGGCCTGAACAGGTCATAACAAAGTAATCTTGTTTCTGAATTAAATAACGCTCAACTTTATACGATCCAAGAGTGATTTAACATGTGTATTTCTCTTCTTACCCGTGTCAGACTAACCGTTTTGGCTTATGCGTTACATGTAGACTAACAGCAGGTACAAGTAAAGCCACATGGGCAGAGTTGCGTGTGGCGCATGCATGAACAGGCAGAACCGACGTAGCAAATGAATTTGGAGGGGCGTAATGAGAGACGGCACTGGGCTCCGGCCCGATTTCACAGCCACATCATTAGGGTGAGGCGGCCCCGGCCCCTGAATGAACACACACACACACACACACTGCTCAGCACAGCGGCCCTAGGAAAGACGAACAAGGTCAGTCATGCCGCAGTCTAATGAGAGGTGACAGGTGAGAAGAGACGCTCCAGACTTTACCCATTAAACTTACATTTTAGGGAGTGTTTGTGTGTTTCTGTGTGTGCACACGTGTGTTTCTGAATCATAACCAAATCCTACATGACAGATACTGTATGCACACACACACACATACGCACACACACAATACCCTCCCTGTGACCTTCATGTACTTCCTGGCAGGCAGGTGTTAAGGCTGTAGGGGCTTAGTTGAGTGGCCAACAGGAGATGGTGCTGTGTTATTTATCAGCATGTCCAGGCGTCATAAATGACTCTGTTCACTGCAGGTAACTCAACACACACACACACACACACACACACACACACACACAAACACACACTGTTGCAGTTTGGCTGTGTTTCTAGCACAGGTAGTGGTAGTATGTGCCGTGTGTTTTGTTCAATGATTCAGTGAACTTAAATTTATGAGTAATCATCCCTGTTTGAGGTCAGAAAGTGTGTCAGAGCAATCTCTAAAAGTAATATTGTCTTTAATCATTAAAGGTGCAGTGTGTAACATTTAGGAGGCACTATTTGCAGAACTGGAATATAATATTGATATTGTGTTTTCATTAGTATTTCATCACCTGAAAAATAAGAGTGGTTGTGTATCGAGTGTTACCTTGAGTTTTTTTTTGCAGAGGCTGCAGGTTCTCTTCCACAGAGTCCACCATGTTGAATTCCCATGTTTCTACAGTAGTCCAGAATGGACAAACTAAACACTGACTCTAGATTTTTTATGTGGCCACCGTAGTTTCTCCTACACGCTTGGAAGGGGAAGCAGTGCTGAGCTCACTGCTAGGTGTCATTAAATCCACACTAGGCCTTTAAATGAAAAGAAACAATGTTTTTCAGGAAGTATCAGAAGTGTTCCTTTTCTACTTTGTGCCTCTGGATGATGTTGTTGACTGACAGCGAACCGACAGACACAAAGTAGAGCTAGCCTGCAAACTGACATAAGTGCTGCACCTGGAGAATGTTTGTTTGGTGCAGGAATAAGAAGGAGACTTTAGCAGTGGGTTGATCTCATCTGGTTATGATAATGAAGTTATCTCACACACACACACACACACACACACACACGCACACACACATTAATGCATTAGCAGGCAGGGTGACTTGGTCTGCGTCCAGATGGCTAACCTTAAAGACAGCAATCCACAGCTGTCCTCTCTGTCGTAACTCTCTTGATGACTAGTAACACGGGACGCATCTGACATTTCTGGTGACAGCCTCGAGCTTGACGAAGAAGCAGGGACGCTTGATAATCACCACTGTGACACCATTAAGGCGACGTTTAGGGACCTCCCTCAGACATATATCTGAAGATGAAAGAGATGAGTGAAAAACCCACATCATCGTTTCATCCCGGCAGCTAACTGTCACCGTAAAGCTGGTGGTCACTCACAGCATCGCCGTCTTCCCAAACAATGCACTGACTCATTGTCCTATCTCTTTCTGGGCAGAACATTGTTGAGTGACTACATCCTCTCCTTTACTCATATCTTACTCATTTCAGATGTTTCTCTTCACGCACACAAAGCACCATCCCAGAATAGACTTATTGTGGCTCCATGCTTCACAGGTCTCTAAAGAGCTTTTATTATGTGACATTCTCACTTTCAACACTCGTGTCCTCGAATAATGATACAATATGCGATGTCCTTGAGGTTCAGTAGGCTATGTGAGCTGAAATCCTGAGCAAAATCATTTTTTCTTCCTTCATCATGCTGCCTTCCACTTTTATAAGCAGTCTAGTAAAGCAGAAATGTCATAAAAATAATCTTTAAAAATATAATGAGAAATCGTATGGAGGCTTTTTAAAAGGGAAGGCAATAGCGAGGCAATAATATAACTCTTTTTCTTTTTTACCAGAGGTGCCCCTGAGTGACTTTCTTATCCTGTTAGTCACTGTTGTAACATCATGTTCCCTTACTAAATGAAATTAAATCAATCACAACATAATCATCAGTTGCCTTAGTGTTTTCAGCCGTCCACTTTTCTATTTCCAACTGAGCCCATAACTATATTAATAACTTATTAAATCGGATTATTACATTACGGGCATGCGTGCATTTATATATGTGAGCACATCATCTTCTCTCCGATGGATTTGCTCTGCAAATCAAGTTAATCACAGCATTGAAAGCAATAATGAGTGTGGCATGCTACTCAACAAACTAACAAACCCATTAGCTAGTCTGCCTGTCTCCAAATCCAAAACCTTACATTCATTAGACAGTAATTCAGAGCAGAAAATGAGATTGAGATCCTTGATGCTAGAAAAACACATCCCCAGCCCAAAAAAAAATAAATCGCTGCGATGGCCGAGACAAAATCGAAAAACAAATTTCTAATTTTATCCATGAAGTGAAATAGGAGTTGATAATTAGTTTGGGATAAGAGCGAGATGCTACAGACACACACAGCACAATCAGTTTTCCAATCCATTCCTCCAGCCGTCCAATTTAACGCAGCTGCAGGAGCCTATAGTGCCACGCACTACTGTATGTGCTTATGTGACTCCAGGAAGCAGGGGTGTGAAAAATGGTGTCATGAATCCATTTTGCAGGTTTCTACACTTTGCTTTGGGGATTTAGGGCACTCTTCCAGTGTAGTACATCATCATGATCCAATTCATAGCACTTCCTCCAGGTATGTGTGACAAAAGAAGACCATCTTAAAGCCACAACGGTGTCAAATGTCTCTATAAATCTGCCTTTCTACAAATGTTGTGTGTGTTTGGAAGTACTACACTATATTCACCGGTATGACATGTGGTCCAATATCTTTCCTCCTCTCTCTCCTCACAGATATCGCCGACCAGTGGTGCTCCAGACATCCACAGAAATCAACAACAGCCATCTCATCTCGCCACTCCATCACTGACTCCACAGCCAATCCCCCCCACCAATATCTCCTCCATCTCCCACTCTGTCATTTTAACTGTCAGTCCTTCTCTCCATCAACCCACCCCTCCCTATCTCCATCAGTCTGTGTATCCACTAGTAAACCTTTCAAGCCATCTTGTCATGTACTACCTTTCTACATCTTCCTACTCCAGCTCTGTTAGCTAAACCTCTGCTGTGTGCCACGGTACAGGCCAGCCTGTAGGAGGAGGAGGAGGAGGAGGAGGTGGGGGAGCAGGTTGGGAGGAGAGCGGTGCAAGAGGAAGTGGGTTACTGTGATGGTGGGTTAGGACAGGTTTCAATCCCCAAACCTCTCCGAGGGCCATTTCACCAAACTGTAATAACTGTGATGGCCGCGGGTTATGCTAATTTTTCAATTAATCCAGATGAAATCTGGGTAATGATATAAGGACTGAGTAGGCCTGTATGGCAATGAGCTCACCAGACTTAAAGGGAGTTGAATAAAAGAAATAAATAACAGTAATGTAAAAATCATCAGCATTAATGTCAGCATAATGAGCATCGTCCTCATCACCAGCAAATTATCTCTAGTTATAAGGTATTTTGATGGAATCTAATTTTAACATATTTAACCACCATCCCTGACACTGCACAGCTCGTTTCAGTGTGCAGTAGCTTAACTCTTAGAAAAGAAGCTTAGAAATCTAGAATCATTTGAATTTTATAGACTTATTTTTGAGGTTTTTTCTCATTTTTTGCACTTCTGTTTACATACATAGTTTTTTTGTGCAATAAGGTGATTAAAACAAATACGTGAAGGCACGTACAGGAACACATAAACTGTCAAAAGAGATGAAAGACAACCGAAAAACAAAGAGGACACGCGGAATGCAACAGGAGTTCAATCTGGTGGGTACGTAGTCAACAAATTAAAAAAGGCCAGTCCACTAACTATGACCTTAATGCAGGAACACATCACTGAATTTAAAAAAGACCTTGATGACAGTGTATAAAAAAGAACATTGTAGGCAGCGTAAAAATAGACGGTTTATATTAACAGTATTAAACTGTGTGAACAGATGAAGCTAATAAAATGGCCGCAGAGTTTATTTTACTTTCAAATCCATCTGCCTGACTTTATGTGGTCTGAATGTCTTTGGAATTTACAGTAGGTACTATCAGTGTACAATTTCAAAAACCTCAGGTGTGCAATATTCAAAAAACATTATTCAAATTTCAAAAAAAGTTCTAGACAAAAAGCTCTGATTTCATTCATCTAGATCAATCCTGTCAGGTTACATCCTGTCAGTCACATGCTCAAAAACAACAACAAAAAAAAACAACAGGTGACACAGGTCGAAACAGGATGAGTGAATCAAAACCTTTAACACTGGAACTTTCTGGATTTTTTTAGTCACACAGCTTGAAGAAAATAACAAACAAACTGAAATGGTTAGATGGTTTTCAAGTAAAATACATACACCCATCCATTATCTGTAACTGCTTATCACCATCAGGGTCACGGTGGGGCTGGAGCCTATCCCAGCTGACATTGGGCGAGAAGCGGGTACACCCTGGACAAGTTGCCACACAGTACACATGGAGACAATCAACCATTCACACCTATGGACAATTTAGAGTCACCATTATTAATAAAGTGCTTGTTTTTGGACTGTAGGAGGAAGCAGGAGAGCCAGGTACCCGGAGAGAACCCACGCAGACACGGAGAGAACATGCAAACTCAAGCCCCAGCTGGGGTTCGAACCAGGAACCTTCTTGCTGCGAGGCAAACTAACCACTAACTAACCAACCACCGCACCACCGTACCGCCCCTCAAGTAAAATATTTTGATGTTATAAATTCAGTTGATTTTTATTAATATTACATATTTAGTGGTTAGATTTTACATATATCATCAGTATGCGGTTGCTTCTAAAAGTTCTGAGCCTTTCTTTCCTTCCTTTCTCTTATTTTGTCTTCCTCCAGCATGCACTCTGGTCAGAAGAAGCTCCATCTTTATTGTACATTCACACTCTGCCATAACTCTGACATTCTGCTTGACATTCAGGTAGCATAGCAACATGACAACATGCCCCTACAGCCTGGTGTGAGAATATAGATGCTTTTTGAAAAGGTTGACAAGAGAGAGGGAGAGAGAAAGAGAGAGAGAGAGAGAGAGAGAGAGAGAGAGAGAGGAGGAGGAGGGGGTGGAGAGTGTAGCCCTCCACAGATTTGCTTCTTCTCCTTTTCAACCCCACTCTAGAATCCCATTTGAAATTTAAAGCACCTTTTTGTGTTTGAAAATACCTTAACACACGCTGCCATAAATACTGCCCAAGGGGAGAGAAGGCTTCGGTTCCTCCTGCCTACTTGCATGATTCAACAGGGATGAGCTACTATAATGGAAGACACACACATGAATACATACTATATGTGTACACACTCGGTATATGACAACATACATAAATTATATAGAATAATTCATAGACAGCACATATATAAAAATGTATATGTCAATCACACATGTAAGTTTTGGTATTTACTGTACTGTATATATGAATACATGCAGTATGTATTCACTCATTTTCCACTCTTGTATGCATTGTATTGATTCTGTATGCATAAGGAGAGAAACGAAAATAAATTATTTCTATTGTAAAATGTGCTGGAAAAAACACAGCACACATAAAACATGGAATACTGGTCAGAGGGGTTATGTAAATGCATTTTTTTTCTACCACAGAGTCTAATTCATAATTCATAAAGATTAAAGATGAATTTCATATGAGGCTGTGCTGTGTTCGATTGGCCCTTCTCCCCATTAGAAATGCTATAGCCCAAAGAGCTTCTCCTTTCTCAATGATTAGAGGGAGACCAGATCCTGTCCCTCCTGACCAAATCAATACATCTCCTGATTTGATCCTGCCTGTTAGCCTCCATTTGCTGGGAGGAAAATCAGCTCAGGATGGAATATCACTGTCCCCGACACTCAGCCTCACTATTCACTTGGGTCAGTGAGAAGCTCTTCCCCTTTCTCGCCACAACTACAACTACAACTACTCTATTATTAGTGTTTCATTTTCAGCATGTAGGGTGAATTTTATTTTACAGTTTACATGCATGTTATTGCCATGTGACAATTCTGTAACTCCCATGACTCAAATCAAAAACACATGTGCTCGAGTGGTTATTTATTTCAGAAAAGTGAACACTGTGTTTCCAAACGTTATTTGTATGTTGTAAAGTTATCTAGTGCAATATGTATTTTGTAAAAATAAAAAAAATCAAATTAATGAATTCAGCCATGTTCCCATCATCAAGTCAGTTATCAAATGTCCTGCAGTACAGTTTGTATGTAGCTTTACTCAGCTGTGGACAATAACTAATGCACTATAGTACAGATTTGAGGTCATTTTTTTTTACTCCCACATATTAGAGGAAAATATTGTAGATTTCTTCCACATTTCTTTTACTAATTTATAAACTGTATAAATCAGATGATTTAAATTGTTACAGATTTATACTATATAAAGTACTTCAAATCAGCTCCACCTAGACCAGCTACAACAGTAAAATACTGATTACACATTACTGCATCAGCAATAACATTACAGTGATATAATAGTAATCATATCATATATAATAGTGTAACACTAACAGCATGAGCAGTTCTTCTTAAAGTGCATTTTGCTAATATTACTAAAGAGGATTTTACACATCAAAGTGTGTACAGTGTGCTAAAGTAGTGTCACTCTGCTGATCCTGTAACATTTCCAACAAGACACAAGTCTGAAGTGAACACTGTCAGATTAATGTAAGACTGCAGCAGCACGAGCTTTTACACTCAGTTACTGTGACATTCATCAAACACACACCTATAGCTCATCGTCTCACAGCAGTCTGAGCGCTGCTTGTTGCTTTCACACACACACACACACACACACACACACACACACACACTGTGTTCATTCTCAATCTAAAGGTTTCATGAATTTTGGTTATCTGGAATTCTCTGAAAACTAAAATTAGAAAAACTTTTAGTGAAAATGATCACATGCTGTCAACTTAAGTTGTATTGTTTTGTATTTACACAGTGGGGTTACATTACCTTATAAATAGGTACTACATTTAATGAACATAGACCAGACGAGGCAACAAGAAACGATGATGGTTTGTTTAGACGAACACAGAAAGACTCCCTGTCCTCTCTCTGTCACACAGGAAGAGACAGAGAGAGGACAGGGAAACACACATGTAGGGTAGACGTACTGTAAGGGCGGATCAGATACAGTGCTGCAGGGATGAGGCACTTTTGTAGGCCTAAGTCAGCATGGACCTGGTTCCCTCAACAAAACAAAGGAATTCTTCACCTTTGGATTCTGGATTATTTGGAAAATAAGATAAACAAAAGGGTGCTTTGACATATGAGGCATAAATGCAATCAGAAACAGCTCATTACAACACTACTACAAATGAACAACATGACTTAATGTCTCTGACAACCTCTGTAGTCTTTTAAACACTTCAGCCTTTTTAAAGACACATAAAAGCTTCAGTGCAGCATTTACTGACTTATGCTACGTCGTAAAACAAAACTGAAAATCTCTTAAGTTAAGACATCTGATCTACAGCCCACTGAAGTGCAAAGATGCTAACTCATTTCTGAGTTTTAGGACTCATTCCTGCAGCTCTTTAGACAAATGATGTCTTCCACAACAATCCCTTACCAACATGGACAGTGATGTCCTGTGTTAGATGATTTGTTGAACCGTTCATACACCCCCACCTCCTCCATGTTAACTGTAAACCCATTAAAGGCCTTCCCATCAAACTTTAAGATAAAAAAAAAAAAGGCTGAAAAAGTGCCTCATCTTCCCAGAAAGCAACAGCAGGCCACTCCAGACTTTATCACCGACTCCGTGATGCAATTAGCCATCACGGTGGTGCAGCTGTGGTTCTGCTGATTGTATTAGAGAATCAGTGATGTCTTTCTGGACAAAACCCCAGAGATTGAGAGAGGGACACTCGCAGAGCCCTAAAACACAATAAAGACAAGTGGCAAAACCCACAGACTGTGTGTGGCTCTGCTCTGAAAAATGAGAAGCAAAGTTTTTTTTGTTGTGGTGGGTTAGTTTTTCTTTTCTTGCTGTCGTTTTACAGCCCAGGGGTCGTTATCTCTCAAACACAGGGAGAAAGCAAGAGTCGACTTCAGACAATGCACATGCACACGCACCGCCGCACTCACAAAACTTCCAGAAGGACGCAGGGGATTGCTGTGAGGAAGCCCTCGGGGGTGAGGTGACTTTTGACATGGACAGCAACATATCATACCCCTGAACACACACACACACACACACAGATCAAGCGTCACAATCACCATCCTCACCCACCCCTGGGGGACACAGAAAGAGAGGCAGGCTGGGGAGATAAGCGCTGACACTGCTGCCTTTACCCCCCTCCCACCACCAACACCACCATCTTTCTCCTCTTCATTCAATTCAACACCCACCCCTCCACTTCCCCTTGTTCCCAGTACGCCTGCCCAGTGTAGGGAGCGTCTGCCAAGTAGAGTGTGTGTGTGCTATCTGATCAATCTGTGGCACACACACACACACAAACACACACACACACACACACACACACACAGAGGTAAAAGCCATTTTGGCCCCTGAAAGCCACTCCATCCAGGGACAACAGACCCCCCTCAGAGAGGCCACGGCTAAAGTTTACAACAATAGGGTTAGAGTAATTAGAAAGGCACTTCCCTTCTGCAAGAAATACTGGGAAGAGAGGAAGGGAGGGGGGTGAGCAGAAAGTACAAGAGAGAGGGGGGAGAGAAGGGGGAGGTAAAGCGACAAAGAGAGTGGCCACAGAGTTGAGCCGTAGATAGACCGAGAGAAAGAATCTGAAGCAGAGAAAGAGGAAAAAGAAAGAAACAGGCCCCCAGAGTACAGCTATAACCCTATCTATTCACTGCAGAGGTTGTAAAGATGGAGGAACAATCAAGGTGGAGAGACAATGAAAAGATGGCTGGAGGGCAGGGAGAGATCACTCCGCGGTCATGACATGTGAGAGGAAAGGTTTACTGCTACTGAGCAGTGAAGCATTAGAATATTAGATCTGAGTGAGAGCTATTAAGGATTCATCCATCAATATTCCCCGACAAGGAAACCCTCAAAAAAACCTGCTGCTCAACCAGAAAAACACACACTGTGTTCACATTTCACTTCAAACTGCACACACTGAATTAAAAATGTGCTTTTGGGACGTGCAGGCTTTTGCTTTGCTAATTAAACAAAAGTGCTTCTTTGACTAAAAAATGTGTTTCAAATCCACCACAGCCCACTTTGTTTCCTCTCAGTGTGACCAGTAGCCCAAGATCAGATCTAATTACAGAAGTCAATCTCAGTGCTATCAGCAGGATGAGGCTCAGATTAGGACCGGACCATATGGCTTGTTGGGGCAACTGTGGTTTATACATAGCACTGTGGGGTGAAGTTAAACACACACACACACACACACACACACACACATACACACACTTACAGGAACTTTGGCTTACTCACACCACATGAGGAGATCTGAGTTAACCCATGCCGTCAGTCCAATATGTCGATGCGATGATGCCATCGGGAGGCATTTTAAATTGACATACTTTAAAATGAGACTTTATTTCCACATAACGATGATGAGCCCGTGAGTCATTTTAATGGGTTAAATATGAATCATCACAAAAACTTCATTTGGAATTTGACAAACTACTACTAGTGCTTCCATCAGCTATGTTTAAGTCTCAGTTCAGACGTGCTCTTTTTATGTGAATGTGATGGAAATTCAACACGATGCATGAATAAGCACCACGTCTACGTAAAAGTCACACTACGTTGAGCCTGTAACATTTCCACCATGAAACTGAACTGAAAGTGTCACACTGATATAATGACTGCAGAGATTAAACATGTCTGTTTGCCTCATTAGAGCTTGTTATCAATATTTTTATACTGACAATGGATCAAATGACTATGTGTAATGTGAAAGGTGTCACTTGTAGTGATGAACCCACAGAGAATCATTGTTTTATGGCACACAGCTTCAGTGTTTTAGTTTACTCTCAGCAGCTAACCCACTGTACACTACCTAAACAGAGCAGACATTAGCTGGTGAACATAATAAGAAAGAGTTGGCAGAGAAGTAAAACAAAGCTGAAAAGAGAGCAGGAGATGTAATTGCAAATAAAGTGATTTTAAGACTGTGCCTCAGTTTGAGACGTGGTTAAGTGAGCTCACTGGTATATTACATATGGAGAAACGACATGATGGACAATCTTAATACATTTTCGGATATATGGCAGCCATTTCTGGTACACCGTGCTAAATATGACACTGACCCTGACCAACAAGGAAGTTCATAGTGCCATCCACCTTTCATTGTTTAGTACTTGTGCTAAGATGCTAGTGCCATGGGCATGCTTAAAGGCACAGCAAAATACAATTAATACAAGACTGAAATTGCTCCAATATAAATGGCTAATGCAAACTTATAACACCCCAGTAAAGTTGAATAAAATCTATCCTAATATTCCAGATATTTGTTGTAAATGTCTAGAGGAAAAGGGAACACTGTTTCATTGTGTTTGGGAACGCTCAAAAGTACAGTCATTTTGGGAGAGTGTCATGGGGGCCATTTCCCAGATGGTGGGTAGGAATGTTCCCAAATTTGGTTGTCAATTCTAAACAATCAGTATTGATTGATTTTGCATTGATTGCAACATACCTTGTGTTGGAAAGACTTACATATATTGGGAAAAGAAAACAGTTTGTTAAAGTATGGAAACCTTTTTTGTAATTTTTGGAGGATGAGAATGTTGCATTAACTTGAAGATCATCACTACTGCTGCTGTTATTTATTTGTTTTTATTTACTTTACACTTATACATTATTTGCTATTGCTGTGGTCATTGTTACTACTATTGTTACTATATGTGAATACTTATACTATTCAGTTTTTTCTGATGTGTGTGTCTGTTTTCTGTGACCTGTTATCTACAAAATTCTAATAAAGATATTAAAAGAGAGAGCAAAAGTTAGTTTGCTAGTTAAATCACCACTTTAGAAGGTGACAAAACTGTTGTTTATAGCTTTTTTTTTTCACTGCTCACAAGTGAACAAAAAATCTCAAATATCAAAGTGATTGATGAGTTGATAAAAATTTTTATCAAAACAAAATCATGTTAATAAACACAAGAAAGGTTAATCATCCAAGTTGTTGAAGAACTTCTTCTCAGTGTTGAAAGAATTTTTTCTTTTTTTTAAACAGAGCCTCATATTTTCAGACCAATTGTGCATGGACAAAATGTTTTAGGAATGAAATAAAAATCTTAAGATTTTGAACTTAAGCCAAGACAAGCTTGCTTGTCTTTGTCTTCATTGCCTTTGAGGCTTCTTTGTGTGTATCTGTTGTGTAACTGTTGATTAGTGTGAAACACGCCTTAGGAATGTGTATCATGTCACGTGCACAAACAAAACGGACACCAAACTTTGGCTTATGGCACTACTAGTGTTGAAAAACCTCCACAGAGCGCCTTTGACGCCTCATCATATACGCCTGTATGTGTGTGTGTGTGTAAAAATCAGACAATTAGCTACATCAGGATTTATGTCTACACATCGCTAAGGCCTTTAATATAAGTCTAAACAGCCTTGAAAGTGTCTTGGCAGATGTTTTTCTCCCTGCAGGTTGGAGTTGTTGTTGATTGTGTTTATACCTGCGCTCGCACAGAACAAGAGTTTACTCATATGAAACCACAGTCCAACTGATAAATCACCTCCTTTGGCAAAAAAGATACGGAAAGGCAGAAACAGTGTTTTGCAGGAAAAGTTAGTGGCATAAATAATGAGTAAATCCTGGCTATGCCTGTTTGGCCCTGCAGTTGGAACGAGGCTAATTAGTCCTTAAGGGAGAAAATCACATTTTGAGAAGAAAATGATTGATCTCACACTAATACAATGCAGTGATAACAGAGGGGGGAAAAACCTAGAGTGAAAGGATAAAAACAAGAAACAACTGATGCAACAGCAGCTAACACACTTCAGAGAGAAAAACACAACAGAAGAATACAGTTATATACCGTAAACGGAAAAGTCCTCTTCATTTGCAAGATGTGTGTTATTGACAGGCAGAGTTTACATCAGAGAGGAAACAGATGCAGAGAGACAAGACAGAGAATCCAGATCAATAATGGGAGAGGGGTCACTGACTCCAACACACACACACACACGCACACACACACACACACACACACACACACACACACAAACACACACACACACACACAGTGCCATTAATAATGTCTTGAAGTCCAGGAAGAGAAAAACTAAATCATGCTACCAGTGACAGGAAGACTTGACTGTAACACAATCAAGCACATTAATGAAAAGTGTCACACAAACATTAGAGGGGTAAATTATGAAGCTCTCTGCTGATTCAAATCATTTCATGAATGTGCTTCAGTATGCACAACAATAAATGGGCATTTGCATCATGTCACAAATTTGAACTGAATTTGAGGAATTCTGCAAACGAAACCGTGAATGAATGTTTGTTTCCGTCCATTATCGTTATGGAAATATTAGGAGTTGGTTCACGAGATGAGCAGTAGGTGGTGGCAATTCTCCAATCAGAATACAAGACAACAAGACATAATTAAAAGAGCGTCAGTCGAACTCCAACCGATGAAAAACGATGCAGGATGTAGATAAAACGTGTGTTTGTGTCATGTATTCATGTGGGGAAGGTTCCATCAGATCTGTGCGGAGTGATCATGGAGGATAGAGCCATGACAGCCAGCTGCTCCGTCCTGTGACTTAAACATCATAATGTCATGTCTGATTAAAAGTATTAACTGTTACCATGAGATTGTTTCCTCTTAATTTCCCAGTGTTTTCCCCTCATTTTCTTTCCTTCCTTGTGTGTGTGTGTGTGTCTCTCTGTTTGTGTGTGTTGCTGGGTGTGGCCTCTGGTTCTCTCTCACCTGCCTGATCACCTCACCATCTGCTCCTCGTCATCCAATCAACCCATGCAGTACAAAAGACCAGCTCTTCCTCCCACACTCCACCTGATTGCTCAGTCTTCCTGGGAGTAACAACACTATGTCTGACTTTGTGTATTTTTTTTTTTTTTTGGAAGATGTTTTATGATTTGTGCTAACCTTGATCTCCTGTGCCTCAGGATATCTACCAACTCTTCACCAGCCAGGTCCAGCCTCGTCTCAGCTTCAATCCTGTTTCTGGATTCTTGCCACCACCAGCCCTGCACCGTTTTGGATTCCCTCAATGCGAGATCTCAACCTCCCCCCACACTATCACCTCTGGTTATCAATAAACTGTTTAAACTCTTCTTGGTCTCTGGCTTCTGTTTGCATTTTGAGTGCGCTAACGTTCCCCGTAACATTAACTCTTCACAGGAAAACAGGAAAAACAGGAAGAAAAAAAAAACACCTCGAGCAAGCAAAGATTTTTTTTTTTTAATTTGCCCTTTACATCAAACTTTTCGAATGTGAACACTCACCACACAGCTAATGTTCAACAACAGTTCAGTACATACAACTACAAGCATCGCCGCAACGTTCAGTGTTGCGTCTTGAGATCAGTGGCAGGTTCAGTCTGTTTCTGATTTAAGGTGTTCGGCTCAGTACAAAGAGTACAAGCTCCTGTTTATACTGAACATGTGCTGAACCCCTCTAGCTCACATCCATGTGTGAATGTGTGTAAGAAAGCTCTTGAGACATGGGATCAGTTTGGAGAGGAAGCCAAGGTAACACATCACTGTCACGATGAGAGCCTCAGGCCTGGCTGCGCGCACACACACACACACACACACACACACACACACACACACACACACATAATACAGTGGGACAGAGCTTGAAAAGTATACAACACACAAGAATGACCAAGCAGAAACTTTACAACCAATTAAGAGCGTCAATATGCTTCTGTAGATTTGACAACATGATCCAAGTTGGTTTATTTAGCTTACTGAGACTTTCTGCATAAAGTGTGCGCCCTAACCCTTTTCCATAGATCTGATAATGGGATTCATTGCTTCCCCTCTTTCCCCTTTTTTCTCTTGTCCCTCCTCCTGTCCTGCACGCCATCCATTTGAAAAGGAAGGCACTGCATTTAAATTACGCAGGCAGTTTACTGTAAGAGTCCACCAGGGAAATCGAAGAAGAGACAGAAAGAGAAAAGGGGAGGGGGGCAGAGTTATGGGAAATAGCATAAGATGGAAGGCAAAGTACATAGAAAGATGTGAATGATAGAGACGGGAATGGTGGGAGGACGTGGAGGGTGGAGTGAGTGAGTGAGTGAGTGAGTGACATAGAGTAATAATGGGGGGGAAGAAAATGAAGTGAGGGAAAGAAGGGCAAAGGGTCAAAGAAAGAATTAAAATTTGAATTAAGAGGTGAGAGAGAGAGAGAGAGAGAGAGAGAAGAGACAGACTTTGACACTGTCTGTCCTCTGTCCTTGATTTGTTTTGTTGTCAAAGATAGAGAAGCCATTTGCCATCTCTCTCTCACTCTCTCTCTCTCTCTCTCTCACTCTCTCTCTCTCTCTCTCTCTCTGTCTCTCTCTCTAGGTGTGTGTGTGTGTGTGTGTGTGTGTGTCTCTCCCTCTCTGTCTCTCTGTCTGTCTGTCTGTCTCTCTCTGACTCTCATGTTGTTTCTGTTGACCACGCCGACTGCCATTCTCTCCTCTTCTTCACTGATGGATGACAAACAAGCCCAGGCAATCGCAGAATGCTCTTTGTCATCCCTGCAGTGGAGGACTGGTGCGTTTGGCTATTTACATGCAAATGGAGGCTCACCCCCTCCATGCCACACACACACACACACACACACACACACACACACACACACACACACACACACCTTCCATCACCCCCCTCTCTACTCTCATTCATTTTGTCCTGCATTGTGTTCACTTCATTTCAGAGGTGTACTTACTGGAGTGTGTGTGCGTGTGTGTGTGTGTGTGTGTGTGTGTGTGTGTGTGTGCATGTGTGTGTGTGTGTGTGTGTGTGTGTGTGTGTGTGTGTGTGACGGGGGGAAGAGTATTAAGGGGTTCCCCATCACTGCAGCCACACATTTTACTGCACTGAATCTGAAACAACCCACAGTTACATGCTAACATGTGTACTATAATTATTCAGAGGTCTGCACTTTGTACCCTCGACTGTTCTAGAGATTTCATTATAAATCAGTTAAATGGACTTTTGGGGGAATTAATCCTATAGATTAATGATTTCTATAGATTATAACCCATAATAGCAAAACAAAAAATGTTTTTAGACTTGCAGAGAGAGTTGTTATTTTTTTTATTCTGTACTAGTGGTTCATCTCCAAAATGTTGGACCTGACCACAAATGGACCTGATGCACATTCATTTTTAAAAATAAATGGGACGTGAGCACAGTAACATCTAATTCAAATAAACCTGAGAATAATTAAACCCGGTCCAGAATGCGGTGGACCTGAACAGTCCATAGAGATGAATAAAGTCTGCACTGCTCCACTGCACTCCTGTAAGGATTTGTTTGTCTGTATATTCATATATGATTAATATGATTACAGCTGTATTATACAGTGTTATCAGTCATTCATTAGCTGCTGTTAATTGTTGGTATTAATACATATATTAATAAACACTTAACTTTCATATATCTCCTTACAGTGACATTATAGTCTGTTATAAACCATAAATGCTAAATGGGGTGGATAAAAAGTGGAGCTGGCACATCTCTCATGTCCAACACTGGCTGATATTTAAGTACAAGCCAGAGAAAGGGAGCAAGGTGAGGAGCTGCATTCGTGGATATCATAAATGATTCACACGCAGGAGAACTCCTCCATCAGCCTCAATGAAAGACAAAATGTGAACTAGCTGCA
This sequence comes from Argyrosomus regius, assembly GCA_946959425.1. Lineage (NCBI taxonomy): Eukaryota > Metazoa > Chordata > Actinopteri > Sciaenidae > Argyrosomus > Argyrosomus regius. The sequence goes on along the minus strand of OX336891.1, from coordinate 28,031,055 downwards.
GCAGCAGTACAGTGTATGTCCAGTCTTCTTTGGCATCTTTTCCTTCAACATCCTCTGCACTGAAGTTACTTATGACTTCTGTCGACATGTGTACTCTGACGATGATGGACAGCTTAACTTGTAACACCACAGTGGCTTAAAGGGCGTGCATAGTTTTTGGCAGGTCTCCATTATTGCAGCAGACACGGCTGCTGTAGAAAAGTCTATTTCTTGTTTCCATTTAGATCATGAACTCATCAGACAGATGACTGTTCCCACAACGTCACTGACTTGCCAAGAATTAGTTGAGAAGACACCACCAATATCACTCTTTATTCTGTCTGAATATGAAGCTACAGCCAGTTAGCTTAGCTCTGCATAAAAACTGGAAACAGCTAATCTGGCATTGCCAATGTAGTCCTTCACGTAACATGACGTTTACTGTACACCTAAAATACATTTTCACAGAGCCAGAATAGCAGTTAGTTTCTACCAAGCAGCAACTTCTGTGGCTGTGAGACTCAGCTCCACCCATGCTCCACACCTTTAGACTAGCAGGGTGGTAACACCACACTGAACTTCACAATAGCTCTTCAGAAACCTGTGGGTGACGTCATGGAGACTATCCCCGTGTTTTATACCGTCCATGGTTTCTACATGTGTCCTGACTTTGTGCTAAGCAAAGCTAACTGCATATTAGCTACACAGTCATGCAGAGTGGTTTCAGTCTGAGCATCACTCTCATTCTACAACTGCAACTATTTTATGATATTCCTGCTTGTATCGTGCAATAATTTAATTGACAGATAATTATTTTTATATTTTTATAGTGTGGCTAATGCTACGCACTGTGTCTTTTACAATAAGTGTGTAATTATCCATCATGGTCATATCTATAAGTAAAAGGTTTATATTGCGTATAGAACTTTTATTTTTATTTAATCTATTTTGTCTATCTGTATTTATCATTCAGTCATCCACTCATGTTTCCTCTACTTGACTCTTGAGCTGCTGTAACGAGTGAATTTCTCCGGGGTGGGATCAATGAAGTGTATCTCATCTCAACGAGGAAGAAAAAAAGAGTATTTCCCAAAATGTCCAAAACTTAAAATTGCTGAAGAAATGAACACACGCAGATACAAAAACAAGTAGGCGAGAGGTTCTTCAGTTAGGACCGCCGCTCCTCGCCTGCTTCTGCTCCTTCCTTCAAACCATTACTGAGGCACAAACAGGCCATTATGCCAGACAGCAGACATGATTTCTCTCCCTCTCTCTCTCCCTCATACAAACTCAGCACACAGCCCCGCTGCTTCCTCTCCCTGTGAATGAAAGAGGAAGTGCAGAGGAGACTGAAGTGTAAAGAGTCCTCTGTCTCCTCCGTCTCTCTCAGACAGGAGTGACACCACAGCCGACAACAACAACAACAACAACGACAGTGACAAGCGGCGCTGCCGAATTATTCATGAGGGCTGAAGAACGCAACCGCAAAGGAGCTCAGTGTCTACAAAACTCACTCACTCAGCAGCCTGTGTGTTTTCAAAGCCGTCCCGTTCATGATGTACAACCCCAAACTTACACCCTCCAAGAAGAGATTTCCCTCTCAATGGTGCCCACCTGGTCTGAGAAAGGAAGGCGCCAAACTAAAGATTCAAGTATCAAAGTGCCTTTTCTCTAACTTGGTTGAAAAGTTTGCAGTTTGTCACAAGTGGCGCTCTGTTGCAAAACAAGACAACTTTGTGTGACACCTGAGTGCATACAAAGCGTCTGTTAAAACACTGTGTGCTGCTGGGAGATGTGTTCCACATCCATAATGAGGAGATAAACAAACTTTGTCTCAAGTCACTTTTGACACAGTGAGACTTTGGGAAAGTTCGGAAACAATACTTTCCCCCAGAAACTGCATTTCATACAGAGAAGAGCCTGTTCCAACAAAAACACCTATTATCTCTCATCTTTGAAAGACTACTGAGCATCCCTTATTGTAAAACTGCATTTAAATGACCTGTTATTGCTCTAATTATGCTTCAGGGGTTCATTTGTTTGTTAAAGAAAGGAAGTTCAGTGTTTTGCTGACGCCGCCTTAAAAAGCTACGGGTCTCTGTGCAGTCAACAGAGCGGCCTCTGTTGCTACCATGCTAGAAATAATAGAAATAAGTTTATTATGTTCTTTTTATCTCACAGCAAGTTGATGTGAAATGGGTTAAAGAAAACTCATCATAAACATCTCTCCACACAACTATAACTGCTGTAAATTATCTAATGAAGGTTAAAAAAAACTATCTTTTATATTCAGCGCAAAAACCACCAGAGAAGTAAATTACTTAGTCTGTGTGACAACGTCTGTGGATTGAACATCATTAAAGGACAGGTTAACATTTAACTCAACTCTTAAGCTCCATTCAAACTGGATTTATTTCTTTAGGGTTGATTTGAGTATTACCCGCACTGGTCAGTGATTTAAGCCCGTCCAGAACGTGTATGTCTGTGATCCACAGTAATAATTAAAACCCTGTGTGGACTTGCAGGTCCTCCTGTAATTACATTAAGTCTGGTTTGGAGAGACACTGCACTTTAAAAACTGTATCAGTGTTTAGCCATGCTAAAGATGTCAGTCAATCAACTGAAATAGCCAGATGGATGACCGTCAAAAGTAGTATATCAACATCTACAATATTGTGCAGATATTCATGGTTCCCAGAGGATGAATCCTCCTAACTTTGACTTTTCGCTGTACTTTGTGTTTAGTGCTAATTAACAAATGTTAGCATGCTAACACACTAAAGTCAGATGGTGAATATGGTAAACATATTTCATCAGGGAATTCTGTATTAAAATGAGAGGAGGAGGTGATTTGTCAAACTCAGACTGCTGGAGCCTCAAATCAACTTGGCTGGAACGAGGACTGTGGATTTTGTCCTCCATCTCATATATTGAACATCAGGGCCGAGATCAATTATTGGCCAGCATGAGCAGGAGAAATGACCAAAAACCATTTTCATGTATGTTTGGGTGTGTGAGTAGGACTGTGACAGTAACAATATAACCACAATACCACGGTCATGTGATGCCTACTGCTGGGCTGATCACTGCAATTTTTTTTATGGGGTCAATCTAATGTTATTCCATTGCTCAATGTGACAGACTCAAATCAAGGCATCATGGGATTGACAGTGCATGGCTCATAACATGCTATGATAACTAACAATAACTGTTTTCAACATGGAAAACCACGAAACATCAGGGATACATTGCTTTTTCACCACGGTGAGTTCAAATCCATACCGCCACAGCCCTCTGTGTGAGTACTGTATTACAGCAGACTTTAAAAAATATGAACCCGTCCTTTAAGAGTCAGTTGTTCTTCTGGACTGAAGCAGCAGGGTTAAGGGGCTGCAGATCTCAGAGTCAAGACCCTGCCACGGTGCACCATGCTGGGGGCACGACTCCCCTGAAGCTCCCTGGAGACCCCACGGGGTTGAATCTGATGAATGTGGGTCACAGGGAGTGTATGTGTGTATGTGTGTGTGTGTGTGTTTGAGACAGTCCACACTCAGACAGCCTTTGGGGTAATAATGAGAAATGGACCTATTTTTCAAAGTAGGCAGTGGAGCATAAAGAGGACACATACAAACACATGAAACATGAACGTCCAACCACACACCAGCATAAAACGTACAGTCACACAAACACACACACACACACACACACCAGCATAAAACATGCAGTCACACAAACACACAAGCTCGTGTGTAATTTAACATACAAGGACACATTTTACAAAACAAAATCTGAAGCCTCAAATACACACAGCATATCTGTGTGCATATTGTGTAACAGTAACGGTGCCCCCGCTGAGCTGCTTGCAGCGCACTTCCACCGTGTTTGCTGTTACTACCATCCTGCCTCGTCTAAACCCAGTGACTGAACCATGAATACTGCATGGCTTTCCTGAAAGCACGGGGCCCTGTGGAACTAGCAGACAAAGTGTGCGGGTTCCTCTGCAGGTCACTGTGCCACAGCGTCTCTGCTCTATATTTACTCTACATGGTCCCGACTGTGAGTTTGTATGTTTGTGTGTGTGTATGTAGGAGGGTGGGGGGTTGAATGGGTGGCTGAGATGCAGGAAGGTGATGTTTGTGCGCATATTTATGTGAGAATCTGGGCGTGTGTTTATGTGTGTCGGGGGGGGGGGGCATACATGCGTGGAGTGTTTGTGTGCACATGAAGGTGAACGCGTACCTATGCATGCATGCACTTAGAGGTGTGTTTATGATTGTTTTATGAACCTGGGGATTCAAGTGTGTGCGTGTGTCTGTATGGAGGTGAAATAATACTCATTTCCTGGTAATGTCACATGTTTGCCTGCATGAACCAATGCTCAGGCTGCATGGAGAATGTATTCAGTGTACCAGAAGAATCATGATGTCTCACACTGGGCAGGGGTGGGGGAAGGGTGTGTGTGTGTGTGTGTGTGTGTGTGTGTGTGCATACATGTGAGAGAGACAAAGATGACCAAACACTAGCTACAGACAATATGTGCGCCACATTTCCCATTTCCCTGTTGTTAGGGGGGGCTGCAGCTCTTTCAGTGATAATAGCAGGGAATGCAGACAATGGTGAAGGTGATTCAATAAACAACCCAGATGCTTCATTCTGAAACAGAAAATACACACACACATATACATGTACACACACACACGCACACACAATATAGGTGCACAATGAAAACCTCCTTTGCAGAACTTGACATATGGCGCACACAATTTCCCTCTCAATTTCAGATCCAACTCCCACAGACGTCCTCGCACGCCGGCAAATTGCCACACCTCCCCCTCATGCCTCCCTCCTCCTCCTCCTGCTCCTCTCTCCTCATCTCCCCATCTCTTCATCCCTCCCTCCCAATTCACTCCTCTTTCTGAAAGTCATCTGCTCGCTAAGCAGTAAGCAACATCGCGGGCCGCTTGCAGAAATGAGAGTATACAAATGATTTGTGGCACAGGCGTCCCACTGGCGCCAGCCTAGATGGCTGCGAGGGGGAGAAGGGGGGGGTCCAGGGTGGGGGGATAATGTCACTTTCACCTTGTGTTTCTCTAGCAGGCCCATGATGATCATTTTTCCCCATTTTCATCGCAAATTTGTTTCGGGCAAGGGCTAGCGAGGGAAGAGAGAGAGCAAGAGAGCATAAGGGAGAGATGGTGGGTGAGAGCAAGGCCCTTCTGAGTGGAAGCAGAGCAGAGAGAGAGGGGGGAGGACTAAACAAGAGAGATAGAGGAGGAGGGTATATATAAGGGGGGATGGAGCAAAGAGGAGAAGAGGTGGGGGCGCATCTGCACAGTGACCTTTTTCTGATCCAATCTCACTGATGAATCCTAATGAAGGATTTAATAAAATCACAGTTTACAATCTGTCTCTGCATCAAAGCGTGCAATCCAATTCAAAACACAGGCCCATCTACATTTCCAATATTGTTGCAAACCCATCAACCTCACCAAGCCCTTCCCTGAAAAATAAAGTGAGCACATGTTTGTGTATGTGTGTGAGAAACAGGGGGAGAGGGAGAAATTGGCCAGGCTGGAGAGTGAGCGGCTGGCACATTTGTTCCAGCTGTAGCCTAATGTCACAACTCGTCATATTCATTTGGCCTTATAATGAGGCTAAAGTCAACAAGGTGCAGCATAGATGAGTGGAACTGCTGTCGCGGCTCACCGCTAAATGAACAGAGAGAAGTAAACAAGAGAGTAAAAGACACAAAGGACATGATAGTGAGAGAGAGAACGACATGGGAAATCATTTCAAACTTGATAATGTACAGACCTGCTTTGAGTGCACACACACACACACACACACACACACACACACACACACGCACACACACACTACATACACAGCGTCATAAGATTGCAATGACATTTCCCTGAAATCAAAAGGGCACACCTGTTACACTGTCAGTAAGCTCTGAGTCTGCCGAGTAAACAAGACAGATGGATAGATCAATGCAACGTTTGAATGTCTGTGAGTTGATGCAGTGAAGTGCAGGAGGAGAGGGGCCGACTGCTGGAGAGCAAAACTACAGAAACTGTGGACCCCAAACCCTTCAAACTCAGTAAACACTCTGCAACAGTGACATCTGCTGGTGAGAAGTTATAATAAGAACATGTCCACCACAGCTTTGAGCAGGGAACACACGAGAGAAGTAAACTAAGATTCTACGAAACATACGCACAAAAAAAAAAATCAGAATTTAGCTGATGTAAAACAAATTATTACACAAAACAAAGTCTAAAAAATAACCCTGATGATGTCACTTTAGGTTTGACACTCCGCACACAGAATAAGTTTCAACAGAAATCCTGAAGAGGTTTGACATAAGTAGGTTTTGTAGCAGAGGTGATATAATATCTTAGAAGAGTACGTTAATCTGGCACTCATACTTGGTGTCTTTATAAATTCCCAAATTAAGCTTTTTTATCTTATGATCCTTATGTCACATTATGTGCTGTCACATGTGATGTTCTTTTTGACATTCTATATGCTCTTTAGGCTGAGCAAATACCCAGAGGGGCAATAAAGGTTTCATTCCTTCATTCATGCAGTCCAATAATCCGGCTTCACCTGACCACACCCAGCTGTGAAGGTGGATATCTACACCTGGAAGTGAAGATAAGAGGACAGCCTACAGGTGCTGCAGCTTTGGAATACCTCTTTCTGTGCACACACCTTTATACACATATATAAACAAACTGGAAGAGGGTTTTATCAAAAAAATATCAAAATGGTTTTATAAACTTGTAGTACTGCCTTTTCCAAATAAAAAAAAAAAAACAGAGCAGACCCCTCGCAGGATATCTGAGCAGGGTGGATGTTTGGAGACATGGAAACATTGGTTCTTTGGTTGAAAAAGAACTCACAACTCCACTCTGCTGCCCCAACCGCCGGCTCCTCACTACATCTGCACAGTGTGTTAATGAATAACATAACTCCATCTGCACTGTATCCACAAAAATGGGATCGAAGCCACACTACCAATAGCACGGTATGGATCAGTGGTATCTCTGAGGAATAGGTGCATTGATTGGATATGAGATCTAAAGTGTGACTGCTGCCTGCATTTGAACAGCTGTAATTTCTCTCTGATTAGACTTCAGATTGCAATTACTTTCTGTATCGACAACACATGTTAATGAGAGTGTTTGTGCCAGAATCCCAATCTACACCAACCGCACTGTGAGCATCTATGGTTTAATACGAATGTTTAGGTGTGAGGTATGTGCTAAATATTTGCTAATTCTGTGTGTGTGTGTGTGTGTGTGTGTGTGTGTGTGTGTGTGTGTCTCCAGAAGGCCTGAGTTGATCAGAGTGTGGAGCGACAGCTGTGCTACAAATCAGAGCCCATTTACTGGTGACAGAGTCATTAAAGCCTGCTCATCTCATAAAACACAATGCACATGGTCAAATACCATTCACTCCATTCATGCTCATAACTCAGTCTACTGGGCACACACACACACACAATCACACACGCTAACACACAGAGCCACATGTACACACACACTCACAGATGCACATACAAACACACAATCTCTCGCAAAGCTAAACCGAGTGTGTCAATTGGAATGAGTATAGGGGGTGGTTAACTATATGTGTGTGTGTGTGTGTGTGTGTGTGTGTGTTGTTTGTGAAGGTGCAGTGATAACGACACAGAGGTAAAGATGGATATTTGCTAAAAGCACAGCAGCAGTAAACACTGTCACACTTTGTCGAAGAGTTGTTTTACGATAAGTGCACACCACAAAACACAGACTATCTGACTATAGCACAAATACACAAAATATACTAAATCTATGGAGATTCATGCAAACCTAGAGCATGGATAATATATACATATAACTATAATCATACAACTATGATTTCTGCTGCCACGGCGAAACATCCTCTCTGCTCTGTATAATGCTCGAGCACAGACTTCATCCATCAGAGTTGGACTGATGTTGAAAATATGATATAGTGGATCACATGAGTGAAGATGCAAATGCAAAATATATCCATACCACTGCTGGATACAGAATGACCTCACTTAAATAATGTCTACATTAAAAACCTTCCTGCAGAACAAACTAAATGTTTTCTTTCGCTTTTTCATCATCACACTGAGCAGCACCTGGTGCTGAAGGAGAGCGTGGGTCAGCCTTCCCCTTCACAGATTTATACACCGATCTGAGGATTAATGTGCCATAGGCAGGCACTGGGGTGTAAAATGCAGCTAACCTCAATCTGATCTGGGGTCAGCCACTAGACACCCAGAAGGTCATCAACCATGTGTGAGCTTGCAGCAACACCTAGGCTGTGTCAGTGCAGCAGCACCGTATGGACAGGAAGGAGCGATGCTGATGGTACGATCACCATTCTAATGTATTCATTTATTTCAACAATACGGATGTATTAAATACCACAAGCATTTTTTTTTTCAATTTTAGTAAAAATGAAAGGAGATTGAGAACATCTCTTATATTATCTCTGTTATACATGTTATGCCCTTGAGGGGATCAGTAAGTAGCAGATAAACTTTACTCAAGTAAACTTTATTTATAAAATACTGTTCAGAGTTACTCTGTGCTGTGTAGCTCAAACATTAGTAAGATAAAACAGTGCAGTGCTCCTTTTCCTGCCTTGTTTCCATTGGTATCCGTTAGCCCAACCCTGAATTGACTGTTACTTTATTAAGTGAAAGAAATGGTTGAAAAAAAACTTGATGTTTTAAAGCGTGGCTAACGGTGGAATCAGTTAATCGCTGAATCCCTTGTTGTGATCGTGTGTGTTGCGTGATCAACAATTTTAAAAAGTTACAAAAACTTATATTGTTATCAGGGGCCCACCCTGGATAAGTCACCAGTTCATCACAGGGCTGACACACAGAGACACATTCACATCAGTTAACCTGCATGTCTTTGGACTGTGGGAGAAACCCGGAAAGAACCCACTCAGACACGGGGAGAACATACAAACTTCAAACCGAGAACCTTCTTGCTGTGAGGCCACAGTGCTAACCACTGCACCACCGTGCAGCCATGTGTATCATTATTTGGAAATTAATGGGTTTTTTTTACAAATGTGTTTTCATATCCACAAACAAAAACCACCCAATCTAAATAAATGTTACAATCTTACAAATAAATCAACCTAAATAAATGTCAGCATTCAGCAGAAATATTCCCAACTTCAGATTCATTCATAACATTTATTTTTGAAAAGCTTCTGATATAAATGTAAATGCACAGATGGTTGAATCAGATCACCTGAGCTGATTAGGACTGGGTTAGATTTGTGGGTGGAATTTTCAAACTCTTTTCGCGTACTCCTGTCCACAAATGCATGATGCATGTAGGTGCTGATGGAAAACTGGAACATCTGGTGATTCATTAATGTGGGAAAGTATTTCTCTCAAAAACATCCAGTAGCTCATCAGTTTATCACATATAGAAATCTGACGTGTGATCCTCTTGAACACCAGCATGACTTCATATATTGTATGAATTGTACTTCTATATATTTCTTACTTGTGAATAATTTATTAGCAACATTGTGTATATGAGCTACTGTGACAAGTGAATTTCCCCAGTGTGGAATCATTAAAGTCTAGCTTATCTTATCTTATCTTATTTCAGTTTGGTTGTATTTGTTTGTGGATAGTAATATAAATTTCATCATTCATTCACAAATCACAATCCACATGTGTAAAGGGACAGTCACAGCAGCATCTAAAACAGCAAAATCAAAAACAAATCAAGTTTGTTAAAATATTGATTCACTTGTGGGGCGAGGTAGATCTACACATATTATTGACACTCGGTTCAACTTTAGTGAAATCTGACATCAGTCTATGTGAAGAGGAAAATGAGAAATGTTGTGCAGGGTCAAAAGATAATTGATTAGATATGTGCCACGACCAAATAAACAGGAGTGAAAGAGTTAAAAAATAAACATAGTTTTTGTTTGATCAAATGAAACTGAAGAAATTAAAAGATGCTGGCCATTCTGACTAGCACTTAAAGGTAAGCTTCTTTCTACATTTTAAACATTTAATAACAGTATTATTTATTCTGTATTCTGTATTCTGTATTTAGTTATATGTTTGACTTATGGGGAAACTGGAGACTCCAAATTAGAGGAAGCCTGTAGTTTATCAGTTGCACCGTCCACACTTATTCAGCCCTCCTCTGTCAAGTAAACTGCTACAGAAAAGAAGCATGGTTTGAAGACAGTTATGAGACAAGAGTTGATGCCACACATCAAATAAACGGACGATGAACTGAGTTACTGAATCTTGTTTATATTTGTGGATCATGAAAGACACATTTGGCACAACCACTGACACTAATTTCTCTGCATAGTTCGTCCAGGTTACCACTTGAGCCTGAACCACTGTGACTTTACTGCGGCTTTTATCATCGTGTCTACGATTCTAGTGCATAATCCTTGTACGATCACATGTAATTCACATCTGGAGGGTGCACAAACACCCCAACCCCAAAACACACACACATACACAGACTTCCTCTCGGTAAGGCATCTGTCTTACCTTTCTCAGAGAATTCACAATCCCTCATGGCCTGGTCACAGTCAGAGCATGTGAGCACAGCTATTGATGACCCTTTGACCTTGAGATGAAGAATTCGGCTGTACATCACCATGTGCCTGAAGACGAATCGCAAAAAAGAAAACAATCATTTCTTTGACATATAAGTCATTATTGAAAGTCCTCAGCTCGGTAAAGCAGTTTTGTTTTCTCTAAATCATGAAATAAAAACAATGCTGTCATGTGACAATTTAAATGATTTACATCACAATCTGCCTATTTATCATTTATAAGCAGCATATAAACACTTAATAAATGGTCAAACACACTATGATGTCTTAAATATTTACTACTTTTCATCTTGTGTAAAGTTTACATAAGTGACATGAAAAAAGAAACCTTACCTCTTCTGACAAAAGTTTGAATAAACTCCCGCTTAAAAATGAGAAAACTTCTCAAGAAAGTTCTGTGTAACTTTTTTTCAAATACTTAGAAGCTAAAATCCCCCCCGAAATTCTCTAAACTTTTAAAAATAACTGTAGAGCCGAACAGCCACCGAACACGATGACAGGACAACAAAAGAAAAAAGTTCCTCTTTTCTTAAAGAATGCTGTCGGAGTGGTTTTGTTGCCACTTAAGCTTTCAGGAAGAGAAGCAGTCACAATGCTATCCTTTGAGGGGTGAGAGGGAGAGCAAAACAAGGGGGTCATACAAACCAAAATATAGCTGGGGGCTTAAAATCCACCAAGCATCTGCCATGAAAAAGCACATTATACTTTTATTTTGAAAAACAGTTAGCTTTAGTGTAGTCTACAGGAAGAGACAAAGCACTAAAATGACCTTTTCAGGGTCTAAAATCAAATCAAATTTTAATTTATATCAGAGACCTGGTTTGTACTTAGAGAAGAAATGTCTCCCACTGAAAAGACATTGAAGAAGTCATGGCAGTCTGGAAGGAAAAAGTTCAAAGTGAATGTAGAGTGTCGTTTAGCAAACTGTTGTGCCCCAGGCAGCTCCAGCAGTCCCACACACAGTTCCCCATTGTCCTGCCTTGTGACTCTATTAGTGTATCTCCTCTCAGCCTGCTCCTTTCACACCACTGTTTTCCTTCGTGAGCTGGCCACACCGAAAGCAACGCAGTGGCAAAAAGTCACAAGACCCACTTGAGACAAGAAAGGTTCAGAATCTCTAAAAGAGGAATCATTACAAATAAATAATCCCATAAAATGTGTGAATGGAGTTATTCTCCACTCATGGTGACTGAAGATCCACAACACACCACAGTTCCCAGCCTGTAAAAACAGTACAGTGGTCCAGCAAGTAACCCAAATAATAAACACTCACCTGGATTTTGTCAGTTTAAGTTCGTTGGGCGCTGCAGGAGGTGAAGACAGGTGGGGAGCTGCTGTGATTTCCCTAAACAAACACACACGGGAGAGCACCTGCAATTCAAATGCAGACCAGCATGTAAAATGAAACATTTGCCTGCATTTGAATATGGCACAAGGGCGTCAAACTGCTCCATGTAAACCACCAGACTCCTTGAATCAAACAAACAATGACGAAAATAAAGTGACTTTGTTCATCATGAAATGACGAGTCATGATTTCATTTCACAGACTACAGATCATTCTGATAAAACGTGGCTGTCTAGTATAGGTATCTAGTGTTGATATGAAGTAAGCAGCATAAACAGAAAACTCTCTTCAGACATTTACAGTAAACAGAAGGTGGTGGAGCTGGTTTCACTTTGACCGAGGCTCCCTCACTGTAGCGGAAAATGCCTGCCCTCATGTGGACAGAGGAGCGAGATGCAGCATGTCGGGGGAAAAAAAGAGAAGTATTACTTATCATCAAATAAGATGCAAGGGTCAAAATGCAGAGGAAGTATTTAGATTTGTGTGCTGTGCTTGTGGTTTGTAATCTTATAGCTACAGAACCTCTGCTAGTGAGCCTGAAGAACATGACAGGAACTATTCCAGACTTCTTCATTTCTCTCATTTTCTTTAAACTGATCAGTCTGTTGGACAAACATCTGGATTTCTCCAGTTAAAGCAGAACAGCACTGTGATTCTTTCACCACCTCTAGTTTTTGGGGGGGTCACTTCTTCTTCTTTTTTCACTACAACTAAAAAGACTCTATGAGGTTCATACACTGACCTCCTGTAAACACTCCACTCCAAATGACTTTTTTCTTTACATTCTGCAAAATTTGGGACCTAGTATGAATATTATGGGGCCAATATTTTAAGTAAATGCAATTTTTGGCAATAGTTAAGAAAATACAGTATGACTGTATTAACAATTCATTTGTCATTATTTTTTTAGCTCAATCGTTTATACAAAATGTTAATAGAAAGAAAATGCTGGAGATGAAACCTTGAAATTTGTTGACTTATTATAAGACAGAAAGGCAGCAAACCCCCACATTAGAGAACATGTGACCCGGAAATGTTTTTGTTGTTTTGCTAGATTTGCTTAAAAGTTACTCAAACTAATATGAATGTGTTAACAAAGAAAAACTGTCAACAGTGACACGTACTGGAAATGGAGCTAAATATGCTTCATCGGGTCAGGTCAGAATGTCACGGGTTACAGAACTTGGCGTAACAAGTGACCTCTCGAGTCATTTCACCACCTGACTGGTCAAAAATATTACAACAAGCAGCAGGGCCGTTTCCTGCTATATGAGGACTATGCGGATGCTTAGGACCCCGCAGCCAACAGGGGCCCTCAAGCTGCAGGTTCAGCATCGATATATTTTGGGAGAATTAAAAGTACCTGTATATTTTGGCACTTGCATGCTGTAGATAATAGTTTTTGCTTATGTTGATCTTGTGCAGTGGCCTAAAACATACCACGATCACAGAAACAGATCCAAAATGGTGCTGAAGGTGTGTTACATGTAAATGTGTCTTACTACGTGAAACATCAGTATTATTTTTTTGGTTGTTTTGTTTTTTTTTATTGTTTTGCACATTAATATGGAGGTTGGTCCATTGTATTTTTATTCATATAAGTAGGTTTAGTTGTTTATGTTTTTATTGGTTTGGCTTGGTGGGGAGAGTTATTATGTCATCTTGTTTTCAAGTTTGCAATAAACATTTTTCAGGAACATGCTGCATCTGTTGCATTTATTAATGTACTCGAGCCTGTTTTCCTCTTGTTGCATCGCTACAGATCATCTGAAAAGGCTAGGAACCCCCCCCCCCCCCACCCAATAGCATCTTGCATAGGGCCCTCAACCAGCTAGAAACGGCTGTGACCAGCAGGAGCCAACATGTCTGCACCCTCATCAACGGAAGGAAGTTACTCTCCCCCTGTCGACCCCCCCCTCCATGTCTTTGTACGTTTATCAGCGAGCATCGCTGACCGTAACTCCACCGTAACTCCACCTTCTCCACCATGATTGGCTACGTTCACTGCACCTGTTCGACCCTCGCGCCAATCGGCACGCTTCGGTCGGTCTGCTCCAAGATGGCGGCTTCCAGTGCTCTGCATCATACATCATCGCATTTGAAAGCTGAATATTACTAAATATTACTGAATATTACTATCTCCCGGCGGTCTAACCGTGTGAGGAGGCAGACCAGGAGAAGTTGAGCGGTGCTGACTTACAGACGGTGAAACGCGGAAACGGTTTCTCCATGGTTCGTTCGTGCGAGGAGCCGGTTTCGGTGTCGGCGTAGAGGGGGGTTGTGTTATGCGAGTATGGCCACCGAGAACAGGATCAATTTTTGGAGGAGAAACGCAAAGGTTCCCGGAAGGTGAGCTTGTCTTCCTCTCTTTTTTATACACGAAGCGGGGACACACTCCTGCAGTCTTTTTCTGTTCAGTGTTGTTGTAAATATGACCCACGGTCAGCACACGAAGATTAATAACAGCCTGCTGTGGCTTCAATCAACTCCTAATGAACTACACTAACCAAACACTGAGCTCTGTAGCTCATATACGTACGTATAAATGTCTCCGAGTACCTCCACATGTTGTAGCTGTGTGTTTTAATTCACTTGACCGTGTGTCTTTATCACGGCCTCCAGCTGAGAGGCACAGCTCTCCATCTCTGTCTTCTCTGCGGTTTGAACCGCTCAGTGTCAGTGAGGTGTCAGCTGTCACAGCCCGTGCATCGCCCGCCATATGCTTTCTCAGCCCGAGTTGAGTGACACCTCACAAAGACGAGCTGCTGAGAGAGATGACAGCACTGTGTCTTTGTCAGGTTTGTTAGAAGAGTCACAAGCGTAGAAGCTAAATGAAATGCATCCTGGTCTTTTATTAAAGAGTTGACCAACAGCCGGTCGTCCAGGTCAAAGTTCAGGCAAAAAAGAGACTGTATGATGTGTATGAGCTGGAAATAAATTAGTATTATGTTTCTTAAGTGGGAGGAAACATGTGGAGCATCAGTTTTAGTTAAAGCCAGAGCACTATGCTGTGGGTTAAAAAAGATATTTGAATCCAGGCAGCTGCAGGTGACATGTCCTCACTCTCTCTGTACAAAGCAACAACATATGTAAAATAACACAAGCTAACATCAGCACAGACAAACAGAATTCTCTTGTCATTTCTGACTGCCGTCATCAGAGGCAGAGCTTTGTAAGAATGTCTTCATGCAGATGTGTAGAAGAGTGTTTAAAGTCAGCCATGTTTAAACTATCCTCTGGGTTCTTCAAACATTGTCAGCTCGTTATTTTTCATAAAAAAAACTGTGACTCACTGTGACTTGAATGTAATGGTAATATATGAGGGGCTAGGCTAGTCTCAGCCTGTACAGCTTGCTCAATAGGCGTCATGGTAATGGGTTATAATGGGCACTGAGGACCTGCAGGTATTCTCATCTCTCACCAGGCACACTCGTGGAAAATAGAAACTGAGCAGACTTCATTGATAAGACATGACCTGTCCATGCTCATGCGTTCATATCTTTATTGGCCTGAGTGTCTTTATGACTGTGAAGTCTCTGAGTGGATGTCCTGCCCTGTAGAGAGGATCTCTTAGGAGAGGGCGTTGCTGTCTTTGTCACACACACTGATCTTTCTCAAACTGTGGTGGGTGGAAGCCTGGAAGTCCAAACACAAACATATGTTTGAACAGGAAAGCGAGCAGCTAGTCTTGCCTGCCTGTCCTTGAGCCGCTCCTGATAAAACAAGTCTGAGGCTGGTAAACAAGAGACTCTGGCACTGCCAGATAATCAGCAGGCCCGGTTCTCAGCCAGCCACCGAGCTTACTGTCAGTTTACTCATACAAATGACATGAATAAAGGAGACGTCTTGGAGCCTCAGGCATGAGGAGCCACAGTTTGACAAAATCCACATCCTAGTAGTGATATTTGTTACCTTGTGATAGTCCCACAAAAGCCTCTGCGTTACTCTGAATAAGGCGCTTATCATGATTGAAATTTCTGCCACACTGACAACACACTGATGTAGAAACCATCTTAGACCATTGTGCTGAAAAAAGAGAAGTCATTAAAAAAAGACAGCACTCTGAATGAAAGACGTCAGACAACACTCAAGCTGCCCTCTAGTGGCAAACTTATGGTTTCTATCCAAATGATTTGATTACAAGACATAACTAATGTCTGACTGTGCTGTTAACACAGACCCAGATGTGCACACTTGCCTCAGTTCCCACACTGTGTAACCACAAAGTGAGGTTTGAAGTTTGAGCACACATTCCTTAATCAAGTCTAAAAGTTTGAATGGGGTGCAGGACCTGCTGGTCACAGCGCTCTATGAAGGAAAGGAGCCTTGGTGCCAATTGTGGTTCTGGCCCAGATCCCATCCTACGACTCTTGACCGTGTTTGCTTTGGGTCGCCAGAGAGTTGGAAAGAAGCTGAGCATTAAGATTCTCACATCCGCTGAACATAATGTCCACCACAGGGTGGTGAAGAACACAGGGTCTGTGCAAGCTGTCCTCTAGTTCTGTTTGATACACATTCAAACCGCCCAATCTAAATGAGACCGGGTACGGGTTAGGTTATTTTCTAACAGGGACGAACTGAGCTGTCATTTGTTAGTGGAAGGCACAATGTGAAGCTGCAGTTGCTGGCTCTTCACAAAATACTCCCCACTGTGTTTTTAGGCATCAGAAAATCATTCAAAAACATCAGCACATCATTGGGGCATTACCCAAATGACACATTTAAAGGAATCCCAGAACTGCTCTGAAGCAAGAATCCACTCCTCCCTTACTCTGCCAGCAGGGAACCACAGATGTGGGTGCTGCACCCACTGTGCCTTCATCCATAAGTGTAAGCCTCCTTACACAGGAAAACAGATACCCATACACAGGTGATCACCTACAGAACCATTCATGTCAGTCAACTTCTTTGCTGCCCACGGTTTTGTCAGGCTGTCAGTGAGCGCGGCCTGTTTCATGCAGGCAGGTCGTGCCGTCAGCTGTCTACAGTATACTGATACTGAGAAAGTCAAAATGTGTGTACGGGTAATGATCTTAAGAAGGATGCAAAACCTTATGGGTGTATACAAATACACATTTTGTATTCTGATATTTAAATGAGAAAACAAAAAATACAAACTGTTTTTCTCTCTCTCTAAACATATGTGTGTGTATATGGAGTTTTGTCTATATGGACACTTGCCTGACAAACTGACTTTGTAGGTTGCATCAGTGCATCAGTCGAAGATGAGTGTGCAGACAACTTCTCCTTCATCTTCAGTGTTTGTCATGCACCTCACCCACATTCTTTGCTCATAATAATACTGGGCACGTTGTGTATGACAGCTGTATATCCAAAGTGTCATTTCTCAGCTGTGATCCTTTCTCTTCTGTGATCCTTCATTGTTGTTGTGGAATAGATGAACTGATCAACAAGGAAACAAGGCAAAATCTGTATTAAAAAAAAATCAACAAGGACAAGACATAGTCTGCCAACGTTCCTTTGAATAATAATTGATGAGTACATTTAGCACTAGTTAGGTCAAAGACTGGGAGGCTGCTGTGTTTTCCTGCACAGAGGTGACAGCGTTTCACATGTCATCTTCTACAGTGTACAGCCAGTTTATGGAGCACAGCATCCACCTCTCGACCCACGATTGAGACGCACGTAAGTGCTGAACCAAGCTGGACTGCATGGCGTCGTGTTACCCACGTCTATCTCTTTTCTTTATTTATATTTGTGTTATTTTCAGCCTTTTTTTGCAGCATTTTGTTCCATGCTTTGCGTAATTGTACATATTGTGAATTGAATGCACCTGTACTGTACCCGTGTCAATGTTTACGTTTTTAAACGTATTTTTGTTGGATTTGTAGTTTTTGTTCCTTTTGGTGATCATCTCCTAAAGTTCTGTGTAATTAGCTAAAATTGTTTCCATGAGTGAGACCAATATTACTTCAATTTTTCTCTCTTTTGTTTGTCTCTCTGTCTGTTTGCTCTCTCCATCTGTCCCTCTGCAGGTACCCCAAAGACACAACGCCCAAGTTGAACAATCTCAAGTCTAAAAAGGCCTCCAGCTTCCATGAGTTCGCCCGCAGCACCAACGATGCTTGGGACATCGACGATGAGGAGGACGAGGATTTCCTCGGCACCCAGCTCCCTTCATCCCTGCCATCGGGCCTGCACTCAACGTCCTCACAGAACCAGGTATCTACAAGTCATTTTTATACAGAGTAGTTATGGCTGTTGAGTTGGTCTGAAATGAAAGGAGGTGTTCTGATGTGTTTCCATGCAGCAACAGCAGAATCAGGGCGGTGACACAGAAACAGGCGTGTCACACAGACTGGAAGCCGCCAGGACAGAAACTCAAAACCTCCAGGATGTGCAGGAGGAGGACACAGAGTGTGAGCACGTCAACGGCAAGGTTGTCAAGTCTAGTAGTGATGCCCACCTCAACACGTCCTCAGGTATGTGTGTAATGTGCTGCAGCAGCTCATATGGCATTAAGAGCTACTGAGCAGCTTATCAGATGATTCATAGTGAAGCTAATTACAGACTTTGTCAGGGGGCTAATCGTGCAGTCAGGATGAGTGGGATTCTATCAGGCCTTCAGCATGAGGCCTGCAGTCCTCACACTGTTTCTTCAAATGCTCTTATCACCATGAGTGCTCCAGGAACACAGTGTTACTGTGCACTGACACTGTTTTGAACACATAGGTCTTTGAGTTTACCTTCACGTGAACCACACATAGATAATTGCAGTTGCATTGCGTGTGCACGTGCCATGATCAACAAGAGCAGACTGTGTTTGTACTGGGCGGTGCCGATCTGAAACTATATGAAAGTGTTTTGTCGTGGGGCAGGATGTTGAAAAAAACAAACAAACACAGTTTTGATTTAAAAAAAAAAGAATCACACTAAAAATATCACACTGCTGCGTGAGCTGCAAGCATGCCACAGATAAAAAAATATGTTATGTTTTAGAATAGCCTGTTAGTCAGTGTGCTGCAGCAGGGTTTGTTGCTATTCATCAGTCCAGCTAACTTGCTGTGAGTAGTCAGTACTAATGTGTGAACACCATTTATTGTTTAGTGGGCAAGAATAATGACATGGTAAATTGCAAGTCAGACAAAAAGAATGAATACACACTGAAATCATTTTTAAAGAATATAAAAGGAAAATAAACCTCCAAGAATGAATCTGGTTGGACTGGTTGGTGCAACCAGGAACCCAGTCAATAATCACAGGACAGACCAAACCAAAATAAAACAATACACTATACTATACATTTGTATAGACTGTTAATAATCCACCTCTGTACTCTAAATAGTCCCTCACTCCAAATCTAATCCAGAATCCTGAAGTTTAGATGTGAAGCTCTGCTATCTCTCAGATTAACCATAGAAGTGAACGTGGTAACAAAAGGAGAAATTAAATGTCTAGACTGACACACGTTTCTGTCTTTTCCTTTGTATAGGCGGGGGTGGGTTTTGAAGGTTATTATATATCGTGGTTCTTTCTTGTTTTCACAAAACTCATATGTTTTAAGCACTGTGTTTCTAGATGTTTTTTATCTTCCTTGTTCGGCCACAGTACGCTCCACGCTGCAGAAGCAAAACACTCTCCCCGCCCGTCCCATCATCCCGCTGGTGGCTCGCATCTCAGACCAGAACGCGTCGGGGGCACCGCCCATGACGGTGCGCGAGAAGAGCCGGCTGGACAAATTCAAGCAGCTGCTGGCCAGTCCAAACACTGACCTGGGTATGAGAGCAGCACACACTATCGCTGAGTAGACATGAATGTGCTGTCTGTCTATCGCTGTGTGTTTACATCTGCTCTGTGCTGTTACAGAGGAGCTCCGGAAGCACAGCTGGTCGGGCATACCCAGAGAAGTCCGGCCAATCACATGGAGACTTCTCTCCGTAAGTCTCATGACCTTGAGTTTTGCAGTATCACATGTTCCGCTCTGCTCTGATCTGCTCTGATCTTGGCTTGTTGCACAGAGTAGAGAGTAGCAAGTTAAATTCCTTTTCAGAACATGCTCTCATAATGTCAAAAGCCTTATCCTTCTAGGCCACCTTATCTCCTCTCCTTTCTCTTATCTTAAATAGCTGGGCTGTTCCGTTCCTCTGAAACTGTTTACGTAATCAAAAAGAAATCTTCTCCTCACTGACAATTTGTCTCTGTATTTTCTCTCCTCTCCTCTGGGTCTGACAGGGCTACCTGCCGGCCAACAAGGAGCGCAGAGAGCTGGTGTTAAAAAGGAAGCGAGAAGAATACTTTGGCTTCATAGAGCAGTATTACCACTCCAGAACAGACGAGCACTATAAAGACACATACAGACAGGTAGTGCTACCACTCATCAGTCCAAAGAATCTGTAACCAACCAACTATGATATGATACAGACCTGTTATCAGCTGTCCACAGTAACATCTCAATAATCTTTCTCCCTGTTAGATCCACATTGACATTCCAAGAACCAACCCTCTGATTCCCTTGTTCCAGCAGCCCGCAGTACAAGAGGTGAGACCTGAACTACTGAAGAGCAGTCAGTAGTCTCAGTAGTCAGTTGTTTATCTCAAGTGCATGTGGATGATTCTGGTGATTAAACATGAAGCAGGAGCAGAATCTTTGGCGTCAGTTGTCCCGGTGTCATAGAGCTGGCTCTCATTTAACCAGGCTAGTGCACCATGAGAACTGCTGCACGGCTAAACTAACTGCTGACCAATCAATTTACTGGATATACAGACAGAAGTATTTAGTTTACAATACAAATGGTTTTGATTAAAATACATTTTTTGTACAACCATATGTCCAAACTGGACTTCTGTAGTTTCTCTGACGGTGTAGATCAGCTTTCTGACACCGGTTATCCCGAATCAAGATGATAGGCTCAGTGAAGCAAGAGGTAACCTAAAGACAGCCAGACTAAGTTGAACTTGTGCCATGATACAGGCCCCAGGACTCCTTTCAGCAAATCTCAGACTTGACTTGAAGTCAGCTCAAACACAGACAAATGAGACTGGAGAGGTTGTAAGTGTGCCAGCCACAGAGGAAGAACCTGCATCAGATTGCTCCACTGCAGAGGAACTTCTCTGTAAAAAGGAACTTCACTGACAATGACTTGTTCCTCAATTGTGGTGATTTCATGTGGCTTTCAAAACACCAAATATTTGTGTCCAGATTTAGCAGAAACCTGTGATCCTGTATATCATACTGATATAATTATGACACATTAACTTTCACCATATTGTTCACCATGCCCAGCCCTAAGCATAATACATACACACATTATTACACTCCAGCTGGGAGATGTCAGAGTTTTGGCTCAGTTTTCTTCAATTTTCAGAAAATGTAACACAAAATGTTGAATCTCACACTGCACACAGAATAATAACAACAGAGGATAGGTAATACATCGATATCAAATGCTCATCAGAAATAATGCTGTTCATCAGTAACAGAGTCTGTGAGTCTTTTCTCACAAATACAAAAGTAGCGATGAGTAAGGCATCTTATTTATTTGATATTTACACTTCTTTATTTTGTCATGAATCTAGATAACAGAGTTAGTCTGACTTTACTCGACAGTCAATCCTTCGTTCATACAGAGGAAATGATGAGTGTTCTTCACTGTGTCTGTTTCTGTATCAACCACACAGTTTGTTTTTACTGAACACACCCACTTTAGATGTTGTTACGTTGATGGTTACATCACTGAGCCTGTGGAAGCTGTGTGTGTGTAATGTGTTCACAACTCTCAAAGTATTACCTCAACTCTCCAACAGGACTGAGATTAGTTTGATTTCTAACACAAAGCGTGTGTTACAAACTGTTTGAAAGACACAGGTCTTTACCATGCTGGATGTCATTTGTTGCAATAATATTGTTAGCTTGAATTCTTCTGGACATGATAATCGTGTAGTGAAATCTGATACTGTGACAGCCCGAAAGGAAAAGAACGTTTCATTTGTCTACTCTGGACTGCCACACATTTAAAATGTATCACAGTAATTAGCCTTTATGTTGCAAGGCTGCTCACCAGGGTGACGTTGTTCAAATCAGGAGACTCCAGGAGGCAGTGTGGAGTGTGTCATTTTGTGTTTTAAGAATTCAGTGTGTCAGTTTGGCTCTTTGCATGAAGAGTTTCACACACTGAAGTTATGAATCATGGTGACAATGATCTCTGGTGTCTGCCTGTAAGTAATCAGCCATTTTGTTGTCTTTCATTCGTCAGGTGTTTGAGCGTATTCTTTTTATCTGGGCCATCCGTCACCCAGCCAGTGGTTACGTCCAGGGAATCAATGATCTGGTCACACCATTCTTCGTCGTCTTCCTGTCCGAGTTTGTCAGTAAGTTACTGATGAGAAAATTCCTGCATAGAGTCGTGTTCTATTCACACCTAACCTTTTAGTTTCTGATTTACATTATTTGGCATTTTTTTGCCTGGTGATGGATTCATGTTTTTACCTCTGCTTTACAATGTTGTGACCAGGGCTGCCCCTGAATCAGGATTTGAAGAGTCTGCATTTCAAACTGAAAGTGATTCCTGCTTTTTCTAATCTATATTTCATGTTTAAATCGGTGTCCGCTCACCTGCAGGGCAGCAGCCCAACACTCCACTCTTATATCAGCCTCCATCAGTGTCATGTTGTACCTGCAAGACTCACATTTGAATACATTTGTTCATTATGAAAGCGTCAGATTCCCACAGAGTCAGAGGAAGTGAAAGTGTGCGTCCTAGTCATAGTTCAGTTGTAAAATTCTAGTGCACTACAGCTCCTGCCACACTGCACGGCAGTAGAGGAGATTGTACCAGTGTCTGGTTCAAAAGTAGTTTATCGACATCACTGACAGTCAGCTCTGGAGCTAAGAGCATCGGAGCAGCCAACAGACACGAGTCATGTTCCCCCGCCTCATGCTGTCCGATGTCACAGCGTCCTCTGTTTCCATTACCCTTCTCTACTTCCATCTTCTCAGAGTGATGACTCCAATCACTGACTTTTCAGGGGCAGCTCTGGTTGTTATAACATCCGAGGTGATAAACATTTCTTTAAGCAGCCTCAGTAGGTAGCAGCATTCAGAGATCTACGAGTCATCTGTGTGAGTTCAGTGTTATTTGTTGTTCCAGCGGAGGATGTGGAGAACTTTGAAGTGGCAGCGCTGCCTCTGGACACCCAGAGAAACATCGAAGCTGACAGCTTCTGGTGTATGAGCAAGCTGCTGGATGGAATACAGGTCGGGCTACACACACACACACACATCTCACACACACACACACATCTCACACACATCTCAATAAACACTTATCTAAATCCTTTCAGGACAACTACACCTTCGCTCAGCCTGGAATCCAGAACAAAGTGAAAGCTTTAGAGGAGCTGGTCAGCAGGATAGATGGTAAGCGGACTCTGTCTGTCGTTTCATGTGTCACATCAGGTGTTAGGTTGCTTCTACTTTGTACTGATGTCTGCCCCGCTCAGTCCTCTATTTTAGGCTTGTTTACTATGAGCTCATGAAGAAAGTGACCTAATTTTAACATCTGTGTGTGTGTGTGTGTGTGTGTGTGTGTGTGTGTGTGTGTGTGCGTGCCTGTGCGTGTGCGTGCGTCCAGAGGACATTCACAATCATTTTAAGAGGTATGAGGTGGAGTACCTCCAGTTCGCTTTCCGGTGGATGAACAATCTGCTGATGAGGGAGCTGCCACTTCGTTGCACAATCCGTCTCTGGGATACCTACCAGGTAGAGCTGCAGGGTGCACGCCATCATCAAACATTTACAGTAGAAAGTAATCCAGATGCTCCATTCTACTGTATCTGTAAAGTGGACTGTGTTTAGGACAGACTAGGCTCAGTCACAGCTGTGTTCTGATTGGCTGTGATATCGCTCTGTGGTCCTCAGGCTGAAGCAGAGGGTTTCTCCCACTTCCACCTGTACGTCTGCGCTGCTTTCCTCATCGAGTGGCGTAAAGAAATCCTCTCCATGGTTGACTTTCAGGTACTGATGTCTTTGTAGTCGTATTAATTCTTTGTAGCTAAAATACTCATCAATCAATCAATCAACTGATCAATCAGTCAGTCAGACTTTATTTGTATAGCACTTTTCATTAAATGTAACACAAAGTAGGGTGTCGTTTAGCTCAGTTGGTAGAGCATCCGCCCCATGTACAAAGGCTCAGTCCTTGCTGTAGCGGCCCAGGGTTCGAATCCGACCTGCGGCCCTTTGTCATTCCCCATCTCTCTCTCTCTCCCCACATTCCTGTCACTCTTCAGCTGTCTCTATACAATAAAAAAAAACTTGAAAAGGCCAAAAAAATATCTAAAAAAAAAAAAAAAGTAACACAAAGTGCCTCACACACAATAACCCCTCAACCCTCCACCCCATTATAAACATAAGCACCACACAAACTGAGGAAGTGCTATCTCATCATCTTACAGTGAAAAAACACCAGAGGCGAAAATGTAATTAATCAAATAAAATACTATTAATATAGTAAAGATTAGAACTGCTAAACATCAGCATGTTTGCATTGTCACTATGAGCATGTGAGCATGTTAGTGTTAGTGCTTGTCTGGTGTCATAGTAAAGTGAAAACTTTTTGGTGGTTTTGGACTGTTGGCTGGACAAAACAAGACGACTTGAAGACGTCCCCTTAGATCAATGTGATCAGCATTTTTCATTTTTTTCTAACATTTAATTGACTGAACCATAAATCAGTTCATTGAGACAATAATTGTTAGATTAACCATTAGTTGCAGCCCTTAAAGGCAGCTCGATGGTTCCCACAGTGAAATATTTCAAAATTACGTGTTCAGTAGTCAGACATAGGGTTATGGTTTAAGTTATATATTTGTGAAATGGAATACGTACCCTGTTATTATCCCCTGTTCTCCAGAGTAGTGTAAGTGAGAAGTAAATGTCTCTTGTTGCTTTCAGGGCCTTCTTATGCTACTGCAGAACCTTCCCACGATCCACTGGGGTAACGAGGAGGTGGGTCTCCTCCTGGCTGAAGCTTACAGACTAAAGTACATGTTTGCAGACGCACCCAGCCACTACAAGAGATAGGCCGGAGGCCGCATCACTGCAAACACAGCACCTTCACCAGACTGTGACCGGATGGACCGAGTGCACCTGACGATCTGCAGACATCAACCTGAAGGGAAGTCTTCTCGTGCAGCTCCAGGACATCTGCAGGATGTCATCCCAGAGCCACAAAACTTCTCCTGTGAAAACCAAGCTCAGTGAATGTCACACTGGATTTGGATTTATGGTGCACCCACAGAGCTCAGTGAATATGAGACTATTTGCAGTCAGCATACTGCATTGTATCAAAGGACTGTTACAGTATAAAAACATAGCTATGCCTCTTGGTTTACTTTATTGTTTTTGCTCATGCACCATTGATTGTCTCCAGTGAAATGTACACTCAGAACAACTTGCTGTGATATAAAGGGATGATGAATGTTTGTGAGATCATCCTTTTAGTGAAAGATGATATCTACAGATATTTTTATTCAGTTTTTTTTTAAGAGGGAAATGAGGCGACTACAATACTAGTCCGACACTGTGGAGCTGTTGTGAGTTAGATTTTGGTTTAAGGTTACCAAATCTGCACTGTACAATCAACGTCTAAAGGTCCTCACTTTGGACTTGAATCAGTCACTTTAACTGACTCTCATATTTTGGGTTGTTTTTTAAGTTTTAAGACCCAAAAGTAGCAAACAGATGCTGTGTTTCTTTTGGAACTGATCTGGTGTCAGTTTTCCTTCCTGGTTCTTATGAATCAGCTGATGAAGAGAAATGTTTGAATCACTGAACAGTGGGAAAATTTGAATTTTTCTGCTTCTGACTGGACCAGAAATAATGGAGACCTTCTGATTAATGTAGCTGTTCATAAGTCAGCTGAAGATTAATCTAAATTTGATTCTGTTTTTGAATTTTTAGTTTTATTTAGAAGTGATGGCACATATTAACACGATGGCACAAAATGAGAGAAGTTCTGTCTGTTTTGTCCTGAGTGTGTTCATTTTACCAAACTAATGTCTTTATGCATAACTATGACAGTAGTCTTTTAAATGATCTTGCGATAACCTCTCTATCTCATTAGATACCTGTGGTCAGTGTACAAACAGCGTATGCATAACGAATAGATGAAATGTTGGATTTCCTCAGTTTACAATCATTTCAGTTGTTTTTGGGGTTGAAGACGCTT
This sequence comes from Argyrosomus regius, assembly GCA_946959425.1. NCBI lineage: Eukaryota > Metazoa > Chordata > Actinopteri > Sciaenidae > Argyrosomus > Argyrosomus regius. The sequence continues at coordinate 28,004,896 of OX336891.1, read as the reverse complement.
AAAAAGCGTCTGTCCGTGCTCGTCGGTACTGAAGGATATTTAGTCCCATCGTCCTACTTGAGACAGTCCAGTGGACACAGTGCAGCTCAGAATATGACAATGCCTTTTGTTATGAGCATTTCTATTGTACGCCTGTCTTTAAACGTGTAACCTGGATACATTCTTTGTCATCGTCAATGCTTGTGTTTTATATTGTCTGAGCTTCTCGTTAGGTTTGTGTCACATCTGTGACTTTTTCCAGCTGCTGACACGATCCGACAAACTGGGGGAGGGGCTGAATCTGTGTGTGTGTTACTACTCATCTACCTTCATTACCAGTGCTAATTATAACACACTGTATGTTTGAAAGATCTGACAATCATTAGACTTTGGTACTTTGATTTCCATAATGTTAGATGTGTTTTTAAGGTTTTTGCTTTGCTTCACATGTGAAAGTTGAAACATTCTGAATTAAATGCTTTGTGAGTAGAGTCTAGAATCAGGAAGTGGATTCCTGGCAACTACCCTGGTCATTTTAGACTGCAGAACAAACTGAACAGAGAAACATCTTTCATGGTTAGAATGAGTCTCATATTCAGGAAGTGCTTCTGAAGATACTTCTTAAACTGAATCACTGGAAACATCCAACACTGTGTGGTGTTCCTTTTTATGGTTCATTCATTGTTAAATTGAGTTCATCATCCTTGTTTAAAGCAGTCTGAAATATGTTGGATGTTGGTTGTGAGTGTTACAGTATGCCTTTAGCCTTAAAGTAGGTGTTCTTCATTCAGGTGCGCCAACTGATTGTGTCACTACCAAACAGGTATTGTTCACTCCACACTGTTTTTATCTAAAGGTCATCTGTCCTCAGAAAGCCACAATGATAACTAAAGACTGACAACATGAAAACCTGTTGATTTGTTTCTGAAGTGTTCACGCTGTTTCAACGATAAAATGCCAAAATGTTTATTGGGCCAATACAATCTGTTTTAGAGTGCTTCAGTAGTCAAGAATAATCACATTATTACAGTACCTGCTGTATATTAACTTTTTGTTTATATTAAACGATTGTTCTTCATTTTGGCATTCTTGTGTGTGTGTGTGTGTGTGTGGGGGGGGGGGGGTAATATTTTTTCATGCACTCAATTTTAAGATTTTCATGTTTATTTTACTGCACTTTGTCTATTAGAATCTATAGATTTCTCCTAATTCAACAAAAGTGTACATTACATAATGCATCATTTGCATATTCAAACATAAATATTTCAGAAAACTTCTATACAAAAAAAAATTGTTAATATAAGTAATCAGCTAGATCCTGTTCACCTGTAGTGTCTCAGTTTTACGATCCATATCTTTAAAGGCCAAAGCAGACTCTGAGCCACATGTCTTTACTTCAGTAGTATTTCCATACAACAAACCTCATCTATAATCTGAAGCTTTGTACTGAGGGCTTTTTTTCATAGAGTCTGATTTATCCAACATTTGATTCATAAAAACATGGAGCACTGATTGCAGATTTTTATGGTCGTTAACAGTATTTTCTGATTTATGTGAGTGATAAAAAGGGGTCTCCAAATAAGATATCCAATGTTCACACCCTCAAAAAAATGTTTAGGCCAAAATGCAGGACTTTTGCATCTCAAATCCATAGAAAATTTCCATCCATTTGAATTACATAGGTTTAATATAAATTAACTAATAAACTTAATGTGAAGCAAGTAATAGATTTATGTAATCGTATTAATAAACTCAATGTGCTTCCACTACACAGTAGTGTAGTAATTTTCAGGTTCATTATTAATGAAGCCAATTTGTTTTGCCCAAACAGTGAAAATGAATGCAGCCATTTTGAGTGGATGGAAATTTTCTGTGTAATTGAAATGCATAAGTGCATTTATGTTCTGACGATATATGCGAAACATTTGCATATTTAAATATAAAATTTCAGAAAACTTATAATACAAAAATAAAGTAATAAAGTAATCAGTTGTGGAAGTTTGATGGTGCCTGTTAACATTTTACCGTGTTCACCTGTCGTGTCTCTTCTTAAAACTAATTTCAGGCTGCTCTATCAAACACATTATAATTAATCTTATTTAATAAACCTCAACAGATGTTTTGAAGTGGGCGAGTGACGTGCCGGAAGTGACGCGGGCAGCTCAGACTCAGAGAAGACCCCCATAAAGTTCGCTTTCACTTGCAGCCATGCCAGTGTGGTTTGTGTCAGCCGAACCGAACCTTTACCGGACACACTGCGGGAGTTCGACCAGCTGCCGACACACACGCTGCGCCCCGTCCGCCTGAGAGCCAAAGGTCAGCCGAGCAGAGCGGAACGCGTCCATTTGTAGCATGTTAGCGCGGCTAGCGACGAGCTAACGTTAGCAAACACGAAGCTAAGCTGAGTGGCCGCGCAGTAAAGGTTGGTGACGTTCATGTGGCTGCAGCTCGGACCTGTCTCTAAAATGGAGCTTGCTGTCGAGCTGTTGTTAACAGAGTTTGTGTGCTGCTGTAGAATGAGGCGTAGCTACCTGTTAACCAGATAACGTTAGCAAAACAGAAGCTAACAAGGAGACACTTCCCTTTCCTCACCAGAACTTGACTGGCTGCTGACTTCACTGTCAGCCAGCAGCAGCTTCACTGAACACAACTCTGCCTCTGTCTGAGCCTTTCACTGTGAGTCTGACATCTGTGTGGTTTCCAGGTTAATGACTCAAACTTCTGCTGTCTCATCTACAGCAGGACAAGGTTGGTGAACGAGGATGGATGGAGTCAGCTGGAGCGCCACCAGGGCTCAGGAGTCGTTCAGCCGCTCCAGGACAGCAGCAGACACTCTGTCCAAGCTCGCCAGCTTCATCGCGCGTGCAGAGACGAAACCAACGGCGCAAACCCCGAGACAGCCGCAGCCGTCCCACCTGCCCACGTTTGTCTGTCAAGAATGTGGTAAGGGCTTCCCTTATGCAACAGATCTGTTGCACCACCAGGAAGTGAAACACGCATTGCCCAAGCCTCACCGGTGTCCCTCCTGTGGGCAGGCGTTCTCCCTGAGGTCATCCCTGCAGTTGCATAAGTGTGGCCACGACTCCTTCCCTTGCGAGCTTTGTCATGGAGAGTCGCGGCTCAGTTCTCCGTGTCCCGCGTGTACGACCCGCGCCTTAGAACCTGGCAGAGGGCCGCCTCACATCCTGGACAGCAGCCCGTATGCGTGTGCCCCGTGTGGGAGAGGCTTCAGCCAGAAGCAGGCCCTGCTGCACCATCAGCAGGCTGGTTGTAGTGAACCACCGTCCCCATCAGATCTAGTTGATGCTGGTAGCCTTCCAGATGATTCTCCACCAGTTTCTGAGGGGGACTCGACCCGCTCTGATTCTTCAGACACCCCGCGATCCAGCAGCAGAACTGTTAATATGTGCCAATTCTGTTTGAGAATTTTCCGCACAGAGGCTGGACTGCAGCGCCACGAACAGACCAATCATGCAGAGGAGCGGTCGAACGTCAAAGGAGAAGGTACTGGTGGAGAAGCGAGGAAAGGAGGGAATACCAAGGTGAATGGAGATCCAATTAAAAGGCCAAAATCTGAAAAGAAGCTTCTGAACTGTCGCTCCTGTGACATGGTTTTCAGGAGCACCTCTAAGCTGTACCTGCACAGAAAAGAGAAGCACAGCAGAGAGAAAAACATCAGGAGAGAACCGAGGCCTGTCCTGATCAAGCGCCGAAGAGGAGGCGCGTATCCTTGTCAGGTCTGCGGGAAAGTCTTCCTCCATCATTTGTCACTTAGGGCACATTACAGACGGCACACCGCCACAAGCTTCAACACAATCAAAACTGAAAGCCAGTCTGCAGGATGCACCACCAAAGACTCTGAGTTATCAGAAAATGGACCAAATAAAGTAAAAACCAGCCCAGCAGATAACAAGACTGGTCCAGGGAGGCCCAGGAAAGAGCCCAGATCAGAGAACAAGATTACTGATCCAGAGCGATGCAGAGAAGTGCCTGAAGTGGAGGAGGAGGAGGAGGAGGAGGTAGAGAGAGAGTTCCCGTGCCCCTCCTGTGCAGAGGTTTTCTCTGTGCAGTCGCAGCTGAAGGAGCACATGGAGCTCCACCAGTCCTCCATGAAGAGGAGGAAGTGCAGCGTGTGCACCAGCGAGATGGACACCTGTAAATGGCCAGGCTCGAAGAGACACCGGCTGTACCACTGCGTGCCCTGCCAGCAGGGTTTCTCAGCACTGGACTCTTTCCTAGAACACTGTCAGGAGCACCTGCGAGTCAGGGTGGAGGAGGACTGCATCACAGAGGGCTACACGCACCAGGCCAGCAAAGCCTGAGATCCACTTTGAATGTTGTCAGCGATTTGCCTTTTTTGCCTTGATTAGAGAGCGGATAGTAATAACATCTTTGTGACTGCTGTTAATTAATCAGTTAATTGATGAAATAGAACAGAACATGTTTTTACAGCTACAGCTGTTGGTTCAGTGTTAAGCAAACCAACATGCGAGACAATGAATTGTTACAGGACTGCACTGTGTTTTTGCATGTTTTATGGAACCTTTCAGATGTTTTCTATGTCCTAGGTGGCCAATTATTAACTTTTTTTTGTTAATTAATTTATAACATCATCACTGTGTCGTGCATTGCAGTTTGTTACAAGCTTTGTTGTATGTAGTTTTGCAGCCAGCTCTAAGATTAATTTATACAAACACTTGTGTGCACTAATCGTGGACAGATGAATAGTTTCAGGTTTATGACAAAGATGATGGAACATTTGCTAAAGTGGATTTTTACACTTGAATGAAATCCATTGAAACCTGTGGCAGCCTGAAAGGTTGGAGAGAAAACATGCAAAAACACGAGTATGTTTCTTTAATAGAGTTCTCCATCACTGACACACCACTATTAATTTGCCCATAACATCTTAAAGTTGAGTTGACGTTAGCACAGAGACTTTCAATGACGGCTCTAAGATCATCTCGGCCTCATGGGGCTGTTTGGACATGGATTCTACGTACGTTGTAGCCAAAGCACTGTCAGAGATGTCTTTCTTGTTTGCGAAAGTCTATTTTTACACCAGACATCTGGAGTGCTCTATGATTCTGCTGTATTTTAGTTATTCATTTTGGCAATACCTAGAAGAGATCTCTGGTGTGTCGCTCTGTTATGTGTTGGGTCTGGGGATTTGTCATTTGTAGCACTGCTTAGAGCACTAGATGCAAATTTAGTGCTGCAAACATGACCACAGAATATTTTATGTTTTGTCCCAAGGTATGAATGAAGTCACAAAGTGTGAAAAACATTTTTCTGCTGTTTCAAGAATCCAACATGTGGCAGTAGTTCATGCCATGATCTATAGGATGATCAAACTCTTGATGGCGGTCATGGATAGTTGTACTCAGTACATGCCTTTCATTAGGGCTTGTCTTCTTAGCTGGCATTCTCTCTGGTGATGTTACCTAGCTATGCAAACAGATAGACTGACGGCAGCCCTTCAGTATGTCTGTGATGCTCTATAAGTGCGCTTTGGTGAATGAACTAGGATCAACATGAGTTCTTTTTTCTTTTCTTTTTTTCTGAAGAAATTTCAGCTACTGTGAAAATGATTAAAAATTATTTAATAGGTTTTGAAGCTTCCACTTTTTCAACGTCTTTTGTAAATTAGTTTATGGCTCTTTATAGGTACACGATTAAAATGAACAGTTCTCATGAGGTGTTTGTCTCTTTACTGTCTTTACTAATCTTGTGAATACAGTCAAGAACGGTTGTGATGGTTTGAGATTGAGATTATTTTGAGCATTTATAATGACCCTTGAAGAAACACTTTATTATCCATCCGTTATCTGTAACCTCTTATTCTAATCAGGGTCACAGTCAGCTGGAGCCTATCCCAGCTGACTTTGGGCGAGAGGACGCCCTGGACAAGTTGCCAGTTCATCACAGGACACATAGAGACAAACAACCATTCACACTCACATTGATACCTACGGACAATTTACACTTTATTATTTATTATTACTTAACAAAATATGAAGTCCTATAATTTTAAGTCTTATTCAGTGTAATTCAATATTGTATATTAGTCAATAGTTTTAGCAGTATCCCCTCCTGCAGTTTACCATGCTGTCATGTATGCTGGTTACATTTGTGAGCATGTTTACAATTCAGCATAATATATTTTACAGAATGACACAGCATCAAACATTGTACAGTATTTTCTTCCATATTTAAAAATATGATGCTGTTTCTGTGCAGAGAAGCACATACAAAATATAATAAATCATAAATTGTAGTCCCAAATATTTCTCATCAATACTTTTTTTTGTTCATTATTTTCATGTAGAAAATAGAAAAGTCTCGTCATGTCAACTTAAAGGGAAGCTAACCGGCTCTGTGGCCTCCTGGCCTCATGGCGGCGCTGCACACACACACACACACACACACACACACACACACACACACACACAGACACACACAGGCAAAAAGCCGTTCTGGAAGTCGGTCAATTAACTTCCGGTCTCTCGGCGCACGTTTCCCTTCCGCGGTTTTGTGAAACGAAAATCAGACGAACGAGTTTTTCTGCGTTTACAGCACAAAGACAAAATGAGTAAAGCGCACCCGCCCGAGCTGAAGAAGTAAGTTGTTGTTAAATAAATGAATTAATTCATTTAAACGCACTCTGTGTTCTCAATGAAAGCGAAGCTACAGCAGCCGTGCTACATTGTTTGCAATGGAAACAAGCTAACATTAGCCTAGCTGCCCTGCTTCACTGGTATATACTGTTAGCTGTAAGTGTCTGTGACTTAAGCTAATGTTGTTTTTCCTTTAACAGGTTCATGGACAAGAAGCTCTCCTGTGAGTATACATAAGAGTTGATATTTCAACACATGAGCATGGTTCACATGTTGATGTCTGTGTTGCTGCTCATCTGAAGACTCTGGCTACATCTCATCTCTCTGCCTCACACACAGCACACAGGAGTGAATCCACTGAAAGCACGGTGAAGGTTGATCTGTGTCCCTTTTGTCTTTCAGTGAAGCTGAATGGAGGCAGACACGTGCAGGGCATCCTGCGGGGGTTTGACCCCTTCATGAACCTGGTGGTGGACGACTCTCTGGAGATGGGCCCTGGAGGACAACAGAACAGCATTGGCATGGTGGTCAGTACTGAGGCTGTCATTACTGTGTTTTTCATATTGTCAGCAGATCCCATAAAAAGAACAGAGCTGTGTCTGACGGTTTACTATAGTACACTATATTCACCCTCCACCATTTTAATTTGACTGTCCAGGTTGTGAGCTTGAATATTCTGCTCTGGCATGCTCTCACAAACTCCCACAGACCCATGTTAGAATGGAGGGAGTGTGTTTTACAGGGTCTGCTCTCAGCATAGAGATGAAGGGGAAATTGGTCATTAGGAACATCGTTTAGTGTAGGTCACCCATGAAACATGCCTGTGTGGACGTTTACCATCTCATAGTTCTATTCTGGCTAATCTGAATGTACATGTCCAGTTTTCCACTGAAATCTTTAGAAGTCTGTTTTGTCTGTGTTGTGTTAACTGTGTGTGCTCTCGTGTCTCGTAGGTCATCAGAGGAAACAGCATCATCATGTTGGAGGCTTTGGAGAGAGTATGAGAAGAGGAAAGGCTGATCCACACATTTTTACATTCTGTTATCCTGTTTAGTTTTTTGGTTTGAAAGCGGTGACGCAGTCGTGTGTCTTTGAATTGTAACACTGTTATGCCTTCATCAGATTGAGGACATTTTGTTTTGAAATGTTTAATCTTGTGAATAAATCTGTTTCTCTTTGTATTCAGTGTCTGTACGTTCAGTTTATTACCATCTGCCACACTGGTTATTCATCTTAAGTTATTACTCCAGGAGTCCCAGTGAGGCTGTTTTGCATCTTAAACCTGCCCTGGAAACACTAAGAGAGCTGTTTGGAGCAGTTAAAATAATATTTGAAGCTGTTTTATGTCTTAAGCAAAACTACAGGGAGTCAACATCCAGTAATGCCTCCAGTGGAATATTGTTTGGTTTACAGCACTAAAAGTAGCAGCTAAACTCAGTACAGATTAAATAGTTGAAATCAGTCACAGTTTGAGGATACACAGCAGGTCGTCTTCAACATCCTTTTCTCCTTGTTGCTCCTGTATTGTCACATTCTGGACTGTGACAATACAGATTAAAAAAGTAAGTATTGACCGCAGAGCTCAGAGACATTTTCCAATGTGGAATACAGTGAGTATTCTCATCTGTCTGATGACCGAATATGAGACAGAAATGATAAACACTTTATTAAATGTTGGCACAAACAGATTCAAAACAACTTCAACTCCAACACGCTTACGCAACAGTTCAGGTAACTATCGGGTAATCTGATTGGACAGTCATTCCATGAGTGCTGATATAGAGAACAACAGCACTGAGAATAAACCACATGTATCACTGCTTCACAGGTGTTCCTGTAACCATCACACTAACGTTACATTAATGTCTGTCATCTTAGATTGTAACAATACCTGTGTTTCTACAAGCAGTTTAAAAACACACACAAGGATCAGACATTTCCTGCATACTGCTGTTAGAAACTGAATATGATCAGCTGAACATGTCACTGAACGTTTTTTTTGTTTGTGTTTTAAAAGAAAATCAGCCTATGACGTCATGATAAATCTGTGAATTCAAACATTTTTATTGTTTATGTTTCCTCCTCTGATTCTCCAGAACATAACAAATCTAGTGGTTAGTCATTCATTAGATTTGACTCCCTTCAGTGACACCGACGATAGGGGGCGCTGTGTTTGGGACTCGCTTGCCTCCTCAGGTGGACTTTTATTTTGAAAGGCGATTGTCGTCATCGCCGAGACGTTTCTTTACGTTCTCTGTCGTAGCCGTTTTGACGGTATGTGGAAAGTAGCAATGTCGGAGGAGGTTGGGAAGGCGCTACAGTCGGTAGTGGAGCGGGTGAACCAGGCGGCGGCGCGGCGGCCAAAGGTAACTGCAGTCCGGGAGGCTCCTGCGCGGAGCACCGCTAACGTCGCTCGACTCTCGGGGCCCCGAAAATGTCGTGCTGCGGCAGCACGACTCGTTATGTAAGGCTGCCAAACACCTCAACCTTTGGATGGGAGGCAGGCGGGCTTGTGGCAGCACTTTCATAGCACCATGGTGTATTAGCGGCGTGCCAGCGGGATGACTTTGATTACATACTGGATCAGCGTGCATGCTGCTGCACCGTAATACACTGTTTGATTCAGTGATGGCGTTTGGCGTGTTTGTATTCATTCACACGACCATGCTTTGGGCCGAGCTCCCCTCACACTACAGCGTTGTCATCATTAGGTCATGTAGGTCAGAGTGTGGAGGCATGCACAGCATCTCTCCAGTGTCCTCCACGTGCCTCTCAGTGTGGATGGATCCTGTAAATCTTCACTGCATGATGTGTGAGGTATCCAGGAACAGTGAGCTCCATCACAGGGGCTGAGTCACTGTTCTGCTGGAAACAGAGGAGCATGCTGCATCACACACACACACTCTCTGCTGATGCACTCACTGATACAGATGAAAAATGAGCCTGTGCTGTCCTTCCTCAGACACTACCAGCTGTGCCGCCACGCCTCGTCGCTGTCAGCAAGACAAAACCGCCGGACATGGTCGTGGAGGCCTACAGGCAAGGACAGCGTAACTTTGGAGAGAACTATGTGAGTATAGCTCGCTGCTGGTCCGCTTCACTTCCACACTTTCCAAGTGTCACAGTGTAAACTTAAAACTGAGAGGAGTCAAGGTTTGACATGATGGAGAGACTGACCTCGTCTTCTATCTCCACACCAGGTCAATGAGCTTGTGGACAAAGCTTCTGATCCTCTGGTACGTTCACAGATTTTATTTGACCTCATTGTTTTTCACATCCCGGTCTGTGACTTGACAGATTTTTTTTTTTTCCCTCACCCAGATTTTAGCCTCATGTCCAGAAATCAAGTGGCACTTTATCGGCCATCTACAGAAGAATAACGTCAACAAACTCTTGGGTGAGTACAGGTCGGCCCTCCTGCTCGAGCTGCTTTTAAACAAGAACAAACTCTGCACTGAGTCTCGTCTTTGTGTTCCCAGGTGTGCCGAACCTGTTCCTCGTGGAGACTGTCGACTCGATGAAACTGGCCGACAGGGTCAACAGCTCGTGGCAGCGTCTCAGAGGAGCCAGCACCCAGAGGTTAAAGGTCATGCTGCAGATCAACACCAGCGGAGAACAGAGTTAGTGTCGCTTTCATCGCGTTTGTCTGCTCCGAGCTGAACAAAGACAAACTGTGTGAACAGAGCTGACCAGTAAATATATGTTGTAGGTAAACATGGCCTGCCACCAGAGGAGGCGGTGAACACAGTGAAACACATTGTGTCCCAGTGCTCCGCCCTGCACTTCTCAGGACTCATGACCATCGGGCGCTATGGCTACGACCTCACCCTGGGCCCCAACCCGGACTTTCAGGTACTAAAGAGTGTGTTTGAGCTGCACTGCAATGTTTGTGCCTGTTATGTTTTTTGGGCCAGCTGTGGCTCCTGATGGGCGGGTGATTGAGTTGAATGGCAGCTCAATGGCCAACTGATGTACATACATGAGAGGGCCATGATGATAGATATACCTTTCAATAGAATGCACTCCAGTACAACACCACCCACTACCACCTCAGTAATAAACCTAAAGTAGAATTCTTTCTTTTCTAAAGCAGAGGTCAAAGCAGAGATGCATTCATGTTGTGTTGGATCACATCACATTGTACAGATGAGGTAGATGATCAGTGAAAACAAACTGCTGTACAGAAATGTTAAACTGGGTTTGAGTTTGTTTAGAAACAGTGTCTTCATTAAATAGTTTGTCCACCAGAGAGCGCTGACAGCTTGACTGTTGCACTCTGTTCTGCCGATCACAGTCAGAGTTCTTAAAAAACAACAAATCTGAGGGATGTATATCAAGACTCCTGTCTGGAGGGGATCATGGCTTTTTGGTCATGTGTCCGCTAAAATATTCTGCTGCACGTGGTCTCTTCTTCATTCCACTACTCTCATGAATACACGCTGGACACCAGTGATGTGCGGATCACAGTTTTATCTGCAGATAATAAAATAATAAAAATGAACACTCCAAGTAATAGAGGATGGGTGGCAGGTGGGTGAAATGGAGTGAAGCGTCTCCCCATTAAGAGACATCAGTTATTTAAATCTCCTGACAGGACGAGTACAACTGTCCTCCTGATCAAATATTTGTTCTGAGCTCCATCAGAGCGCTCTACAAACATTTATTTCAGAAGCTGGAAGTTTCATTGTGTTTCCTCTGTCCTGTACAGTTTGTAGTTTTGCTGCTTAAGTATTAACAATATTTTGACATCACTGCTTGCTTACAACATTTCAGATAACTGAACACAGACTCTCTCTAATCATTAAAGAAAACACTCACATATCAATGCAACACACACACACACACACACACACACACAGAGCTTGCACTGCTCAACATTATTTAAAAAGCAAAGTAGCCTTCAGGGATCTGCAGAGGTGGAGTAAAATTGTTTTGATGGGTGGTGTGAGGATGATTTATGTGTGTGGATTCAGATTAGGTAAGAGCCGATCCGCGTACCACTACATCAGTCCCACCTGGTGGAGGTCAGAGTGCGATCTTCTAGTTAATGTCATGTGTTTATGTAAATAAAATCAGCTGATATATTGTTATCAGATTTTTTTTAAACTGCCAAATATTGATATTGGTCTAGGGTGAAAAAGTGCAGGTCAGGCTCTAATCTCAACAACGTGTCCTCTCTCATAGATGCTGCTGAGTCGGAGGCAGGAGGTGTGTGACAGTCTGAAGCTGCCTCTGGAGGAGGTGGAGCTCAGCATGGGCATGTCCACAGACTTTGAACATGCGGTGAGCATCATGTGGACTAAAAATGTCATTATTTGATTCCATGTGATTAACGTACATCACACTGTCTAACGTGTTCTCTGAGGGTTTTCTGATGTTCCATGTGCTCTCCTGTGTTGAAGATCGAGGTGGGGGCCACCAACGTGCGAGTGGGTAGTATTATATTCGGCAACAGGGAGTATCCCAACAGCGCAGCGAACACTCCAAATCCCAGTCCAGCTCCGAGTCCGGCTCCGAGCCCGGAGAAATCATCCAAGGTGGTGTCAGAAGAGGCCGCCAAGAAGATGCAGCACCTCACCGTGTCTGGACACTGAGAAGAAGTTCTCCTCTTGTGAAATATCTTTAAGAAAAAAAAGAAAAGAAAAGAAAAGCAGTCCTCATGTGCAAACTGATCAGAGCAGTAAAGCAGATCATTTCCACAGAGCCACGTGGAGCTAGGATTGCATAATTTTAAAGTGTATTTGCTTAATCCTCTTCACTTTTTGTGCCCTTCTTGCTCTTTTAAGCATTATAAAGTGGCATTCAGTACAGAACTAGTTCTACCTTTTTTAACAGTAGTGTGTTACTAACCTTTAGTGCTCTGAAGTCCTTCTCATGGAAATCTCTCCTACAAGATTACAGGATACAAAACATGCTGACGTGGAAAAATGAGTTGACACCTGATAGTGAAGGTTTGTTTGTGCTGATGTGATATTTTCTACCTTTCCAACCCAACATGTGACAGTGCTGAAATGTGCTTGACTGTGTACAGTGTCCCACAGATCGGCGGTCCACTCAGTACAATGTACCGTTTTTGTTGTACAGATTAAACAAAGACTTGATTTAATAAATCATCGATCCCTTTATAAGGACACATAGTATTGTTTGATATTGTTTCGTATGGTGTGCCAAATGTGTCAAATCTCTATTCTTGATATTAACAAACCCGAGAGTAAAGCTGAAGACGGCCTTTCTGTTTGTGTGTAACAGTCCTGTGTCCATGCTGTGCTGCCGTGCACTGTTGGAGGTGAGAGGGGGGGTGAATCTATGCAAAGTGGTGATTCTGTTCGATTTTTACACTGCAGCTGTCAGTGTCGCAGTGTTTTCTTCAAAGATGTCACAAAGGTCAGCGTGTTTCCTGTCTCCATGAAAAGTGCTTTCATTGTTCGATTTCAAAAACAAAACAAAAAAAAGAACTTCGACGTGTGGTTGCTGTCTTTACAAGGCGTTTCAGCATTGTTTGGTTTGGAATGTGGCGAGCAAGCCGAAGCCAAGCAATAAATTCTTGTTGAAAAATATCTGCCATTTGCTGTGTATTTCTTTCAGTTAAGGCAAAGTGGCACAAATAACACCAGAGAGAGGCGGACAGCAGTCAGGCCAAAGTTTCTTTATTAAGCACATGGAGGTGACATCTGGACCACGGTAAAAATCTGAATATTTTTCGAGTGATACTTCAACAACTTTAAATAGAAGTGAACGCAGAATATGTTGCATCTTTAAGAACTGGACTCAAATCTAAACTGCAAGTAAAACATGATAACCCTGTGAACACACTGCCTCTCTAGTTCGTTCCTCATTATGGATCTGATTAATTAATTAACAGTATTAATTAATTAACCCAATAGAACCCAAATTAGCTTGTTACAGTCAAAATGGCTTACACTCAGCAATAAAACACAGGCTACGACCGCTCAATAAATAAGTTCCATGACACCGATGAAACAAACAAAAACCTGGTGACACAGCTGAAAATCTTGTATATCATTAGGTCAGTGTAAAAGGCATTAGAAAATGAACAGGACAGTCAATAAGCTACACCTGTTATTTACAACATACAGCAGAATCCTGTTATTAATAGACGAGTATCACAAACTGTATGTACAGACCTAGCTCTGCCCAAATGTACAGGAGACTGAACTCTAGCTAGAAACTATATACAGTCAGTAGAAGGATGGTGACACGTCATTTAGAAGCAACATATAAACACGTGTAGTTGTGAGAGGACATGTAAGTGTTGGATTTGTCCACAGTAAGAACTTCATCTAAACTGTGTCTGGAATTAAGTTTACTGATTATATTAACTGAATGTATTTATTAATTTATTTACAAATGTAAATTTTTCAACATCTGAGTCTGTTCCATTAGCTGATGAAGGCTGAAAGCTCTAGGAAACCAGTAAGTGGACAGAACCTTGCTCCGCATATCTTCATCAGATTTGAACACACTTACTATCAGTGTTGAAGCTGCCTGTGAATGATCTGCTCGTGTAGTTAATAAATGCTTAATAACACACTGTAAGAAGAAGTTCACGTGTAGTCATAGATCCTTGCAGCCTTCTTATACTGTGTTATTATTTGCATTTAATAATGCATTTAATTAACTGTTCATGAACGCTTTGTGGCAGGTTGTTCTCAAACACATTAAAATGTCCTCAGTGCTGCTTACAACTCTATCAGTGGTTATAAACCATTTAATAAGGGCTTATATGTTGCTTATAAATGCTAAATGCAGGTGTTAAAGGAGCAGTGTGTTGGATTTAGTGGCATCTAGTGGAGTAGTTGTTGATTGCAACCCCCCTCGCCTCACTCTCTCCATCCTAGCATGGAGGAGAAACTGGTTTCTGGGCTGCTGTCGGAACATGGCTGAGGAGCTGCGGTGTCTGTAGATATAAAAGACTAAAAACAAAACAGTTCTTGTTGTCAACAGAGTTATGAATATTATAATACAGTTCTGCCATATTCTGTAAATAGAGCCCCGTAAATCTGACACACTGGACCTTATGAGTAAATAGTTATCAAAAGGATGTGTAAGGAATCGAGGCCAGTATAATATTTGCATATTTGCAATAAGTGTAACCACTGGATGAACAGAGCTGAAAGCAGATGGTTAAAAGTTACCTGGAAATAAAATTATGTGCAACACGAACAATGACAAAATATTACACACATCAAATCATGTATCAGTAACTACTCAGTTATTATTTGTAACAGCTTGTAACATTCTTACATATCTACTGCAGCAGCCGTTCACTCCTGTATGATCTCAGTTCACTGACGTCTCTGCGTCTTCACACAACAGAGAGGCAGTTGGAATGTTGTGCTACTGTTGCTAACGGAAAAATAACAATAGCTTAAAACATTTACAAGGAAATGGGCCCAGGATCGAGACTGCCTCTGGGAATTTGCTCGTACCATTTATGGCTGATATTAAGACCACATGTCCCCCTTTCCTGGATGTTTGGGCGTCTCTCCACTATGTCAAGTCTGTCTCCTCATGCTCACGTTGCTTCAAAAAAAAAAAAAAAAAAAGACGTTACACCAATTTTTTGGCCTCAAAAAAGCTCTTGAGGTGCTTCATCTGCCAAATGCCGGTGACAATGAGGATGAGTGTCTGAGCGATGGACCACCAGAGAACGCGCTGGTTGGTGCTCTCACTTGTCATGCGAAATCGCTCCTCACGATACTGCAGGAGACAAGATGCACAAAGAAGTCTTTAGAGCAGTGTGATGGCACAGACTTGGTGTATTTGTGTTTTGTTTTGTTCACTGACCCGCTGGTAGTTTTGCTCCTTCTGGATCTGTTCCACTTGGTCCAATAACTGTCGGACTCTCAGCTGCAGCTCGGTGAGTTTATCTTTAGCTGCGATTTCAGGATAGTTGTTGGTATGTTCTCCGACCTGAATATCCAGATGCACTCTCTGCAATGTTGGGAAAACAGACAGTTTGAAATGCTTGTACTCTGTGTGCATTAAAAAGAAATTTAAATTGTCTGATAGAGGTGTGTGGCTCATTTCGTCCTGAATTAGCCTTTAAAACTGAACCAGGCTTCAGTAGTTTCATAAAAGCAACTTGAGGTTAACAGGATCAGGCAAGTCAAAATAGAGAAAACATGTACTGTACATACAAAACTGTGTGACGGTCACTGCCACAGAAAAGCTGGAAGGCTCTAGCACGAGCCAAAGAGGAACAAATCCAAATCACTGTGCACAGTCAATGTGGCGAACACCAGTGGCTACGGCAAAATGAACTGAATTCTCTGCACGTGCATGAACGCATTGTAAGTGAATGGTGTGCCGTGACTAAACATACAACAAACATAACATAAAAAACCTTGGTGGAGGTCTGCGCTCTTACAGTAGTTTTGAGTTTCTGTGCTCTCTCGTCCAGCAGGTTCTCATGGACATACATACCACTACATATATTATTACTGTCATTATTGTTACCATATCTCCATTACAGTTTATAGTTAGTTAATGATTTGCTGCTGCTGTGGTCCTGCATAACGTCCACTACATATATTATTACTGTCATTATTGTTACCATATCTCCATTACAGTTTATAGTTAGTTAATGATTTGCTGCTGCTGTGCATCTGTGCATCTCTATCTCTATCACAGGTTCCACTGCTACTGTAATCATTTTATCATTCATTGTAATCCATTGTCATTTTATCATTCATTGTAATTGTACAATATGTTTGTGTTGATTTGTTCTGTACACGTGACATCTATTGCACGTCTGTCCGTCCTGGGAGAGGGATCCCTCCTCTGTGGCTCTTCCTGAGGTTTCTTCCACTTTTTTCCCTGTTAAAAGGGTTTTTTGTGGGCAAGTTTTTCCTCACTCGAACCGAGGGTCTAAGGACAGAGGGTGTCACTCCCTGTACAGATTGTGAAGGCCTCAGAGGCAAAATGTATTTTGTGAATTTGGGCTATACAAATAAAATTTGATTGAATTTGAGTAATCACTTCTGATTGTGCAGAGACTAAAGATTTATTATTCAATGAATAAAAACTGATTATTTGAGGCAACATTAGACCTGAAGAAAGTCCTGAACTGAACCGTGCCCACAAATATTGGTACTATCCATATATTCAGACATTTCTAGAGAAAGTCCCGATGTTTCATTTCACTTTGTGTATTTTGGAGATACACCTAAAGGTTTGTGTACAAGTGCCATTTACCTCCTTAAGACTTCAGACAGCAGAAATGGACTGTACCTCTGTATCTGTTGTCAGCTGATGACCTCGCTCTACTCCTCTCCTTTTACATTTTAGTTTATCTTAAATTCTTAAATAATTAAATAAGTGTTGAAACCTAATGTTCAATTAATATAAGATGCAACATAAACACTTTGAAGTATCAAGCATACATTTTATAGCAAGATAAACTCTATTTCTACATTCTAAACTGTCAGGTTTTTGGATTTTGTTACTTTGGTTTGGAGAAGTAAAATAATAAAATCATACCTGATATTGAAAATTCTGTTTGAACATCTGTCTGTCCCTCTCATGTGTTCAAAAAGATTTCTGGTCTTTTCATTTTATTTAAACATTATTTTATCTGCAGTGTATTTGAAAGCACGTGTTCACTGGAATCATGTGCAGATCATTCTAATTTGATCTCGGTGCAGCCTGTGTCAACATGTGATCAAACTGACTCGTACACAGTGCGGCAGTCGAGAGGAAACTGTGTTTCAGTCTGTCAGATTGACTGTAACACTGTTTATAGAGCTGTGGTGGAGCTAAGACTGAAAACTAGTCTGACCAGGACCAGTTAGTCTGGTGGGTTATGGTTCCAAAGTAACTTCAGACGTCAGCCTTATCTAAACCTCCTTTGGAAAACAGAATTTTCCTTCATAATTCTGGTTGAGCAGGTAACTCTGCTTCATGAAGCAGCCTTCAGTACAAAGAAACAGGCAGGATTTATTTGTTACAGTCCCTGTGTGAATGCAAAGTATAACTCCTCAGTCAGTTAGAAAAATCAAATCAGCAGTGACTTCATTCATACCAGCTTCCCTCCTGCAAACAGAGCCATCTTGGTGGAGTTGGAGTGCAAACAGATCTGATGTTCTCCAGGAGTGTGGGAGGTGAAGGTGAACCGTCCGTCTGACCCATACTGACGAGAGAGGATGATCTGGGAGAGTCGAAAAGAGAGAAAGACTTTAGATTCTATTATATGTATGAGTGAGTGAGTGTGTGTGTGTGTGTTTTAAAATACCACTTTGTCTGTCCTTACCTTTGTATCTGGATCCTTGATCTCAACATGCATCCCAAGGCCGGGTGTGGACGGGAGGAAGGAACTGGACTGCTTGTCCCACAGCTGAGTCCTGTATTTTCCTGCAAAGTAACATAGACACAACAGATCAATCATCACGCTGTCACTATTATTTACACATCCTGCCCGCCTGCTGCAGCTGGTGAGAGTGCCCCAAAAGCTGACGTATGTAAAACTAAAATAAGGAGCCGAAAGACGCTAAAACGCTTAATAGAATTGAAGGAAATAGCAGTGTTAATGATAACATCACATGACGGTTATTTCATAATCTGCTAATATATGTTTTTTTCCCCATCAGCTGTTAAATATCAGTATCAGTATAAGCCTTGAAATTATCCACAATCAGTCGGACTGCACTTTAAATTTTTAATTCTGAAAGCACAAAACATTCTGCAGCTGGATTCAACTTTTTCACCGAGAATCAGGACATCCTATCCCCGAACACTGGACAGTGTGGATCCACAGTGCAGCGCCATCATTGTAGTTTTAGTCGCATACATCATACAGTGCAATGAAGTGATCCAACTGAGAACAATGGAAGCGGCATCACCGGACATTCTAGGAGACCTCTGGGTTTTTATCCCCTATGTTTACATGTATGGATCTGCATTGTGCTGCAGACAACAGGGTGTGCAGTGTGTGCGGTGCATAGTGCTGCTAATGTGAGCTTTGTATTAGAAATAGTTACTCATCACAATACTATTGCCACAAATTAAATACGATGGACTAATATGATTTACCTCTCAGGAGGAAAACACTGTTTGTTCACTGTGGTTACATACTAAAGCTCAGTTCCTGATCCACACCTGCCATCACCCACAGCTAACATGAAGAAACACGAATATATTATATTTCATTTTTATTCACTGTCTCTTAAATATATGACGATATAAGTCAAGTATTACATTCTGCATTGTGGTTTATATTACAGTCCTCATTCTGTATGGAAGACAAACTCTGGCTCGTAAAGAAGCTAACCAGCAGCTACAGAAGCCTAACGTCACAGAAAACTGAAGTACGAAGCGAATTTAAAGCGTGTAAAAAGCTCGAGATATTATAATATATAATATATCATTATATTTCTTCGAGCTGTGGAGTCTCTCCGTCATCACTGCTGTCATATGTAACGCAGCATCTCTGCTGGAGCCAGCTGTTAGCGAGCGCTGCTAGCTAGCTCCGTGAAGCTAACAGTGCCGTGAACGCACCGATCACCATGGTCTCATCCGGGATCTCCTCTATGAAGCACTTCTTCTCAGTCTCTCCGATGTGGAAGTACAGCGCGTGACCTGGATAAATCCAAGTGAACATTAAGAGAAGTCCAGCGGCTGCGGGGGCAGAGAGCATCATGGAGCTTCACGCACTTCACGCACATCAGCGAAACAAGCTGAGGCCAGCAGACGTGACGTCATCTGCCACTGCGGAAGAAGGAAGGGGATTTCCTGAGTGAGGGAACCGACTCTGCCCTGAGTTCAGCCTGTCAGGCAGAGATCAGATCAGGCTGGGTTTCAAGTCAAGCCAACTTTATTGTCAGTGCTGTGTTGTACAGGACATACAGAGAATTGAAATGGTGTTTCCCTCATATCCCTGGTGCAAACAGCAATATACATGAAATATAAAATATAAAAATATATACAAGTTAAAAAGACATCTAAGAAAAATATGGCAAATCTAAAAGACATAAACAGAATAAATATGGCAAATATAGAAAGATTCAGTGGTATAAACAGAATTAACAGTATAAACAGTGAGATTTATCAAAAATAAAAGATGTGCACAGTGTAAACAGTTTTTTAATCGTGTACAGCAACTGACTGTAGTGACGGCAGTGAATGACAGTATTCCTAGCTTTTTGTGAAGCTTTCCACAACACCTCACTGTCTCCTCATAAAATGGAGTTTCAGAATCAGAATCACTTTTATTGGCATGCAGTATGTGTACACATACACAGTATATGACTGCTTTCAATGTGCATACACAGATATAAACATAAATAACAAGCTCAACAGATAGATAAACAAACATTTACATGTGCAGATAAAATATATATATTAATATGTATACCTATACACACACACACACGCTCACACATTGTTCAGGCTTAGTATATTTAATTAAAAATTGAAGGATTCACAGACATACAGCTACAAGCTGCATACTGCAAGCTGTGCTTGCACTACAGCTCCTTCGTTTTAGAAGATATTGTATATATATGTATATTGTTTATATTTATTAATAATACTTGTTTTTTTCTTTATATTTTATTCTTTATATTTTTACTTAATGTTTATTCTGCGCCAACTACACCAAGTCAAATTCCTTGTAAGTGCAAACCTACTTGGCAATAAACCTGATCCTGATTCTTAATGTGTGTGTCATGTCAGCTGAGCTTCCTGAGAGGAGCTGCTGCCTGACAGGCTGAACTCAGGGCAGACAGCAGCCTGCATTTCCTGAGCTAACAACAGTCTCCTCTTTCGCTTTGACAGATAACTGAACATCGAAAACACGCGCACTGTTTCACGATAACGGCACAAAAACCGGGCTAAAATGTCATCGGGGAGACGCACAGTTCGTTGACGTAGGCCGTTGTTTGTGTCAGTCAGAGGCCGACTCAGGTTGACCAGCTAGCAGCTACTGCTTTGCTAAATTACCCCAGTTAGCTCCTAAGTTAGCCAGCTAGCGTTAGCCAGCTTTGCTAAATAGCTGCGTTCACTAACAGGTTGTGAGTGTGACAGCTCGGCTGTCTTATTCCGGATAAAACACACTGAAGAGGAAGAAAAGGTAAGAAAGGCTTCGAACCTGTAATGTACGTAACGTTACGTCAGCAGCGTAATAAAGGCAGATTTAATCCTGTCTAAGAAAACAACATCGTAACATTAGCTGTAATAAATATAAGTTCATCATAACAGCAGTTTAAATGGACCCTTCCTGCTTGTTCTTGTGCTCGTATGCTGTGAACACATGTAGAAATCAATCTGTGTGTCTCAGTCCAACTGTTTGCCTCATGGTACTGGATGACGTAATGTTTTCCTCCCGGTCACCGTTCATACCTGGATGCAGGTTAGACGGCGCGAAGAGGAGTGTTGATGCTTAACGAGTGAGTCATTAGACTGAAGCCTGTCAGCAGAGCAGATTAGAGCCCATCAACCTGGGCAAGGAGCAGGATTTATGGAGGGATTGAACTGAAAGTGAAAGTCTCGAGCTCAGGCCGTCTGACGGGTATGAGGCGTGTGTGCCATGTGTCAGTGTGTGATGATGAATGCGGATCTTGTCTGTTCCCCTTCACATAATTAAATGATGTTTCCCGCAGGGGGTGAGGTTGGATGTGAGGTTAAGCGTCTCGGAAATCTCACTGGATTGGGTTAGGTTCAAGTTAACAGCACAACAGTGCTATTTGTGCAGTGATGTTTCACATTAATAATTATGTGTGTGTGTGTGTGTGTGTGTGTTTCTGTAGGGATGGTGCAGCCCCAGCCTGATGGCCCAATGCAGTGGGAGATGTCAGGAGAGGAGAGCGGAGGGGCCCTCAGGGTCCCACCAGAGCTGGCTGCCAATGAAGTAGTGACCAGGCTGCTGGGTGATAACCAGCAGCTGAGAGGTAGGATGCATTCCCATGATTTAAAAAAAAAAAAAAATGGTCTCACAGTCTGGTAAAGCTCTGTGTTTCACAGTTTGTAACAGGACGCTGAAGTATTATAGACATGTTGACAAGATAAAGATTTCAAAGAAACATTTTAGGAAATGATTTTTAGTAATATGCACATGTGAGCAATAGAGCACAAAGTAGTGGTGATTATCCTTAATTTCACTGAGGTCCATCAGTACAAACAGCCTCTGAAATGGTGATAAGAGAGGACAATCGAGTTGACTCAGTGACACAGCAGAATCTAAAGTTCACTCACACATTAGCTGACATGAGTCAAGTCAAGACTGTAGCAGCAAACCCCTGAATTCAAACTGAGAAACCAGTTTGGCTGCTAATGACTGTAATGGTTAACACGTGAAGAAGAAACAAGCTTACAAAAGCTAACCAGACCAATAATCACTGTAGTAACAAAACTGCTCCATTGAATTACTACTGAATTGAGCACTAATGTGTGTTATGACTAATTCATTTAGTGTTTTATTTTGTAATAAGTATATGACAATCATAAATCCTAATAATAAATACAGTCACAAAACCAGACCACTGACTCAGTATGGTCACATACACAGTTTGCTAATATTAGCTAACATTAGCCACCATGAGCTACTGCCATATTTTCAGTACAGATGAAAAAACAGGGGGAAAAAATGAATGTTATTATGAGTAATTTCTTCTGTACCAACCCTGTGTCTGTGCAGAGTCTTATCTTTAACAAAAGAAAAAAATATGATTTGTAATGACTAGAAGTGGTGTTAAGTATCACTATTTATACCAGTACTGTAACAACTTAAAATTCTGGTATCATGACAACCTCAGGTTCTACTACAATCTACTGCCCCTCCTTTTACCCCCATCCCTCTGTCCTCCAGAGGCCCTGCGGCGGAGCAACCTAGCCTTGCGTCAGCGCTGTGAGGAGATGGAGGGATGGCAGCGCAGGACAAGAGAGGAAAGAGAATTCCTCAGCTGTCGTTTCCAGGAGGCCAGGGCCCTGGTGGAGAGGCTGGCCCAGGAGAACCACTCCTTACAGGGCTTGGTGAACGGACCAGCGTCCTCCTCGAACCACTGCTGCAGCTCCAGCCAGACTGAAGACCTGCAGGGGCGTCCAGCGAGGAATGGACCACTGGATGGACCACAGGTTAGTTAGTTGAGATTCACAATTCTGATATGATTCTCATATTCACACATTGTCACAAGTTTTTTATTTGATTTTTTTATTTGTGCAATAAGGTGTTTACAGATAGGACACAGGACAAATACAGAGACAAATACAGTGATACAGAGTGATGACAGAGGCAAGCTGCATGAAGAATGGTTGGGAGTACATGACATGAGATCAAGTTGGTGGGTGGGTATGTAGTAAATAAGAGATCAGAGAGAGGGAAAGAGGCACCTTATGGGAAGAAGAAAAAAAAACAGTAATAACCATAGCACTAATAGTAATAATGAATATAATAAACAAGAAATAATAAATAATAATGATAATATTAATAACAACCATCTAGTTATATAAATATATATATACAAATACACATTGGAATTTATTATATTGCACTGACGCATATGCTATTAATAGATAGTAATAATAATCACATCAACAATAGCAACAATAGCAAGAAATGGGACCTTGTGTGTGTGTATCCCTGCGTGAATAATTGCACTGATCGGCAGGGGAATATCAATTTTATATATATATATATATATATATATATATATATATATATATATATATAGAGAGAGAGAGAGAGAGAGAGAGAGAGAGAGAGAGAGAGAGATAATATCTACCTTCTGAGTTGAGTTCTGAGATGAGTAATGACTTTAGTTTTTTTTGCCTGTGAGCGAGTGCCTCGAACGTCCATTAAACAAAAGTTATGGGTTGCATAGGGAAAAAAAGAGGAAAAGAATCAAGAACGATGTGATCAGATGAGCAGACAGGGTAATGGGACACAGGACAAATGACAGATAATCACAGACAATACAAGGTGATTTAATCATGAGAGACAGAGACAATAACAAGTAACCAAATAAGAGAGCATGACCATTGTATGACGCTGGGTAGGACGGGGTGCGAGTGAGAAAACACAAGGGATTGCCAGATTAACAGTAGATTGTGCATTAGGAGTATGACAGTTCTTTTAATTATTATTATTTGTATGTTCGTTTTTTTATTGCTTGGGAATGTTTTTATAGGTTGTTCAATATAGCCATGGTGTAGCTGTTGAGTTGCGGTACAGCTGTCCGTTCAAGTATAGCTTGTCGACCACTATGTAGGCTTTTATGTTTTTCTGTCGGTGCTCTTTCGTTATCGGTACAGTACTTTTCTCCGCTCGTTTATTTCCCTGGGAAACTGGTCGTTGATGCCAAACTATGGGCTGAAATATGTGCCACCAGAAACTGAATTTGAATCATTTATATTTGAATTTGAATTGCTTAACTTGAATAATTGCATTAAAAAACTGAATTTGGATCACATAATTTGAATTTGTATTGTTCAATTTGAATCATTGCATTGAAAAACTGAATCTGAATTGTAATTTGAAATTGAATTTATTAGTTTGGAACTGAACATTCAGTTTTCAAAATTCAAATTCAGTTCTTACAATTCAAATTCAGTTTGCACAATTCAATTTCAATTTTCTGTGACTAACATCCGGGTACTTGAGGCAGAGCAATCGAGCACAGATACACAGGACGCCTCTTCGGCCAATCAGCACCT
This sequence comes from Argyrosomus regius, assembly GCA_946959425.1. Classification (NCBI taxonomy): domain Eukaryota; kingdom Metazoa; phylum Chordata; class Actinopteri; family Sciaenidae; genus Argyrosomus; species Argyrosomus regius. The sequence continues at coordinate 27,980,633 of OX336891.1, read as the reverse complement.
ACGATTCTGAGCACGTAACATAGTGGTCATTTGTTGCAACTTGTCACCCGCCATGAAACGGAGGAAGAACTGCTTTATGGCGTTATATTTGAGTGTAGTGTTGCCACCCGTCCCGTTTTTCTTTTTTCATCAGCTGTCCCGGGGGAAATAAATCTGTCCCGGGGGAAATAAATCTGTCCCGGGACACAATTTGTCCTGTTTTTAGGAGGGAAATGTAAAAACTTTATTTGGTTTCCTTCGTTCTGTAGTCCAGAAAGGTTCCCATGCTTCTGTAGCTATTTAACCGTCTGGGGACGGATTGGGCTAATCCGCCTAATCCGCCTCGTAAATTTTATATATCTGTGAATATCTCTGAAACGGTTTACGATAGAGAGAGTGTGTTTTTTGCTCTGTTTTCCTGAGATTCCGATTGTGTCTGTCCGACACTTCCTTGTTGTTCTATGCCACCGCGTAAAAGACCAATCGAAAAATAGATGTTCGGCAGACTGAAAGCGCAGTCAACGAATGGACAAACGTTACTAGGCGGGATATTTTCTTTTTCAACCAATCAGTGGATGTATCTATGACGTATAGAGAGAGCTGTGTGCTCCCTGCACTCTGTTCTACCCACACAGCTCTCTCTCTGTTGTCCCTCCCCCCCCAGGGCCCAGAGAGTCCTTTGATTGGCTAGAATACGTCATAGATACATCCACTGATTGGTTGAAAAAGAAAATATCCCGCCTAGTAACGTTTGTCCATTCGTTGACTGCGCTTTCAGTCTGCCGAACATCTATTTTTCGATTGGTCTTTTACGCGGTGGCATAGAACAACAAGGAAGTGTCGGACAGACACAATCGGAATCTCAGGAAAACAGAGCAAAAAACACACCTCTCTATCGTAAACCGTTTCAGAGATATTCACAGATATATAAAATTTACGAGGCGGATTAGGCGGATTAGCCCAATCCGTCCCCAGACGGTTAAATAGCTACAGAAGCATGGGAACCTTTCTGGACTACAGAACGAAGGAAACCAAATAAAGTTTTTACATTTCCCTCCTAAAAACAGGACAAATTGTGTCCCGGGACAGATTTATTTCCCCCGGGACAGCTGATGAAAAAAGAAAAACCGGACGGGTGGCAACACTACACTCAAATATAACGCCATAAAGCAGTTCTTCCTCCGTTTCATGGCGGGTGACAAGTTGCAACAAATGACCACTATGTTACGTGCTGATTGGCCGAAGAGGCGTCCTGTGTATCTGTGCTCGATTGCTCTGCCTCAAGTACCCGGATGTTTGTCACAGAAAATTGAGATTGAATTGTGCGAACTGAATTTGAATTGTAAGAACTGAATTTGAATTTTGAAAACTGAATGTTCAGTTCCAAACTAATAAATTCAATTTCAAATTACAATTCAGATTCAGTTTTTCAATGCAATGATTCAAGTTAAGCAATTCAAATTCAAATATAAATGATTCAAATTCAGTTTCTGGTGGCACATATTTCAGCCCATACCAAACGTCGTTCCTTTAAGTTCATTAGCCTTGCTTTTTATGAGCTCTTTGTGTTTGTAATGTTCCAATTTAGCGACGACAGGTCCTTTGGTGGAAAGTTGTGTTGTTTGCGGTGTCTGGTTGGATTTTGAGCTGAGAGTGAATGAAAGTTTTGAGTAAAGCTTCTGGGTCGTCGTGTGTGTTGTTTTCCGGTATTCCTGAGAATATTCAATTGTCGCGCATGCTTCGTGTTTGAGTGTCCAGCATCGTCTCTTTCATACGTTTGTCTTCGTATGTCAGGCTGTCCATCTGTTTAGTGAGCATTTCTACAGTGGCGTGGAGAGTGTTGTTTGTGTCTTTTTGGATGTCTTCAATCTGGCTGTGTGCAAAGTTTGAACTAGCTTGCATGTCTTTTATTTCGGAGTGGAGTGTTACGATCAGATCGAGTTTGTGCTTGATGGATTGTAAATCACTGACCTCGATATCGGTTGTAAGCAGATCGTTTGTGTCGTTTTTTTCCTTTTGGCCGAGGTTATCTTTTCGTCGGTGGAGTTGGATGGAGTTGGATGGAGAGGCTGCGGAGGCAGCCGTCATGATGCAGTGTAGGTAGTAGTGGTCTCTGAAGTTTTCCAGGTCCGTTATGTAATCCACTTTTTAGGTGAGCTGGTCCGGGTGTGTGGTAACAACGGGTTTCGTGGTTTTGTCGGATCCGTGGTTATATGGATTTTCTGGTTGTGCAATGTTATTTCTCTTGTTTATCGTAGCCGTTGTGGCTAGCAGTGGGTCGCCATGATGGATCTCGCGTTGTCTCGCCTCTCGCGTTGTCACTCACAAGTTTTGACATTTTAACATGTGTGTTTCTCTGTTTAATAGCTTCTACTGTTAGAGATGATATTTTCTGATTTTTACATTGGTCTGTGTATGCAGACGTGATACATTATTTCACCTTTTTTTCACCTTATTTACAATGTATATCAACTGTAGTTGTGACGGAGGCTCAAAGATAGCAGACTGGCTTCTCTGATTCGTAATCGTGAAGTGTGCGTCTGTTAGAACGCAGCTAAAGTTCCCCCAAGACTTAAATGAAGAATGATGAAGGACACAATCAATCCTTTTCTGGCGCTTTAATCCAGTGTGGACAGCATACACAGATGTGTTGAAGGTGTGTGTGATTGTGTGTGTGGTTAGGTATGTGTGGTTCTGGAATAAACCAAAACAATAACAGTCATCAATAAACAGCTCACAATATGCTTGACTATAGCACACAATCAGAATAATAATATAATTATCCTTAGCATGAAAATATATGAACGTCATATAGAGAAGGAATATACATGATATAATATATCACATATTTAACTGACAACAAAGGAAATGGTCAGTGGCATATATATAACATAAATGACCATTTGAACCATCAGAGGTAATAGAAATATTGACTGTAGCACCAGATATAATCTCAACCAGCAGACATATAAACAGATAAAATATACAACAATGAAAATGCATCCAGCAAAGACAATGTAACTTACGTTTCTCTGGACGCACACTGAACCACAAACGACAGATCAGCCGATACAAAGTAACAAACACAACTTCTGCTGCCGACACCGGCTATACACAAGTCTCACCGTCCTCAGTTCTTCTTGTCTCTCTCACAAGCAACGGCACTCTGCCCGATTGAGCGCGATAGAGCCCCCAGTGGCTGGATCTGGCTAAGTCACCTGCTCTGTCATGCAGCCTTCAGAACAGTAGTTGTGTGCTCTTATTCCGTTTACATGCTGAATCCTATTGTTAAAGTAATAGTTACTGTTATTGCAACACATTTGGGAGCACATACATGATGTGTGGCGATGTACAATTCACAGATAGAGATCATCTGTGGACAGAAAGTAGCATAACAGCCAATGTCCAACATAGCGGCTGCAATGTTTTGTTGTTTTGTTTCTAATTAATGTGAATTTTATTAATGTGATTTGAGTTCTGTGCATCAATGCCAACATCTGGTAGAAAATACAAAGCCTGATTACTCTGCTGAGCCCATTAAATGTTTGTTCTGTCCCCTCTATCATCACCGATACAGTGTCAGATACAGCTAAACTCACAGTATAGTTGGACAGTCATTTAGTATAACTGTAGTGTGTATGCTTGTAAAGCCTGTAAAATGTGGGGAAACAGCTTGAAACTACAACAGAATTGTGCTGTTGAAGAGTAGATGATCTGTTTCTAAATGTTTTCAACCATCAGCAGCACTTCTTTCTGCTGTGTCTTTCAGACTCTGGATCAGCGGGAAAAGAAGCAAGCTGAAGAGATGGATCAGGACACACAGACCATACCGCCTCGCAGCCTGGTACGATTTAAGAAGCTCTTCACTCTGGGCGTTTTTTCATTTCAGTTCCGATGTTTTTGTATGTTTTTCATCTAACTGGTGTGTCTGTGTGTCTAGGATGATGAAAATAGCTCCCTCGCTAGCACCCTCCCCTCTCCCCCCACCTCACTTTCAGAGGCATGGGGGGAGTTAATGGGCAGGGAGAATGGTCAGGTGAGCCTGCTCACTCCATCCTGCTTTTCCAACAATCAGATCACTGACACTTAATTCTGTGGCCGTCACACCTCTAGATCAACGCTTCACCCCAACTTATCTTTGATTGCATTCAGTAAATCCTGACTTTCTACTCAGATAAATCATATGTGATGGAACTCAAAAAGAAAATACAAAACCTGGCATTAACCACCATGCAGTATATAAAAACTCTTTTTACCTCTCCCACTCCACAGTCCCCTGTAATAAACATATTTTATGTCTTTTTAGGGGGTGCGAGGGGTCTTTAGGGGGAGACAGCAGACAGACAGCAGATACATAATATAAATCAGATAGAAGTGTGAGAACCTAAAAATTTGAGATGCAGCTCATCACTCAGTGTCATTTTTCATAAATCAAACAAAAGATATAGAGATATAGATTTAGAGAAAATAAATCATGGTCATTCCTATGCTCTATTATGTCTCCATTAAGTTGTTTTAGCAGTTTTTGGGTTGATACATTTGTTACACAGATTTAGTGTGAAATGTAACCACACGAAAATTCAGAAAAATGGTCAAAGTCTCAACACGAAATATTACAAAAACGTTGAGGAACACCATTGACCAACAACAAAAATGTTGACTGTGATTGACCTAGAGGTCACAACAGATCATGTTATACAGTGAGGTCCAAAAATGCTCTTCCTACAATGAAATGGGGACTAACACATCACATATGAATACAACTGAGCTCATCGAATCCACGAGAGTCAGACTCAAGGTGACACTAGGTGAAAAAACACATTTTTACTGCATGCTCAGAGCTGCATTGGATTAGTAATAAGTGAACCTGTCTTAAAGTAGACATGTGGATATCCAGAGAACTATTTTCTTTTATAAGCCTACCTTTGGAGTGTTGTTTACCCCCTGTCCTGTCAAGCTAGCATGGCATGGTACCAATGGATGTGTTTTATACATGATAGCAGTATCTTAACTTGAGTTTTACTGAACTGACCCCTCTACAGCCTCTAAAACTGTGATGTTGGCTGAGGAGGTCGGTGTCCATGCAGTGGAAGAGGTTAATAATAAACTTGGCACCAGCTATGTAATGAGGAACTGTATTCTAGAGGTCGTCCATGTTGCTTCCATACACTGGATTGAATGCTAGTTGGACACCCCAAATTTGTCTGTGTCCCACTTTGAATGGAGCACAGCATTAACACACAGCTCTAATCCACCAGTTGGTCCTTTTTATAAAATCTCTCTGTGTGTCCTGTCCTCTAGTTTGTGTTCTCTCACATCTTGGTGTATTTCTACTTCTTGCTTGGAGCTGGTACTCCAGTTCAGGGTGAACAGGGTTTGCCTCTGTCCATTTCCCTCCTGCCATCACTTCTCCCTGCACTCATTCATCCCCAGTTCTTTCACTTTCATGTCTTTCTCTGCAGCCTGTGGAAGGTGCAAATGAATTCCTCCAGTTGTTGAAGAGCCACAAAGAGAAACTGGAGGAAGGAATGAGAGAGCTGAGGAAGAAGAATGAAGAGCTGGAGAGGGAGAAGGACGAGGGAGACAAAGAGAAAGAGCAAATGCGGCGATGCATTGACCAGCTACGGGCCAGAGTGGCCCAGGCTCAGGTAACATACACAACCAGGATGTAGTGCAGTAAAGCAGTACTACAGATGAGCAGGAGAGACACCAGGAATCCTAGCCAGCCTTAAACGTTCCAAATAAACTTCAGTTTGACATAAATCATACGCCTGTCTCTGAAAGTACCACCTGGATTAGCTGGTGTTGCTCACTGCACAGAGATCAACTTCTGAGGCAACTTTCAGGCTAACTGAGCCAGCTTTCTGTTTCCATTTGAATGGTAGTCCAGTAGTTAAGTATAAATTAAAGGTCCCAGATATACACTGAAATCTCACTTTCTACAAAATTGGACATGGTAGTATAAACACATTCAGTTGTCATATCCAAGTTGACTCACACTAAAAAAGAATGTTCATAATGGAAGCAGCAGAGGACTTGCAGTGCCTAGCATGAGTCGAGCTCCAAAAACACTGGATCCTACAGTGCTTCTACAGTTTAAAGTATTTGCCAGTTGGTCGTTAGTCTACAAACAAGGTAATATGTTGTATGTCCGACATTGTTATGTGACTCAGTAGAGGATTCTGAGTTATCTGATGTGTCTAGGCAGTGAGACAGTCATATCCTCTGACCTCAGTTATCAGAGTAATGATCAGAATGGCGCCTGCTTTCCTGAACACAAACATACAGCTGCTCTGTGACTCAAGAAGAGAAGTCAGTGTCTCTCACAACCAAACATTTAATATTGTCCCTACAGTGACCTCAAGACATGTGCTTGAATACAATGAGGCAAATAAAGTCAGACAACTGAAAATAATGCACAAATAAAATGGCTAACAATAATATAGGATAAAAACAGAGTGACCAACACAATCAAATCAGGCCTGATCAGTGCACCCAGAGGGTACTCTGGCTCTGGGTAATGTCAGTTCTATTACATTAACTTGTCTGCACCATCTTTGTGTCTTACACTTGATCACAATGATCAAGGTGTATCATATTAGATCAAACATGAAGTAATAATCGCATAGCTGCTTTGCTTGATGTGGCCCTCTGTTACATGTTGTTATATTCTGTATATCTTTGTTTACAGGCCAGCAATGTCGCTGAGGAGGTTGTTCAGCATCGCTCTGAGGCTCAGCACTCCTCTGACTGGTATGACACACTTTCCTTCCTGATACTAAATACTTAAGTGCATTGTTTGAAGCTAACACCACTAAACATTCTGACTAGACTCTCTGTGGTTAACAAGTTATCATTCGCAGCTGCTGGACTGGTTGCTGTTTGAATTAATCTTAACTGTACTGTGTTTCTGCAGACAGCTCTCCTGGATGTTTTTGAATTTCTGCCTCTCTTCTGCTGAATAAAGCCTCATTGTCGAGGTTTCTTCCTCCCTCTCTTTCTGTTCCCTTTTCCAGCTCCAGCCTGGCTAAACTCACAGAGCAGCTTCAGGCCACACAGGGCAGGTGAGCCCACGGCTCTGTGCGGCTTCTCTTTCTCACTGTGTGCATGCCTTCTCTCTACACTTTGTGTCTGTTCCTAGTGCTACCTGCCTGTCTCGTTTATTGGAACCTTTTTTTTTGATCTGTTGTTTAGTTGTAAATAAGGCATATTTTAGATGTTTTTTCATCCATTGTTTTTGTTTTCTATAAAAAATCTGATGAGAGTAGCTCACATAAAGATATAATTTACTTGACATTACTCACCAGTATTCCAAGTTTAACTGAGCAAACTTAAAGATTCTGTTCACCAGCTGTTATTCAATATTCACACAGCTGCAGGGCTACCTGCTAGCTAACATGTGTGAAGCTGACGTGAGGTGACAGCCCACTTCTCAGTGTTTCAAACCTGAAACAGATCCTCACAGAATCAGCTGCTTTGTGTTCATTCATGGTGTCTTGTACGTTAGCTGCTGCCAGTGATGGTACAGTACCGTTTGAGGTACTTGACTTGAGTATTTCTATTTTATGCTTTTAGCTTCTACTCCACTTCATTTCAGAGATAGATATTGTGCTGTTTGCGCCACTGTTTAATCAAACCATTGTTTTAGTAAAAATTTTAAAACATAGGATTAGATTTTAATGATTTTAATCATCTTATTGGTGAAACTACCATACAGAATATGGAGCAGTTAAATACAGCTTTTATGTTACATCAATAATAATGATCCAGTAAGATAGTGATAATTGACACGGTCTGTGTTTTTGTTTAGTTTTTTCAGTAGTACTTTTACTATATTTTACTCGAGTACATTTTGTTGTAAATGTTAAGCAAAATGTTGAACATGAAGCAAGTCAATTTTAACAAGCATATCTCAAAATATTGAGGCCTTGAAAGGTCTTTTAGTCTTTACAATGTCACAATTTAGTCGGAACCTCCTGACACCAGAGGTCACAAAGCTGCTTTTGAATGATTTAACTATGATTCAGCTCTGATGTTACATATACATTCACAGTGTTTGGATTTAGGTCAAAATGTGTGTCAGTTTAGTTCAGAATCTGTTGTTGCCTGTAGGTATCGCGAGTTGGAGGAGAAGCTTGATTACCTGCAGAAGAGTTCAGCTCAGCGGGACAGGACTGAAGCTCTCCTCAAACAGAAGGACAAGGACTGTGCCCAGGTACAGTCTGGATTATTTACTTTTTACTCACATGATCAAAAACTTCCAAATGCTGCAGGTGCAAAGAGCCAGATGTATATCAACTGTAATTCCATTTACTTTACAGCTGGCTAAGGACTGCGAGGCTCTCAAAGCTCAAGCAACTTCCCTGTTAGGAGAACTGAACGAGAGACAGAGCTGCCTGGACAAAAGCGAGCACGAACGTAAAATGTTGGAAGAAAAGTAAGATGTCACATCAAAGTAAATATACAGTATGTGTAGAGACGTGTGTGCTGATGGGCTTCCCTCTGCTCTTCTTGTTTGCAGGCTGTGCAGTAAGATGAAGGCCCTGCAGGTGGCAGAGCGGGACCTGGAGCAGCAGAGGAAGCAGCATCATGTGGCCATGGACAAGCTGCTGCTGCAGACCCAGAGCCTGGAACAGGCTCTGAAGACAGAGAGACATGTCGTCACAGAGGAGAAGTGCGTTCAACACACACACAAACACATACACATACAGGGTCCAAACTGGTTATTAAAATTCTGCACTTTGCATTTTGATATTTATTCCAGACATTAAAATATTTCTTTCACATGAGAAAGGCAACAATAAAAAAGGCTTTTCTAAAAGAGAAATTAGTAGTAATTCTGTGTGTAGGATTTAGTGGCATCTAGCGATGTAGTTGCAACCTCCTTGCCTCGCCCTCTACCTCACAGTGTGAAGAAGAAACTACAGTGGCCACAAAACACACAAGAAATGTCTCTATCTAGAGCCAGTGTTTAGTTTGTCTGTTCTGGGTTACTGTAGAAACATGACGGTTTAACATGGCAGACTCTGTGGGAAGAGCGTTGTGTCTTGATGGTAACCCTAGATTTACCAAATTTGGGAAACACACAGTAATTTCAATTGATTCTTGTGTTAATTATTCAGTTTGAAGCACATCTGGATTTATGAGAGGAGAAAACCAAGACTGAATTTGTTGTTTTTAAAGGTCCAGTGTGTGGGATTTAGTGGCATCAAGCAGTGAAGTTGCAGATTGCAACCACCTGAATCACCCCTCGTGTGCCCCTACCTTTTCAAGCATGTAGGAGAAACTATGGTGGCTGAAAGGCCTTCTCTAGAGCCAGTTTGGTTTGTCTGTTCTGGTCTACTGTAGAAACATGGTGGTGAAACATGGCAGACTCCATCTAAGAGGACCCGCTCTCTCTGTAGATTTGAAGAACTTATTGTGTATGGGTAATGAAAACACAACGATCATTATTTTCAAGTGATCATACGCTAATGAAACATACTTCTGAATATTATATTTCTGCCAATAGATCCTCCTAAATACACAGGACCTTTAAAGAGCAACAAATAGTTTGGAAAAGCCTTTAGGAAGTCAGGTGACACATTATAAATATAGACAGTCTATTTAAGTAGGTGGTCATGGTGGATGAACAGATCTCACATTCTCAATATTTTTATTATTTTCAGTTTTCAGTCACAGTTTGGTCAGGTTTAGGAAAACTTCTCAGCCTGTGATAATATGTTAAATCAGCAGATCTTTAGCTTCAGACAGGACACAAACCTTTTCCACATGCAGAAACAAATCTAAAGTTACTATCTACCAACCGTGGAAGAGGACCTGCAGCATCTGTAAATATAAAGGGCTCATTCTAGTGATTATACACAATTGTTACAAAAGATAACAAGTCTGAATTTGAATATTATTTTATTGTCTCATCTTGTACACACAACAATAAGATCATCTTTTCTGGACTTTTTCTGGGTTTCATGGAGTCATAATGATTTGTATTCTAGAATTGAATAGTGATGTTGTGATGTTCGCTGTTTGACTGTGGTAAGTGCTGATTCTGAGATTTGTTAAACTGTCCTGTAAAAATCTGTTTCTCTTTTCTCCTCTCAGGAAGAAACTGACACAACTGCAGCATGCCTACACGTGTCTTTTTAGAGACTATGACTCTAAACTGAAAACTGAGGTAAAAACACATTTTAACATTGTTTTATCCTCATTAATTTTGCTGTTTAGCTTATAGGTTCATGTCTCAATCTGTGTGTGCTGTGTGTTTGTGTCTCAGGGAGGAGATCTGTGCAGCCGACTAGAGGAGGCAGAGAGAGCGCTGGCCCTGAAGCAGGACCTGATCGATAAACTGAAGGAGGAGGTGGAGCAACAGAAAGGCTCTCTGGAGACTGTTCCTGTCCTCACTGCACAGGTACACCTCCACAGATGTTGAGCACATCTGCACACAGATGACACATTGACACATCAAAAACACATTGATGAGGATGTTCAACAGCACATTAATGTTGCAACAAAAATATATATAAAAAAAGGGGGGCTCTCACATTGCTACACCTTACTCCTCCACAATTAATTATTAGTTTGGAATATCTGAAAACTTACCTTCAGGGTGTACTTAAGAAAAGGAGAGACAGTCTTATTTTTCTTCTATTCTATTTTTTTTTCTTAACTTAAAGGGTAACTTTGGTATTTTTCCACCTTATTTTCCCGTTTTTCTGTCAGTCAGAAAACAAAAACAAGTTTTAAATGTGTGTTACACTGCAGCCACGAAACAGGCTCAAGTGTAATCTTTGCGGGCAATTGTACACCATCAAAATATGTGTATTAAAACTACTTGTTTTTGCTACAGACTGGCTCAGACTGCAGTGTGACAAAGTATTAAAAATCATAGCAAGGATGGACAGAGACAGAGCATGTGTGTAAGGTTGGCAGGGCCTGATGGATCATGGCAGAGCTGATTATGAGTGTTTGTTCTCCAGCAGCGACGTCTATGATTTAGTTTAGAGTTGTTTAGGTGACAATTTAAACAGATGTTTTGGGGCTGTACTTGAATATGATATTGTAAGTGTCAGCACAGCAGACCTCAAAGCATGACTCGTGTCTGTCAGTGTAGTGACCATTAAGTAACAAATTCAGCTGCATTAAAATGCAATATTTGAGTTTACAGAGAAGTGTATGTGTGGAAAAAAACAAAAAAAGCACAATCAAAAATTCATTTGAAGTCAGTTTACACACATCCACAAGAGAATTTTAGGTCGAGAACAGACCCAGCACCCATGAATAGCAGTGTGTGGAGGGTGACAACAGACGAATAACTGGCTCTAACGCTGCTTTCTTTCACAGTTACTTGTTATCACTTGTGAGTTACACACAAACCGTCTGTATGAACCGCACCAACAATGTAGCATGTTGATGTGATACATGTTGATTGAAGTCATATCTCACCGTCTTTGCTCAGGCTGAGATCTACAAGTCAGATTTCTTAGCAGAGCGAGAGGCGAGAGAGAAGCTGAACCAGAAGAAGGAGGAGCTGCAGGACCAGCTGACTCAGGCCCTGGCTGAGATTGACAGGTTCAAACAGGAAGCCACATCACGGTAAGTTAAAAAGGGGGAGGGATTTATAAAGCATGCCCAGATCTATTATGGTAATTATTTGTGTCTTGAATGTGGACATGTGGACGTGTATGCAGTGGTGTGTGCTGTTTTTGAGGGACGTTCAAATTCATAATTTTTCATCTAGGTACACACACACATACATTACAAACACAGTGTGTGTGTGTGTGTGTGTGTGTGTGTGTGTGTGTGTGTGTGTGTGTGTGCGCTGAATTCTCTCACTGCCCTCACTCTGAAATGCTAATCACATGCTGTATTAGCATGAGGTGACATTAGCTTCACTGCACACCGTCAAGACTTAGACTTCACTGATCTGAGGTCAGAGCTGAATATTAATAAATATTGATCTCTCATGAAGGTTATGTGCATTCACCTCTGTTTCAGTGCACGTATTGAGCAAATGAAGCTGAGACACTTGGAAGACTTTTCAACACGTCCACCTCCGCAAGGTACATCAACACACATCCACACATTCAAATCAATGTTTAAGCCTTTGGTGCATGAAGTGAAGTCAGTCTTTTAGCTGATGTGTCTACAATGAATGACAACATGCATCTGTGTATTCAATTTGAAATAATAAACTCAATGATAGAACAGTCTGTTATGTGACATCCAGTCAAACAAATATCTTTTTACATTTAAAGTCCATTTGATCAAACACTACAGCTCTTATTTTAAAGCTGCATGAATCGGTCATACACACTGACTGCTGAGCTTTGTGCCTCTTTTAGTGCTTTGTTTTTGTTTTCCAGCACATTTTGCACATGGTTCAGTTTCAGTGTTTCCAACAGCAGCAGCAGACAGCTGTTTTCAGCAAACAACCTTTAGAAACCCATTGTACACTACTTATTCAACACCACACAGCTCAATATGGAGCTGAATAGGTGCTATTCAACACCAGGCACAAGACAGACAAATTTAGCGACTAGCTGGTGAAGTGGAGTGGAGCATTTAGCAGCTAAAAGGTGACTAATAACACAACTCCAATTCAATGATAATGTTGCTCTGTGTCTGTTAAAACTTCTTCATGTTGTGTTTGAGCTTCTTCTGCTTCCCTCTAGCAACCAAAGTACTTTATATCCTGTTGATTAGTTTATTTCTGTACAAAGTATAATTTTAAAAACTCCTCATATGTTTTGTTAAAGGTGTAGTGGAGGTAAAAGTGCAGTATTTCCTTCAGAAATGTAAAAGTATAAAGTGACAGGAAATGGAAATAAGTCAAATACTTCTAAATTGCCTTGAGTCCTTGAGTAAAGGTACTTAGTTTTCACAACTGAGTATTCTTTACCAGCTTTGCCAATGAAATCCATGCATATACAATCTTATGAGTAGTGGGCTACTGTAGAGAGCACTATGCACTGACTCCTATTCATTAAAAAATCATGAATCATTTTTACCAGAATGCATTTTTTCTCCTCTGCCTTAGGCGTGTTCCCCGGTGGAACTTTTAACACTGCTCCCCCGGCCCCCGCATTCCGCACTCAAGGTTTGGGACCTGTCGGTGATCAAGGGCCAGCCGGAGCTGAGGAACTGCCAGATTTATGCTGTCCTAAGTGCCAATACCAGGCTCCAGATATGGACACGCTGCAGATACATGTCATGGACTGCATACAGTAACATGAGCGTAGTTCAACACACTCACACATACAGATACATACAGTACACAGTGTATTTCCGTTCTTGCCGCTGAGCGTGTCTGCTCCCATCTCCAGGCACACTTTGGGAAAACATGTTTGGTAGCACCTTACTCTCTCTGCCAACACGCATAAACAAACCTGAATACATTCTATAGATCTCATGAATATGATGGAATCAAGACAAGGGTGCAACACATGACCGTATGAAGACAGCAAGATAATTAGCATGGTATTTTTACTGCTCCATGGAATCAAATTCGACTTTTTTCTTTGTTCCTATCTGATCTTTTACTTCCACTCCTCCACCTCCACACACACTGCCTCTGACATGGCACACTGATGCACGTGTCCATCAGTATTTGTACATGATCCCTGATGTCTTGACTCAGTCCCATTTATCACACCTCTTTGCTAAAGTGACGTTGTGACATGGCAACTGAGGAGTTAAATACATGCTGCGGAGTAAGTGTGTATACTCTGACTGCCTCATCTATATTATACACGTCAGTAATCATCGGGCCTATGGTGAAAAAAGTGACAATTCAGAGGGGCCCTCTTCCCCTCAAGGCAGAAAACGTATGACAATGTGAATAACCTAGTGAGCTTTAAATAATCTAGAATATTCCAATCTGTTTTGTTTCTAATTGTTGCTGTCTGCATTACCTCAAAACATGTATTATTATCTATTAGAGATGGATTTACTCTTATTGAAAAAAGTAGCCATTCTCTGTGTTCTGTGCCTGTGTACACCTTTGAATGCACCACTGCTTTATCTCTGATGCTAAGCCTGACCCTTAACCCAACATAGACCATTTTTGTGCCCCTTACTCTGCCTCCTCTTTACCTGTGGCACCTTGCTATTTATCTGTCTGAAGGAGGCACAACGAGGGTCCTTCACAGTTTGTGTGACTGTTGTCTGTAATTCTAGATCATTTGGTGCAAAGAACATTGTTTCAAACTGTTGAAGATTTACTAAATAAATAAATCACTTATTCATTAGCCCGCGCGCTCGTGTGTGTGTGTGTTTGTGTGGTGTCGCGCGCATATCTCAGGCGTAAAACCGGGAAGAAACCATTTCCGACGACTCGTTTTCTTTTTAATTTCTTTAAAACTTCCTCACAAAAGTAAATAATAAAGCAAAATAAAGTAAAAATCATAGAACAGACAAACGGGTCGACATAAAATTTTAAATATTAACGACACAGCTGACAGACGGTTACAACGAAGTTAAAAGCGGCTGCGTCAAGTTTAACAGCGAGACACAGAGGGACAGGAAGTCATGAATTCCGCCTTCAAATTAAGACGTTTGCTCGTAAATATATGACGACTGTGCTTTCGCTATGGGTTTAAATAACCTTTTTCTACTACTGTAGTAATTAAAGCCCAATGTCCAAGTCATTTGGGATAAGTGTATACTTAAACATTAACATTCACACTATAAATGTATACGGCGAAAGATCCGACAGGAAGTCGTATTGGTCTTAATTTGGTGACCTTTACACTAGTCTCTTGAAGCGGCGTCCACCGGTAACACGCTCCATTCATCGTCGCGTCTTTATCTACCGGTGTACGCGGCTGGCGTTGGCCGTTTAAAGCGGTCTTTAGTCAGGCATGTCTGGCTCAACTCCCCCGCCTCCCTCGGCGGAGGCTGTGGGAACCGAGGGGTGTTTCCCCCCCGGATACAAGCCTTTCAAACCCGAGGAGCACGGCCTGGAGCGCGGGTTCCGTCTCACAGCCTTCTCGGACCTGAAGGGATGAGGCTGCAAGGTCCCGCAGGAGGCTCTGCTCAAACTCCTGGCGGGACTGGAGGCAGACCGAGCCGACGGAACGGGGAAGGCCGAAGACCAAACATCGGAGTTCGGCCAACAGTTGCCCGGCCCCCGGCTCGGTAAGAAACAAATTCGAAACTAGCATTGCTAGCTAGCCTCCACGTCCATACATCTTAACGTCAGTTAGCTAGCCTAACTGTTGCTAACCATGCTAGCTTGTGGTAACTGATATGGCAGTTGATTTGACAGATGGACAACCATGGTCGTTTTTAACAATGCTCATCTACACAATGTTCTAACATACAGCCTAGCTGCTTAGTCAGGTTCTCGCTGATCATAAACGCAGAAAACTGGACAGTAGCCAGCAGAGAGTGATCAAGAAGAGGGCACAAGTTCCGTGAGTTGTGAAACGAGCTGACGTTGGCATGATTCAGCAGAAATCTCTTTGATGCTCTCAGTGCAAAGTTCACGCTCCTGGTCAAACATTTCTCCTCGTAAAGCAGGTCTGTAATCTCGGCCGAATGTCTGTAACGTTACTTATTTCCTCGCCTGAGGAGGTGTAGCACAGTGCAGCATGTGGACAGCACTGTGCAGCATGCAGTTCTACTGAGTGCCCACCGCCTTACAAACCTCTGGACTGTTCACACAGTGTAATGCAATCCCATATAACAACATTACCAGCACGGCCACAAATACATGCACTGATCCTGAAACACACTGCAGCTGTCCTCCTCACCCTGTCCTGTGTTTCCAGGTGTAGGGATGGACTGCTGTGTGATCCCTCTGAGGCATGGAGGGCTCTCACTGGTCCAGACCACAGACTTCTTCTACCCTCTGGTGGAGGATCCTTACATGATGGTGAGTTACTGGCAGACGTGTGCAGGAAGTAAGGCTGTACAAACACACAGATATCTGTGCAGTCACACTCATCGGTTTACCAGCCGCACATGATTACACTCTGCATGTGTGGTTTAATGCAAATGTGTATACATACTGTTTTGTAGAGCTGCAAGTGAGGATTATTTGAATTCATCTGCAGATAATTTTCCTCTTCATCGATGGATTCATATTTCTGTTATTTTAAATATTCACTTCATCCACTAATTGTTACAGCTCTTTCATGTTGTGGTGTTTTTAGGGCCTTTTCCTTCTCACCTCATCAGAAACGTGCTCTCTGACGGTGTGTGGTGGATAACAGCAGTCTAGAATCATTCAGTAACTCTGTACTGTGCACACGACTTGTGTACACTTTGTTTATTCTACCATAAGCATCACAAAATGCTGACTTTATGTAAACTCATTTATATGAGTCTAATATTGAACGTTGTCACTCTTAGATTCATAAATGAGTCTCTGACAGTGAAGGTCTGTTAATAAAGGAACTTCTCCTAAGAAGTTTTTCTAATGCATTTAAAAATATACCTTCATTTTCAATTCCAAAGTCTCTGTGAGGTGCATGCACTCTACATTCCTGCTGCACATGAAGAAACAAACAAAATAAATAAATCGGACGTAAGACTCTTTGTTTTCTCGTCCAGTTGATAACTTCAAGACAAAAACAGTAAAACACCGTCATTTTCCTTTTTTTAAATCCTCTAAACAACAATCGTATCAGATTTTGTTTTCCTGAATGAACCTTGGATCTACACCTCCTTTATGGTTGTTGTTGTTCTGTTTTTTTCTTTGTTTGTTACATTCCTAAAAAGTTCTAAAAGTGACAACTCCTCCAGTTATTTGACTCGTCTTTGCTGTCTGTGTCTCTCAGGGCAGGATAGCGTGTGCTAACGTCCTCAGTGATCTGTACGCCATGGGCATCACAGAGTGTGACAACATGCTGATGCTGCTGAGTGTCAGCCAGAAGATGAACGACAAGGTAGGTTCCGTTCTAGGGTAGATGATGACTTTGCTTTTATTGATGATTGATAGCTTTTTATTGATGCAGCTTTTGTGTGCAGCGTATCTTTTCACACACTGTGTGTACATGTGATCATTCTGTATCATCTGTATGTGTGTGTCTGACACAGGACCGCGAGCGGGTGATGCCGCTGATGATTCGGGGGTTTCGTGACGCAGCGGAGGAGGGAGGGACTTCAGTGACAGGAGGACAGACTGTGATCAACCCCTGGATCATCGTAGGAGGGGTAGCATCGGTCGTCTGCCAGCCTAATGAGTTCATCATGTGAGTCAGTTCAAACTGTTGCTGTGGCTCTGCGTCTTCGGTAACTGTTACCACACTTCCTTTGTTAGTTTACAGTCTGAACTTTTGAGCTTTTTGTTTTTGTGTTATTTTGTGATGAAATATTTAAAAACTTCTTTTTTTGTTTACTCACTTTGCCTCATGTAGTTCTATTCCACCATTTTATGGTCCAGAAAACAATTGTGAGATTAATCGATTAAAAAAATAATCTGTAGCCCTGAAATACAAAAAATAAACTCTTTACAATGAATATGAATCCTATGTATTTACAAATATGGCCCATTTCCTGTCAATACAGTTGCATTGTTTGAAGAAAGCCGCCTTAAAATTTGCATATCATTACTGTCCTGTGAAAACCATGTATCTCCAAAATGTCCACCTCTAATAAGCTATGACAAAGAGCAGAGTTTTTGAAGAGGCACTTTTCTATCACTTTCAACCTGTATTTTATTTTCAGCATCTTGCAATGTGCAGTACGATTTCATTTGTCACTTTTTTTCTCCACAGTGTACAGACACAGCAGAGATGACACAGATGTACAGAATAGAAAAGAAGATAGATCAATTAAACAAAATAAAACAAGCATAACAATAAAACATAATAGAAAAAAAGAAAAACGAAAAACATCAGGTCACGGAGTAGTTCGTATGTCCACAGCAATATCCATTTTCAAGAGCTAAGAGTGGTCAAATGTTCCACAAAAAATGCCACACTACATTCAATTTTGCGCGTGAGCGTGGATCTGTCACAGGAAAAATGTTTGGAAGCTTCACCTTAGACACATGAGGCTGGTGTACAGTTAAATTAGGCCATGCATTTTGCATAAATACATACATAAAGATATAATGAATACTACCAAATATTTTAGAGCACTGATCTGATATGTCCATTTCCAAATCATTTAATAAAAAAAGTATATAGTGTCTAAGTGTCTTGTGTCTTTTCACTGGACAGCAACAATAAGTGTGTCTTGTGTGTGTTCTCCAGGCCGGACGGTGCTGTACCGGGCGACGTCTTGGTTCTGACCAAACCTCTGGGGACACAGGTGGCTGTGAACGCTCACCAGTGGCTCGACCAGGTGAGCAAATCGACTGTTCATATGAAACAATGTGCTCACCCTCACCCTCCTTCATCACGTGAATTCTGTGTGTTTGTCAGCCTGAAAGGTGGAACAAGATCAAACTAGTCGTCACCAAAGAGGAAGTTAAAGAGGCTTATCAGGAAGCCATGTTCTCCATGGCAACGCTAAACCGCACAGGTACAAAACACTTATTGAAGATCATACATCCCTGACTGGTTGTGCGTGTTTCCACATCTCTGATCTGAATGTCCTGTTTATTCACACGTGAACCTGCACTGGCCTGTGGTGGTATAGACACTTGTTTTTGTCTCCAGCGGCAGGCCTAATGCACAAGTTCCAGGCCCACGCCGCGACAGACGTGACAGGTTTCGGGTTGCTTGGTCATGCCAACAACCTCGCAGCACAGCAACGAAACGAGGTGGCTTTTGTCATCCACAACCTACCTATCCTGGCCAAGATGGCTGCCATCAGTAAAGCCTGTGGAAACCTGTTCAACCTGGTTCAGGGCACGTCAGCAGAGACTTCTGGTATGAAAGCTGTGGGCAACACACAACAAATGAATGAAATGGTGAGATGAATATTTGATTGAAAGTATATCTTTTTTTCCTCCTCTTCTTCAGGTGGGCTGCTGGTGTGTCTGCCCAGAGAGCAGGCGGCCAAGTTCTGCTCAGAAATGAAGAGCCAGAGCTCCGGAGCTGGAGGTCAGGGGGCGGCAGGCGGAGCGTGGATAATCGGAATTGTCGAAAAGGGCGACCGCCGTGCTCGCATCATCGACAAGCCCCGCATCATCGAGGTTCCACCCCGAGGAAGTCAGGCAGCAAATCAGGACAACAGCTCCACCAGCCCCTCTCCAAGCCCCAATTTGTCATAGACACTGTGTGTGTGTGTGTGCGTGTGTGTGTGTGTGTGTGTGTATGTATGTGTGTGTTGGTGTCCATCTCATCCCCTTTTACAGTCAAAGTGCTGAGAGCACACAGATGAAATCAGTCAGTTTTGAGGGAATGGACAGCATTCAGTCATTTCTCCATCTATAAAGATGGAGAGTTCCTGGAACATGGGTGGTGTTTCAGGGCAGTGTCCTCATTCTTAATCCATAGAGACACGTGACTTTCTAAGATTCATCTGAAGGCAAAAAAAATACTTTTAATTATGAAAACATTCCAAATCATTCTCGCCAGCAAAAAAAATGTGTGTGATTATTTTATCATTTGATTGGGTGCTCTGCGGTGAGGACGTGGAACATGCAGGTTTTGTTTTGGATGTGGATGATGTGAACGTCTCATGTTGGTGAATGTATCATGTGGAAAAGAAGCGGTTCATGGGTCGCTCCTGGCACCTGGCTCTGCCCACACAGCCCATAGGAAGGCTTGAGCAGCTTCCTTTGGACAGGCTGGGTGGTGTTCAGAATGTCCTTCTGTGTCAGCTGATTGGCTGTCCAGCACCAAGTCCTTCCCGTCCTTCCTTTTTATGAAGCTCTGCCCTTTAAACCCCAGCCAGGGGGCAGGTGGAGCGGATGTTTGCCTTTGGATTGGGGTCGGACTTCGACTGCTGGAGGTCTAAAGCTGTTTTTGTTTGTAGATTTCATGCTTTTCACAATCAATAAAATCCATCATGAACTCACTGAAATACTGTTTGCTTGTTATGTGACTATAGGTTTAGTTGGAGTTCAAGTCTTTGACTTTGGAGCTAAGGTTTTCTTTTTATTGTCAGGCAGAGGATTTACAAAATTCAGGAACAAATATACAACAACATTAATTTCCAGTTTAGGTTCCTATCCCATATTTCACAGACCTTAATTGCTGGCACCAAACAGAACTGTGTACATAGAACTGGCACAGCCTCTGACAATCCGATAGTTCTGTGTCACTCCTGCTGAGGGGCAAGGATTGAACCAAAATCACGATCTGATTGAGAGCACCCAGGCAACATGAACCATCAACCCCACAGCTGTCCTCGTGTTCGGATTGAATTCATTCATTTAGGCAGTCAGCATTACACTGTACTGTCAGTCAGCAGAGGTAGTAAGGTGGAATCATCAGAGAATTATCAGAATAATGACTTCTGGATCATTTCTGGGTTTTTGTGTGAAATAAACAGACTCGTGATTGTGTGATGAGGATGAGGAGGACATGTTGCTTTGTTTTTCTACTGTCTACATGATGAAGGTTGCTTCATTAATCCAAAATTGGCTAAAGACGCTCAACATTCATTTTTTAAATTTACACCACATTACATCCTACATTACATTACATTACATTTATGTTCTAATGAATAGAATTATTGTCTGTAAAATATTTAGATTTAAAGCTCAATCAAGACTTAATTTGAATATAATCATTATAAAGTAGCACAACATCACGAAGAAATGAATGCAGCCTCCGTTCATCCGATGCAAACCTCCTGACTCCACCACCCAGGACCAAGCACCGAACCTGGGGCGACAGGTATTATCATTATTATTATCACCATCATCATTATCATCATCATCACTATTATTATCATTATTATTATTATTATTATTATTATTATTATTATCATCATCATCATCATGATGCTAACTGGCAGAGTGTTGTCCCTGCCACAGCCGGCAGAGGGCGCCATAAGATGAAGTAGAGAAGCTAAACGCAGAAGAAGAAAGGCGGAAGTACGCACGGTGTAAACAATCGAGTCACTCCGGTGTCACCGAATGAACGCCGTTATCTGAAGAGTACACGGTAATGTCTGAAATGAACAGAGAGTGATACTTTAAACAGAGATGGCCTGTGTGTCAGTGAATAAACCCGTTCTTTGTATCATATGTATAAACGTACAGTGGCTCTGTGAACGAGCTAATGTTTGTTGTGAGTTCGAACCTGTGAGCTGTGCACCAGCGTCATGTTGTTGTCTGTCTCTGCTCTGTCAGTGTGACAGTCAGCGGGCTGTCTGCGGCCGCCATGCCTTACCTGGGCAGCGAGGACACGGTGAGGGAGCTGAGGAGAGCTCTGTCCAACCCCAACATCCAGTCTGACCAGCTGCGCTACAGGAACACCATCCTCAAAGTCATCAGGTAGCTACAGGAACACCACCCTCAAAGTCATCAGGTAGCTACAGGAACACCATCCTCAAAGTCATCAGGTAGCAACATACAGGAACACCATCCTCAAAGTCATCAGGTAGCTACAGGAACACCATCCTCAAAGTCATCAGGTAGCTACAGGAACACCACCCTCAAAGTCATCAGGTAGCTACAGGAACACCATCCTCAAAGTCATCAGGTAGCAACATACAGGAACACCATCCTCAAAGTCATCAGGTAGCTACAGGAACACCATCCTCAAAGTCATCAGGTAGCAACATACAGGAACACCATCCTCAAAGTCATCAGGTAGCAACATACAGGAACACCATCCTCAAAGTCATCAGGTAGCAACATACAGGAACACCATCCTCAAAGTCATCAGGTAGCAACATACAGGAACACCATCCTCAAAGTCATCAGGTAGCAACATACAGGAACACCATCCTCAAAGTCATCAGGTAGCTACAGGAACACCACCCTCAAAGTCATCAGGTAGCTACAGGAACACCATCCTCAAAGTCATCAGGTAGCAACATACAGGAACACCATCCTCAAAGTCATCAGGTAGCTACAGGAACACCACCCTCAAAGTCATCAGGTAGCAACATACAGGAACACCATCCTCAAAGTCATCAGGTAGCTACAGGAACACCACCCTCAAAGTCATCAGGTAGCAACATACAGGAACACCATCCTCAAAGACTTCAGGTAGCTACAGGAACACCACCCTCAAAGTCATCAGGTAGCAACATACAGGAACACCACCCTGAAAGTCATCAGGTAGCTACAGGAACACCACCCTCAAAGTCATCAGGTAGCTACAGGAACACCATCCTCAGAGTCATCAGGTAGCTACAGGAACACCATCCTCAAAGTCATCAGGTAGCTACAGGAACACCATCCTCAGAGTCATCAGGTAGCTACAGGAACACCATCCTCAAAGTCATCAGGTAGCTACAGGAACACCATCCTCAAAGTCATCAGGTAGCAACATACAGGAACACCATCCTCAAAGTCATCAGGTAGCTACAGGAACACCACCCTCAAAGTCATCAGGTAGCTACAGGAACACCATCCTCAAAGTCATCAGGTAGCAACATACAGGAACACCATCCTCAAAGTCATCAGGTAGCTACAGGAACACCACCCTCAAAGTCATCAGGTAGCAACATACAGGAACACCATCCTCAAAGTCATCAGGTAGCAACATACAGGAACACCACCCTCAAAGTCATCAGGTAAACGGAACACCACCTCAAAGTCATCAGGTAGCTACAGGAACACCACCCTCAAAGTCATCAGGTAGCTACAGGAACACCACCCTCAAAGTCATCAGGTAGCTACAGGAACACCACCCTCAAAGTCATCAGGTAGCTACAGGAACACCACCCTCAAAGTCATCAGGTAGCTACAGGAACACCACCCTCAAAGTCATCAGGTAGCTACAGGAACACCATCCTCAAAGTCATCAGGTAGCAACATACAGGAACACCATCCTCAAAGTCATCAGGTAGCTACAGGAACACCACCCTCAGAGTCATCAGGTAGCAACATACAGGAACACCACCCTGAAAGTCATCAGGTAGCTACAGGAACACCACCCTCAAAGTCATCAGGTAGCTACAGGAACACCATCCTCAGAGTCATCAGGTAGCTACAGGAACACCACCCTCAAAGTCATCAGGTAGCTACAGGAACACCACCCTCAAAGTCATCAGAAAACAGTAGCTACAGGAACACCACCCTCAAAGTCATCAGGTAGCTAAAACACCACCAAATCATCAGGAACACGGACACCTCCTCAAAGTCATCAGGTAGCTACAGGAACAAAACAAACACCACCCTCAAAGTCATCAGGTAGCTACAGGAACACCACCCTCAAAGTCATCAGGTAGCTACAGGAACACCACCCTCAAAGTCATCAGGTAGCTACAGGAACACCACCCTCAGAGTCATCAGGTAGATCCCAGACCAGCCCCTGCACCTGTACAGTCTGATGCAGTCCAAAACAGCTAGGATGTACTGTTCAGTCATAGATGTGTTTCAGTGTGAGGTCACAGTTGGTGGTGGTCTTGTAGTGGACTGCCTTATATTCAGAGATTCAGGGCCTGCCCTCGGCTTTCAGTGGCCCGAAGGTTTCGTTTGTGGCCCCCAAAAAACTCCTACACACTGCTAACAACTGAATGAACACACACACACACACACACACACATACACAAGAGAGATGGACAAATCATTCAAATCATGCAAATGTCTTCCTTTCTTTGAGGGTTGAACAGCTGCAAACAGAAACACTGTGTGGAAAGTAAATGAAGGAGAGAAACTAAATGTTCACAGACTGTACGATCACTTTGTCCACAAAACAAAGAAACTAGATTTTATTTCACAGTCTATGAAACATTTGTTTGTTTTTTTTCTTCATTTTGTGTGTTTGTAGCTGTTCAACCCTCAAAAAAGGAAGATACAGCAGAGAGACAGACAGGACACAGACAGCAGAGAGACAGACAGGACACAGACAGCAGAGTGACAGACAGGACACAGACAGCAGAGTGACAGACAGGACACAGACAGCACAGACAGGACACAGACAGCAGAGTGACAGACAGGACACAGACAGCAGAGAGACAGACAGGACACAGACAGCAGAGTGACAGACAGGACACAGACAGCAGAGTGACAGACAGGACACAGACAGCAGAGTGACAGACAGGACACAGACAGCAAGACAGACACACAGACAGCAGAGTGACAGACAGGACACAGACAGCAGAGTGACAGACAGGACACAGACAGTAAAGACACAGACAGCAGAGTGACAGACAGGACACAGACAGCAGAGTGACAGACAGGACACAGACAGCAGAGTGACAGACAGGACACAGACAGCAGAGTGACAGACAGGACACAGACAGCAGAGTGACAGACAGGACACAGACAGTAAAGACACAGACAGCAGAGTGACAGACAGGACACAGACAGCAGAGTGACAGACAGGACACAGACAGTAAAGACACAGACAGCAGAGTGACAGACAGGACACAGACAGCAGAGTGACAGACAGGACACAGACAGCAGAGTGACAGACAGGACACAGACAGCAGAGTGACAGACAGGACACAGACAGTAAAGACACAGACAGCAGAGTGACAGACAGGACACAGACAGCAGAGTGACAGACAGGACACAGACAGCAGAGTGACAGACAGGACACAGACAGCAGAGTGACAGACAGGACACAGACAGCAGAGAGACAGACAGGACACAGACAGCAGAGAGACAGACAGGACACAGACAGCAGAGAGACAGACAGGACACAGACAGTAAAGACACAGACAGCAGAGAGACAGACAGGACACAGACAGCAGAGAGACAGACAGGACACAGACAGCAGAGAGACAGACAGGACACAGACAGTAAAGACACAGACAGCAGAGTGACAGACAGGACACAGACAGCAGAGAGACAGACAGGACACAGACAGCAGAGAGACAGACAAGCAGCACCGTGCAGCAGTGAGTTATTCAGACCGTCAGGAGGAGAGCGAGAAATCTGACCACCCTGCCCCCCCTCTCTCACTCTCTGTCTTAGGGCGATGTCACAAGGTGTGGATGTTTCAGGCCTGTTCAGTGAGATGGTAAAAGCATGTGCCACAGTAGACATAGTCCAGAAAAAACTGGTCTATGTCTTCCTGTGTTCCTATGCCACTTTAAACCCAGAGCTGTCTCTGCTGGTCATCAACACGCTGAGGAAAGATTGTCAGGATCCAAACCCCATGGTCCGCAGCCTGGCCCTGAGGAACATGACCAACCTCAGGTGAGGTGCTACACACACTGACCTCAGTTCAAGTGGTCACATCGGCCTGTGACAAAGACAGAAATGGAAATGTGATGTTGTGTCTGTGTGTCTCAGGTTACCCAGTCTGGTGGAGTATGTGGAGCAGCCTCTGACAGCAGCACTGAGGGACAGAGCAGCTTGTGTGCGACGAGTGGCCGTGCTCGGCTGGGCCAAGCTACACAATCTCCAACCCAGCTCTGAGATTGGTGCGGTGGATGGATGGCTTTCTGTTTGTCTGTCATTCTCTCTGTCTGTCCCTGTAATTCAGTGACACGTTTGGGGTTCTGACACACCTTAACATGTTTGTAAGGTGCATGGAAAAGGGGGACAGTCTTTAAGTATCAACATCAAGCAAGGTCAACAACACAAGACGTGGCAGCCAGCTAATTGAGTGTGCCTGAGAAAGGCACACTATCTATTATTCGCCAAACCTATACTTCTTCTTCCGTCCTGTTTTTCGGCGCGCTACTCCTCCCGCAGTTTTGGTCGCACATACAAAAAGGTATCAAATCGACTGGCTCAGCCTTGACAGGTGTGCTATGTCTTTTCTAAGCGTTTTGCCGAACGGTTTTCGAATTATTCGGCAAAAACATGCCAAAACTTCCCCCCAATGTTACCTTATGGAGAGGCTAGAGTGGGTGACATCATCGCTAGAGTGGAGAGAGAGGAAAAAAACTGTCGAAAAATACATTTGTAAACTACTCCCGAGGCCACAAATGTCACTCTACAGAAATAATTTATACATAGAAACGTAGGAAAATTTGTCTTCTCACTCACATTCATCTGCTGAAACTGTCAGACAGAATTGTTTTGGCGGGAACCACACTGACGCACTGATGCACAAGCAACACCCACCCACAATGTTATCATAATATGTCACCACAATATCGGTTATCTGGTCATCTCCCATGTAAATTGAAGAGGAGAATTTTCCAAAAGGAGCATGGGGCACCCGATCTCTCCTGAGGTCACATTTTTTAACTTTCGCCACTGAAACTCGGGATTCACATAGTCAACAAGATGAGGATGCTCACGGTCATTTCAGCTTTTTGATGCGCTCTACAGTTTGGCATTTATGGCCACTAGTTCGAGGGGGTTCATTTTGAGATTTTCTGTCTCTCATGAGTCAGAGAGAGAGTGCACGGACAGCTGCGCCTGATTGCTCTGGCTGGCACCTGACCCTGGTTGCTTGGCAACCTCAAGCCTGACTGTGTGAAACAAGCACACACACGCTGACAGCAACTTAATGTATGGACGCGACGGGGCCAGAGTCAGGCACACTCAAAATTTCTTTAGAAATGTTTTAGTATTACTTACTAGTCCAACAGCAGTCAGCCCAGCTCGGCATGTGTTTTCTAATCTCATGCCAGATTCTGAGAAGAATAAAATACTTTTCACTCCACCTCTACAAACAGCTAGTGTGTACATGTTTAAATATGTTTTCATGCTCTGTATTTATGCCACGATCCTCTTGTTCATGTTTCTTCCAGATGCTGCAGTGGTGAACGAGCTGTACAGCCTCCTCAGGGACCCGGACCCTGTGGTGATGGTGAACTGCCTCCGAGCTCTGGAGGAGATCCTGAAGGAGGAAGGAGGAGTCGCTATTAACAAACCCATCACCCATCACCTCCTCAACAGGTTGGCTCAGAGAGCTGTGTCACTAAACGAAGCGCTGGGGTTACTGGCTGCCAGATTCAGAACCCGTCGTCCCTGTTGGTCATTTTGACGTCAAAACATGGGAAGATAAGGTCCATGTTGAAAAACACAGCAGTACTGAGCATGTCTCTCTGTGTGTATCCATCAACTGTTTATCTGCAGAAAGTTGATCAAATCAGCACAGTCAAATTGCTTCCTAACAACAGGAAAGCATTAGGGAGAGCAATCAGATGATTCACATCAAGTCACTGCAGGTTGAATTCTTTTGAGATATTTCCTTTTCCAGCTTTCCCAACTACTTTCCAGCATTTGATGTTAAGAATCAGAATTATCATGAGAAAACAATATAATTATAGCAGTATGATATACAGACAGTGGTAGAAAGTACCTAAGTACATCTACTCAACTACTGTACTTCCATGAAAAAAGGAACCAACATTGGTTTAGTCCATCTTTCATTACGTTCTGACCTCCTTATCCTGACTGTGGCTCTGAGCCCTAAGCTGATTGTTCCCTACAGAAGATGTTTAAAAAGAGTCCTCCACCATGCTAGCAGCTCTGTGAGACTGTACTCACAGCTAAATGCTAACATCAGCAGGCTTAAGCAGACATAGCAGAGGTTCTCAAACAGGTTGTCTGCATCTGATTTGCATCCCGGCTCCATGTGAAGTTCAGTATATGCGTGTGTTGCAGGCGATGGTGCCTCGATTGGATTTGTTTATGTGTTACCTAAAGAGTGATTCAAATCATTTCGATTTAATAGTGCAGCCAAATAGATCACATCGTGATGTCATTGTACGGGGGCTGTGGGGCTAAAAATGTACTCATTGTTTTACAGCCACTTCTTTCACATTGTAAGCTTACAGTGAAAAGTTTTTAGGACTGCTGTGCGTCATGTGATGGACACCACTGCTGTCATTACACGGTTTGGCCACTATGTCAAATTGGCTTCATCCTCAGGGCTCCCCTACAATGCATTACAAACCAGCTAATTGATTTCCGTGTGGCGATGGCTGCTTTTGCATATGTGTGACTCAAACGACAACCTCTGCAATGTGAAGCCAACGTCAAAGTGTCAAAAACTGCAGGTCCTCAAACAGCTATTTGAGGCTACTAAGGCTTAAAGTTATGAATAAGGTGGCTTCATTCAGCCCGCCTCAGCTCTACCCGCAGTCCAGGTGCCAGCCAGAGCCACCACACTGAGCTTCACAATGGCTCTATATAAACCTGTGGGAGATGTCACAGAGACTACGTCCATGTTTTATACAGTCTATGGTGTGACAATGTCCTAACCTTTCATTTAAGTCATATCTCCTCTGCGTGGACCAGCATGAAACCGAGGCATTCACGGCTAAGTCAGTCCATGTCTATTCCTGTTTCCCACGACTTTTACACTAGTATTGGAGAAAACAAGACACATTCTGTATCCATGATTTAGGAAATGATGGCAAACTCTCAATAACAGGGAAATAAGTCACATTAAAACCACAGGATCAGTTTGATCTCCAGCAGCTACCTGCGGTGGAGAGGAATGTGTGAATTTCACAGAGGTCTTTAACTATCCAGACCGAATCCAAAACCACAAATGTAAACCTCATCGCAGGACTAGAAGAAAAATCAAGAGATCACCAAAGTGATTCTAATGAATTCCCTGAAATTACCATGAATGTTTTGTGACACTCCATCTAATAGTTGAGATATTTCTGTCTGGACCAAGTCTACAAGTCTCTGTATCTGTCATGGCAGGCTGAAGGACTGTGATGTTTGGGGTCAGTGTGAGGTGCTGAGGATCCTCCAGCGTTACCGGCCTCAGTCGGAGGACGAGCTCTTTGATATCCTGTCCCTGCTGGATACCTCCCTGGTCAGCCCCCACCCACCAGTCATGGCTGCTACCCTTAGCCTCTTCCTCAGCCTCTGCTCCAGCCTGCCTGCTGTCAGTCTGGCAGCCCTGGAGCGAGTACGTGGGCCCCTGCTGGCCGCCTGTGGGAGCACATCCAGAGAGATGAGGTTCACTGCCCTCTGCCACATACAGGTCAGTGTGGATCATTCAAATGTCGAGCCTGTGAAAATGAGGGCCTTCCACGTTATCATGTGTTTCACAGCCACCGTAGTTTTTCCCTCATACTAGGAAGGAATGGATGCATTGCAGCTGGTGCATGCAGCACTAGATCTAGAAGCCACTAAGTCCTCCACACTGCTCCTTTAAATAGAGTTTAGCGTTAGCTTTCCAACAAACCTAAAAGTATTCTAGAGTTTAGAATCTTTATTGTCATTGCACGGTAGTACAGAATACGTTAGCACAACGAAATTGGGGCACAGCTCTCCCGTCAGTGCAAAAGGTCAGATAAATAATAAATAACTAAACAAGACATGCACTTATCAAAAAAAAAGAGAGACACTATATACACATTACAAAGTAAGGGACTATAGACAGGACTGTAAACAGAGACATAAAGTTATAAATGATTTGAACACTGTACATATATATTGCGTATAAAATTATTGCACTTCTGAGAAAGAAAGGTTATTGCACATGTCTTTTGTGTGGTCAAGTATTGCAAGCGTCTTTATTGCACAGGCCCGTGGCTGACACGACACGATTGTGTCAGCTGTTTTCATTTAACAGGACTATGGCCCTGTTGTAGAAACTGTCCCTCAGTCTGTTAGTCCGTGTTTTAAGCACCCTGAAACGTCTGCCAGAGGGCAGCAGCTGAAACACCCAGTGTCCTGGGTGTGTACTGTCTCTCAGAATGCTGCGTGCCCTTCTCAGACAGCGGGTGCTGTAGAGGTCCTGTAGGGAGGGGAGAGGGTGACCGATGATCTTCTGGGCGGTGTTAATGACCCTCTGTAGTGCCTTTCTGTGTGCCATGGTGCAGCTGGAAAACCACACACAGATACAGTATGTCAGCACACTCTCGATGGAGCAGCGGTAGAAGACGGTCAGCAGTTCCCTCTTGTCTTTCATACATTATGAATATTATGCATCTTTCAAGGCCAGCAATTCAGTCTAGTGTCACCAACCTTTAAATATTCCACATTTCCATACATTATTGGTATTATTCAATGATGTAAAGCCATTAGTGAAGCAATGCCTCTCATGGCTTCCACTATGTTTTGCATCCTTCATCCCTCTTCCATCACACAAGTATTCAAACTCCTTTCTACACTTTGTCAACTCATATTTACTCATTTATACTTTCAATTTAAAACAGCAAACCTTGTCAAATCTTTACACAACAACAGTGCACAGTTGCAGTGTTCTTGCATTCAGTGCACAGTGTGAACAAGCGTTACAGAGAAGAAGAATAGGACGACCAAATGCCTTAAAGAAAAAGTATAAATGAATAAATTATGTTCATCCAGATGTGTCAAAAGTTTGCACTTACCTTCTCATTCAGTGCTTTTTCCTGTATTTTTGAACTACTCTACATATTACATACATACAGTATACAGTAAAGAACTCTGAGGACAAGAGACGAGATCCAATGCAAATGTTCAAAATATTTTGTTTGTCTGACAGACAGCACTGTTTGCATAAGAAAGCCAGTCGTGTGTGTGTATGTTAATGTGCTGAAGGCAATTATAATCCGGTTAATTAGATTCCTTGTTTGTGGATATGTCATGTCAGATGTTTGCGTTGATACAGTTTAAGAAATGAAATTGTGTCTTTGTCTTCTTCTAGTTGCTGTTGCGTTCTCTTCCTGGCCTGATGGGGGCGCACTACAAACGATTCTTCTGTGGCTATGCTGAGCCAGCCTACATCAAGCAAAGGAAGATGCAGGTGATTCATCTTTTCTTCTTTATTATGCTGAGCTGAACTCAAGCTACGCTGCAATTTGCTGTTTGTGTAAATAAAGTTTGTGTTTCAAAACTTAAACTAGAATCCACAAACGATGAATGATGCCATAAACTTCTTTCTTTACCAGACTGTACGCTGGCCCACACTCCCGCTGCACATGTTCTCACTACATTACTTATGATCCAAAACTATTGAGTTGACAACTTTGTTTTGCTTTGCTAAACATTAAGTGGGCTGGTCATCATCATCATCATCATCATCATCATCATCATCATCATCATTATCATCATGGAACAGATATGCAGATATGTTTGCATCCATTCTGCTGCTTTATGTTCAGTTTTAACAAACTAAAAAAAATGTACCTCAAATGCAATTCTTATTCATTCATAAGTCAAATGACAAATGACAAATTACAAAGTACACTCTTTCAATAATGCATGAGCCTGGCAACGTCTGCTCCCAGCCAATCAACAGTCTTGTGTTTTTTATGAATTGAACAAATGAGATTGAACATAATTTGAACTTAATTAGTGATCTTCAGAAGTACTAGCTGTTTCCCCGTCTCCAGTCTTCATGGCTCCCGCTTCATATTTAAGATGAGATAAGATAAAATCAGATCAGATCGACTTTAATGATCCCACACAAAATTCACTGGTCACAGTAGCTCATATACACAAGACTGAGAATAAAGTATTCACAAGTAAGAAATATATATAAAAAAAGTCATGAAGTCATGCTGTGTTAAAGAGTCTGACAGCTGTTGTGAAGGACCTGCGGTAACTATCCTTATATGGTATATATGGTGGGAGTAGCAGTCTGTTGCTGAAGGAGCTGCGTAAGCCCTCCACAGTCTCCTGCAGGAGGTGAGAGGAGTTGTTCATGATGGATGTCAGCTTTGCTAACATCCTCCTCTCCCCCACTTCCTCTATGGAGTCCAGGGGGGCAGTCCAAGACAGAGCTGGCCCTCTTGACCAGTTTGTTGAGTATTTTCTTGTCTCTGTACATACATGAGAGTGGTGTCAATCTTCTCATCTAACTCTCAGCAAAAAAGCTAATTTCTGTAACGTATTAGTGGTATTATTTGTGGGTCTGGGAGCTAAAGCTTCCTTTAGAGTAGTCAGAAAGAAAGAAAGGCAGGACAGAACCAAAAGCACCAAAACAAATTCCTTGTATGTGTAAAATCGTACTTGGCAATAAACCTTTTTCTGATTCCGATTCTGATTCTGAGAACTTCACTCCATTAATGTGCTAACAAATTGTGGACAACAGCTGATTTATTGCTCCTGCAGTGCTGGTTAAAGAAGTTGGAAGGTTCAGAAAGTTTTTGACAGTTGAGTGTTTGGAGCTGGACCCATACAAGGGACTAACAGTGAGGATATCTCTGCGTCTGCTGCTTCAATTTTCACTGATTTTTGCAACTTTATGGAAGTGCAATACTAAATTGAGCACCCAGGATTAGCAGTACAGTCCAGTACTTTAACAGTGCTGTATTTTTTGCAGGTGCTGGTGGAGCTGGTGAATGATGAGAATGTAGCAATGTTACTGGACGAGCTGAAAGGATACTGCACTGATGTCAACACTGACACTGCCCAGGCGGCAATCTCAGCCATAGGTAAATACATACATACACCCACACACACACACACACACACCACACACCCCAGCACGCACACTCCTAGTATTATGTGGCAATAACTGCAAGACAAACACATGCAGTTACATCCACATCCTCTATTCTCCAAGCTCCCAGTGACACACCACCCTCTGTGGTAATATCATATTTCATTCATACTAATACAGTTCCTGTTTCCTTGACTTTACACATAATCTCAAATATAATTATCAACATTTTCCTCACCACACTCACATGCAAAGTAACCAGAGGATGATCACTCTCAGTTTGAACACAAAGGCTGGTATTCATAAATCTTGAATCTATGTTACGTTTAGAGTCCCGAAGCACTTTGACTCTTTGAAATCTGACCATCAGGATGTTAGACTCTGGTTTACTAACACACTCTCACTCATATCCTGTGTGTGTGGACTGGGTGCAGGTCGAATTGGACGGAGCTACAGCGACAGCTGTCTACAGATCCTGACTGGACTGCTCGCACTCAAACAGGACCACATCACTTCTGGTAAAAGTGGTTACCCCCGTGCATACACATCACATACTGTGCTGTGAGTGTACAGCTGCTACATTTGTTTAAGTGACTGTTAGATGAAAGAGTCATTTCGTCATTGTGTCACAACCAGCAGCACCTGCTTTCTGCATACTCTTCCTCCAGGACATCGTTCAGTCTTTGTTTATCCCTCTCTCTCTCTCTCGCTCTCTCCCTCCCTCCCTTACCCCCACTCCCCAGCGGTGGTGCAGACAATGCGTGACCTGGTCTGGGTGTGTCCTCAGTGTAGCGACACTGTGTGTCTGGCTCTTGAGGGCTGTGAGGAAACGCTGCAGGATAGCCAGGTCAGGGTCCATCTGCCACTGCTGCCACACCCACACACTGCCCAGATGTAAAACAGTCACCATGTCATAAAAACATTGACACATTGACACAGCAGATCATGTAGCTAGCGTTAGCTATGTCGTGGGTTTTCAAACTACTAAAGTGTCTGTTAGATTTCAGATAAAAATGAATGATTGAGCCTTCTGTTGGGTGACTGCTGAACATTTATCTCTGTGACTATCTCTGTGATAGATGTTCACAATTTCTGTTAAATGAATTTCCCACTATGAGAAGGTATTAAACTGTATTTGTTCTGTATTACTGCACACCACTAATTTTTCATCAGTAAATACAACCAGATGAATCTGATATCGCAACATAACAATGTAACTTTAAAAACGTTATTGTCCAGCCGAGGCCAGAAAATCAGCAATCATTGTATGTAGGTTATAATTTTGTGTAGGCTGCAAACTTCTGATTATGTTCTGTAACTGAATTGATGCAGAAGCTTCAGCGTCCAAAAGAAATCACTCCACTCTACTCCACCTTTAAGTGAAATGACTTATTCCACTATGTAATGTAGTAGACTA